>JASTWF010000446.1:0-145000 GCA_030390025.1 Squalus acanthias
CACATACACCCCACAAACATACACACACACACACACACAAACACACACGCACAAACTCACACACACACACACCCACACAAACCCATACACACCCACACGCACACACACTCTCACACACACACAAACACGCACACACCCACACCCACCCACAAACACGCACACACACCCCACAAACACGCACACACCCACACACACACAAATACACACACACACCCAAACACACACACACCCACACAAACCCACACACACAAATACACACCCACAAACACGCACACACCCACACATACACACGCACACAAATACACACACACCCAAACACACACACACCCACAAACACGCACACACATCCCCCCCACACACACCCACACCTACAGACACACACACGCACAAACACCCACAAACACACACACACACGCACACAGAAACACACAGAAACACACACGCACACATACACACACACAGAAACACACACGCACACATACACACACCCAGAAACACACACACACACGCACACAGAAACACACACAGAAACACACACGCACACATACACACACCCAGAAACACACACACAAGCACAGATACACACACACAAGCACAGATACACACACACATACAGATACACATACATACGTGCATACACTGGTTCAAAATCAAATTGAGATCAAGCACACCATTGTAATAGCCATATTTCTACGTAATATCACATGTACAGGACTATCACTGACTGTTTATCCAGGAATCCCAAAACTACTGTGCAGTGATTACCTGCCTCCCTCGACAAAGTAACTTTCATTAACAACACTAAACTCTGATGCAAACTCAGTTAGATGACTAGAGTACAACAGTTCAGTAGATTATGAATAAATAATCTTGACACACATACAAAGGGATTGCTGGTGCCCATGCTGCTAATGTCGTGCCTGTATCCTTCACCAGGCTCAGCAACCATATCACTGTATCTTTGAACTGAATCACAGAAATATTCTTTGAACTTCTTACTGATTACCAAAATTCTGCATAATTTAATCTTATGATTTAAGTACTGGGGCTCAGTTGGTAGCACACTCGCCTCTGAGTCAGAAGGTTGTGGGTTGAAGTCCCACTCCAGGGACTTGAGCACATAAAGCTAGGCTGACACTCCAGTGCAGTACCGAGGGAGTGCTGCACTGTCGGAGGTGCCGTCTTTCGGATGAGACGTTAAACCGAGGCCCCGTCTGCCCTCTCAGGTGGACGTAAAAGATCCCATGGCACTATTTCGAAGAAAAGCAGGGGACTTATCCCCAGTGTCCTGGCCAATATTTATCCCTCAATCAACATAACAAAAAAAAAACAGATTATCTGATCATTATTACATTGCTGTTTGTGGGAGCTTGCTGTGCGCAAATTGGCTGCCACGTTTCCCACATTACAAAGCGAATACAGCTCAAAAAAAAAGTACATGGGCTGTAAAGTGCTTTGAGACGTCCGGTGGTCATGAAAGGCGCTATATAAATGCAAGTCTTTCATTTTTACTGATACTTTGCCGAGGACAAATGACCCCGTGGTTCAATAGGCTGTGTTGTAGTGCAGTGCACGATAGCCTCAGTGGAACGTGCCACTGCACAGCCTATGAAACCATGCACTGGTGTGTTCGAGCAAACCCATTGCTGCTTGTAGTTTGGTGCTGCACATTCATTTCCCCATCCAACTTTGCCACTGGGAAAAGAAATGGCAAGCAGAAGCTCGATGGCTTTCTCCTAAGGTAGCTGGGGAAAATCAGGTGGAAATCTGCTCCCCAGGCCACTCGCTTGTTCCTCAATGTGGTCAGTCACAGAGCCGCATTGGTTTGGGGCTGTGAGCAGATAACTTTCAGCCTTCTCAGCAGAGATACTATTGAAGCAACATTAGTGCTGCCGTGAAGCAGATTCCACTTTGCACCAAACAGCTGCCCACAACTTAAACATTTAGACAGTGCCCGTGTTGCCATCCAGAAGCATAGAATCATAGAATGGCCTTCCTCCGTGCTGTAATCATTCGGCCCGTCGAGCCCGTGCCTGCTCTCTGCAGGAGCACTGCAGCCAGTCCCACTCCCCCGCCCCTTCCCCGTAGCCCTGCAAAACTTTTCCTTCAGGTACTTATCCAACTCCCTTTTGAAAGCCGTGACTGAGTCTGCCTCCACCACCCTTTCAGGCAGTGCATTCCAGATCACAACCACTCGCTGAGTAAAAAAGTTTTTCCTCATGTTGTCTTTGGTTCTTCTGCCAATCACCTTAAATCTCTGACCTCTGGTTCTCGACCCTTCCGCCAATGGGAACAGTTTCTCCCTATCTACTCTGTCCAGACCCCTCATGATTTTGAACACCTCTATCAATCTCCTCTCAACCTTCTCTGCGCTAAGGTTCATCATAAATTCCACGCTTTTGTACTTCAAACTTAACCACAGGAAGAGAAGCTCTGAGCATCCATGTAAACACCTCGCTCTTGGGCAGCAGAATTCAAGTTTCATCCAGGCAGCATAAACAGGGCTTGCTTGACTGAAACTTGAACTCCAGCTACTGATCTTAGACCAATAGCTGCAAGGGTAAATACACACTTAGAAACAGCTAAAGGGTAAGAAAAATAGAAAAAAAAAACTGAGAGCACCAAAGCCACTTGGTGGAGTATTTAGAAACATAGAAGCTTACAGCACAGAAGGAGGCCATTCAGCCCCTTATGTATGAACTAGGTTTTTGCCAGAGAAATCCAAAACTAATCCACTGCCACGCATTCTCCCCCAGCCCTGTATCTTCCTCTGCTTTGATCTAATTTTCCCTTAAATGACGCAATAGTCTCAAAGCTCTTAACAACCCTCTGCATAGAATTATAGAATGATACAGCACAGAAGGAGGCCATTTGGCCAATCATGCCTCTTTGAAAGAGTTATCCAATTAGTCCCACTCCCCTGCTCTTCGTCACAACCCAGCAAATTGTTCTTCGTCACATGTTTATCTAATTCCTTTTTGAAAGTTATTACTGAATCTCCTTCAGCCATCCTTTCAGTCACGGCAATCCGGATCATAACAACTCACTGCGTAAACATTATTTTCCTCATGTTGTCTCTGGTTCTTTTACCAATTACTTTAAATCTGTGTTCTCTGGTTACCGACCCTTCTGGCACTAGAAACAGTTTCTCCTGATTTACTCAATCAAAACCCTTTCAAGATCTTGAACACCTCTATCAAAACTCCCCTTACCTTCTCTGCTCTAAGGAGAACAACCCAGTTTCTCTCGTCTCTCCAGGTAACTGAAGTCTTTCAGCCCTGCTAGTAAATCTGCTCTAAACCCCCTCCAAGGCCCTTCCTAAAGTGTGGTGCCCAGAATTAGCCACAATACTCCAGCTGAGCCCTAGCCAGTGTTTTAGAAAGGTTTAGCATAAATTTCTTGCTTTTGTACTCTATGGGCTGGATTTTGAATGACCCATGGAGTCGGGTTTGGAGGCGTGTGGGGGGTTAAATTTGCGGGGTCGGGGGTCCCGACCCCATCCCGCCTCCATGCAATTTTGACAAAATCAGTTGCAGGGTTCCCGACTCCGTCCCACCTCCAAGAGGCGGGAGAGGCCATTAAAGCCCTTAACAAGCCCTAAATTGGCTCTGTAATGCCATTTTGAAACGTTGTAGCTAGTTTAACCCTTTTCCGACGTGAAGTATGCCTGGTGTGAAACACTCCAGTGAAACCTGGCGGGAGCACAAGTGGATAGCTGACTATCAGCTGCAGGTCCACTATTACAATGGAGATGTGATGAAGGTAGTAGTAGTAGTATTAGGTGTGAATGTCGCCTCTGATGCTGCATTGAATGTCTTCAGAGACTGCATGGCCTTTGCTGTGAGAGGACTTGGATGCAAAAAAATTCTCTCTCTCTCTCTCTCTCTCTCTCACACTCACACACACGTATATTCAGGCCCATTCACAGCAAAAGCCAACCAGGTCCTCTCTCACCAACAGCTAGGCCGTCTCTGAGACCAGACAGTCAGCAATGATGACATCATCAGAGGCGACTTTCAGACTGAAACCACTAATTAGTTCATGGGTTCCCACATGCTGGAACTCAATTGCCCAATTAAGTGAAAATTGCATCATTCATCCACATTAATCTGGAGTCGGGGGGAACACGAAATGCGGATGACACGACCCCAACCCGACCCCAAGACAAAATCCAGCCCATAGCCTCTATTTATAAAGCCAAGGATCCTGTATGCCTTTTTAACAGCCTTCTCAACTTGTCCTGCCAACTTCAAGAACTTGTATACGTACATCCCCAGGTCTCTCTGTTCCTGCACCCCCTTTAACCATTTAGTTGATATTGCCTCTCCTCATTCTCCCCACCAAAATGAATCACTTCACACTTCTCTGGGTTAAATTTTGTCTGCCATGTGTCTGCCCATTTCCCCAGTCTGTACTCCTCATGTGTTTCTTCATAACTATAGCTTTCCATCCCTGGTGTCATTTTGGTGAATCTGCATGCTCTCTATAGTTTAATGTCCTTCCGATAATGGAGCACCCAAAACTGCACGCGGTATTCTAACTCTGGCATAAACAATGTTTTGTACAAATTTTTCATTTACTTCTTTAATCTTGTATTCTGTGCCCTACTTTATAAAATCCCAAAATGCTGCTGGCCTTTTTTATAGCTTCATCTCCCTGCACTCACACTTTCAGGGAATATTGCATTCAAACCCCTCGGATCTCCCTGCTCATCCAAACCTTTCCGTGTCTTTTTCATTGAGTTTATACTCCCATTCCTTGTTTTTCTCCAATACTTGTGTTTTTTCTCCCCAAAATGAATCACTTCACACTTATTGAGATTAAATTACATTTACCAGATAAACTACTGCCCTCCATCATGCAATGTTTCAATCCCAAACATTTCGAAGTGATGCTTGTTGAACTATCTGTTCAGAGTGCCTTGCAGCAATTGATGGCCTCACAGTTTTCCCATCTGCAGGGCCTGGATTCTAAATAATTTACTGCTGCAAACCTTGAAAATAAGTTAATCATAAAATTGCCAAAAATATGCTATTCACAAACAAATGTTTGTAAATGTAGCGCGCGAGAATGCTGTGATTTATTTGTCCATTTTAATGGCGTACGTCATCAAAACATATCGACACTCAGCAAATATACAGTGTAATGATGCTCATAAACCAAAGTTCATAAAATTTAAATCACAAGCTTATCCAATTCATCAGCTTCCACAGCTTCTAAAGTGTGGATTCCCAATTCTACATTACGCACTTGTATCAAATATTTATAAACCGCTTTAATGTTGGTGTCTGTCAAGAAGTGGATAAAAGAAGTGGCACTTTAACCAACAGTCACTGAAGATTGGCTCACCTTTCTATTTAGGTCAATATGATTCACTGAGGTGATGGGTGCCTTGTATAATTTACTTCAAGTGAGGAGATCTCACGGCTTGACAATTTATAGGTCATCAGTGAGAAACAGAGGGAGACATGAGCAAGAAGGACCAGTGTATATAAATGATGAATAAAGGTACTGTGAAGAAATCCTAGATGGTACTGTGCAATTTTGCCCAACTTGGGCAGGCTCCACATGAAAGCCCTCAGCAAGGAAGGCAGATGAAAAAGCTGTCGATTCGATGATTTCCCTACTGCCAGTTAACATTCAGTTGACAACAGCTGAGCTGCGCTTATTAGGACATAAAATGGCATCCCACAGTTCTGACGAAAAGCCATTGAGACACATTCCATGCAGCAGCATGACTGAAAGCTGACAGCAATTATTGTGCTGGCTGCTGTATCTAATTATCAGTCAGCAGTGCCACTTGAATTTCCAACCACAGACTTGAGAAAATAGGGCCAATTTTTCCTGGGGCCCATGGAAGTGAGTGCGACGTGTGGGCCAGATACTGGAGTTGTGCTGCACCTGACATCTCGTCTCTGTACCGATTGTCTCTTGGGATTAATTAGTATGCCATGGGTGTTACGTGAGCAGGCGCAAAGGCCTGCTATTGGGTGAAGTCACGAGGACACAGGACATCAAAGGCCTGTGGTTGCTTAAAGGGGCTGGGGCATCTTCGGGCCATAGGAAGGCCTGCCATGGGGACAGGGAAACCTGAGGGAACAGTGTGGGAGCCAACAACTTCTAGACAAATATCCTGGATTGCGTCTGAGAAGTGATTAGGCCGGAGCATAATTCTTAAAGTGGCAGTGCAAAGGAGCCAGATTTTGTGGCAGCTGTTAACATAAGCTCTGTGCAATCCATCAGCATGCCAGTAAAGAGGGCTGGTGGAAGAAGGGCACCTTGTTTTGATGATGAGGCAATTGAACAGCTTCTGCAGGTAGTAGAACAGTGAAGGGGTCACCTGTTTCCCCACCATGGGAGGTTTATGAATGCAGTGACGAGCAGGACAAGAGGTGGCCTAGGCTATCAAGAGCAGAACATGGAAGAAGTTTATGGCCTCAACAGGCGGCAGAAAGTAAATGCAAAACTTTATACAGATGTAAAACTGTTTGCCATCAATGCAGCAACTGCCTAGTGTTTCTTATCACCCAATGTAATGAGCTAGTTAAAATAGCACCTTGTAAGGATGGGACAGTTTCATGCACAATGAGCCACATTCACTCCACACTAGTATCTATTGCATGAAAGATCACTAAACCAGCATCACCTTCACAGTAACTTCAATTACTTCTGAATGCAAAGACGAAAAGGCACTGCTAATGTGCAAGGGGTTATGATGCTGCAATGAGTTATGAAAGTCTTGTATGCCTTTGCAGGGGAAGGTGGCATTTAACAGGAGGCATGAGGAGGTTCTGCTTCAGTTCAGGAAGTCACCTAGTTTGAGGTAAAGGTAATAGAGTTCCAAAAGTGCAACTCGAGAGAGATGGCAGGAGATGGTGAAGCATCAAGTTTCCACTGAGGGCTTTTTGTTTTCTTTGCTTCGCTTCCCCTCAGTCCTGGTCACCATTTCTGAAAATGTCAACCTTCAGGACCTTCCCATGCAGATTAGAATGCTGAACTAGCCCATGAGTACACATTTCCCAAACTATTGATTTGCCTTTATGTTTGTGCCTCTTCATGCCTTTACAAGAACAGCAAAGCAATCAGAGGCCGAATCCTGCACAGAACCTGTAAAAAGGACCTCATCAGGCACCCTGTTAGATTTCCAAGACTTGCAGCAGCCCAGTTACATCCGCTCGAAGGGATAGTGATAAGAGAGTATGAAGGGAACACTGAGGTGGAATCAAAAAGCACTGAAAAGCAGGAACAGGAGGAGCAGGTGGAGGAGGCAGAAGAGGACTCTCGTCCCAATAATAATAGATAATCAAGGGGTTACAGGGAGGGAGGAACTTAAAACAATCTCGATCACTAGAGAAAAAGTACAAGGCAAACTAATAGGGCGAAAGGCTCACAAGTCCCCTGAACCTGATGGCCTGCATCCTAGAGTCTTAAAAGAAGTGGTTGCAGAGATAGTGGCTGCGTTGGTTGTAATCTACCAAAATTCCCTGGATTCTGGAGAGGTCCCAGCGGATTGGAAAACCGCAAATGTAATGCCCCTATTTAAGAAAGGAGGGAGACAGAAAGCAGGAAACTATAGGCCAGTTAGCCTAACATCTGTCATTGGGAAAATGCTGGAATCCATTATTAAGGAGATAATAGCAGGACATTTAGAAAATCATAAGACAATTAAGCAGAGTCAACATGGTTTTATGAAAGGGAAATTGTGTTTGACAAATTTGCTAGAGTTCTTTGAGGATGTAACAAACAGGGTGGATAAAGGGGAACCAGTAGATGTAGTGTATTTGGGTTTCCAGAAGGCATTCGATAAGGTGCCACATAAAAGGTTACTGCACAAGATAAGAGCGCACGGGGTTGGGGGTAATATATTGGCATGGATAGCAGATTGGATAACTAACAGAAAACAGAGAGTCGGGATAAATGGGTAATTTTCCGGTTGGCAATCAGTAACTAGTGGGGTGCCACAGGGATCAGTGCTGGGGCCTCAACTAGTTACAAACTATATTAATGACTTGGATGAAGGGGCCGAGTGTAATGTAGCCAAATTTGCTGATGATACAAAGATAGGTGGCTTAGCAAGTTGTGAGGAGGACACAAAGGGCTGGATTTTGATACGGGGTGGGTTGGGGTCATGTCATCTGCTTTTCGTGTTATCCACCCGACTGCAATTGGATGTGGGAGATTGATGCAATTTTCACCTAATTGGGCAATTGAGTTCCAGCATGTGGGAACCCATGAACTAATTAGTGGTTTCAGTCTGAAAGTCGCCTCTGATGATGTCATCATTGCTGCTGCATTGAAGGTCAGAGACTGCCTGGCCTTTGCTGTGAGAGAACCTGGATGCAAAATGAGCAGGAGAGAGAGAGAGAGAGAGAGAGAGAGAGAGAGATTTTTTTTGCACCACCACCTGCCAGCCCCAGTCACTGATAGTCAGCTATCTAAATGTGCTCCCGCCAGGTTTCACAATTGTGTTTCAGAACAGGCATGCTTCACGGAGAACAAGGGTTAAAATCACAAAGGCCTTTCAAAATGGCATTATAGAGACAATTTAGTGCTTGTTAAGAGCCTTAACAGCCTATCCCACCTCTTAGAGGCGGGACGGAGTCGGGACCAGCAGACACGATTTAATGAAAATTGCGAAGAGGCGGGATGGAGGCGGACTTGTGCCCTCCCGCCAGTTTTTGCAATTTTAACCCCCCACACAGCCTCCAAACCTGCCTCCACGGGTCAATGAAAATCCAGCACAGAGAGTCTGCAAAGGGATATAGATAGGTTAAATGAGTGGGCAAAAATTTGGCAGATGGAGGATAATATGGGAAAATGTGAGGTTATCCACTTTGGAAGGAAGAATGAAAAAGCAAATTTGAAATGGAGTGAGACTGCAAAATGCTGCGGTACAAAGGGTTCTGGGAGTCCTAGCACATGAAACACAAAAAGTTAGCATGCAGGTACAGCAAGTAATTAGGAAGGCTCATCGAATGTTGGCCTTTATTGCAAGGGGTATGGAGTATAAAAGTAGGGAAGTTTTGATGCAACTTTACAGGGTGCTGGTGAGACCGCACCTGGAGTACTGCGTACAGTTTTGGTCTCCATATTTAAGGAAGGATATACTTGCATTGGAGGCAGTGCAGAGAAGGTTCACTAGGTTGATTCCTGGGATGAAGGAGTTGACGTATGACGAAAGGTTGAGCAGGTTGGGCCTATACTCATTGGAGTTTAGAAGAATGAGAGGTGATCTTATTGAAACATATAAGATTCTGAGGGGGATTGACAGGGTGGATGCTGAGAGAATGTTTCCCCTAGTGGGGGTATCTAGAACTAGGGGACATAGTTTCAGAATAAGGGGTCGCCCATTTAAGACGGAGATGAGGAGGAATTTCTTCTCTCTGAGGGTCGTGAATCTTTGGAATTCTCTACCCCAGAGAGCTATGGAGGCGGAGTCATTGAATATATTCAAGGCGGAGATTGACAGACATTTGAACTACAAGAGAGTCAAGAGAGCAGGGAAGTGGTGTTGAGGCCAAGATTGGATCAGCCATGATCTTATTGAATGGCGGAGCAGGCTCGAGGGGCTGATTGGCCTACTCCTGCTCCTGATTCTTATGTTCTTATGTTCTTATGTTCACAGGACGAAAGAGCCTTCTCCAGCAGCAACATAGGAAGTGGGTCCAAGTCTCCATATAACTTTGTTCAAAGAGAGAATGCTTGCAGATAGATTGATGCATAACATTATGACGGGTTTGGATAGGCTAGACAGGGAAAGGCTGTTCCCACTAGTTGATGGTACAAGGACTAGGGGACACAGATTTAAGGTTTTGGGCAAGAGATACAGGGGGGCTGTGAGGAAAAACTTCTTTACGCAGCAAGTGGTGAGGACCTGGAACTCGCTGCCGACGGAAGTGGTGGAAGCGGAGACACTCAATGTTTTCAAGGGGAGACTGGATAGGCACTTGAGGGAAATAAACTTGCAGGGCTACAGGGATAGAGCGGGGGAGTGGGACTGATTAGATTGCTCTACAGAGAGCTGGCACGGACTCGATGGGCCGAATGGCCTCCTTCTGTGCCGTATGACTGTATGATGCAGTTACTGGGAGATGTTCCTAGCAGCTCCCACATCAGGACTACCTGCCGCACAGCCCCTCACAGCTTAGATTGCTGCAATACAGTCTGTGTCCTGTTGGTGAATAGAGTTATTCCAACATCCCAGCCAACTGGAAGACATGAAACAGAAGGAAATTGTAAAATACTGCGATTACATAGCTCACGCCCAAGTATTGTGTGAGTGGTAACACGATTCCTGTTTTTGGTCACACACAACACGCTCCACTCACTTAGTTCTTTATTTGGAATGGATTTACAAGTGTGGTGGTGGAGGCAAAACCTGAAATAATTTAAGGAGCAACTAAATGCATTGATGGAGGGATCATTCGTGTCTATGAAGTGATAAGATGGGCCAAATGAACTAGATGGACCCTAATTTGTTTACCTTTGTGACCTCTGAGTGCAGAATGACAAGCATGAAAATTGCCTCAGAAAATACTGATGAATGCAGTTCCAGTTCCTTCTGCTTCTCGGAAGTAGGACCATTATCCATCTCGGTAACAATGGCAATTTCACCAATCAGATATCCATACAATCCAGTGCATGGGGGTATGAGTTTTAACCACAAGGTTTGATTCGCGCGAGGAGCTTGAACTCTTAACATTCTGTATAAACGGGAAAGGAGTGCCAACCTATCTAAAACTAATTTGCATTCTCAAGCATCTCCCAAAGTTTACTGCTGGTCTGAATGTTGTCATGTTCAGTCACGAGTTAAAGTCAGTGCTGTCTATGAAGAAAAGTAATGGGGCAGCGTATGGTTGAAGGAAACAGTATGACTTCTTAACTACCTTTTATTTTGTACTTGTGAGTGATGGGACATAGTTTTTAGTGTTGCAAAAGCAGTCAGTAGTGTCAGGTAGGTCTAACAAAATCAGTAAATATCGCAAAGTACTATTGATTCAAGCTGCCAGTATAAATCAAACCTCATGGCCCAGGTTAATACACTGGTGCAGTGTGTCAGAGGCAGTGGTCAGTTGAGTTCCCACCCGTACGTCCATGGATAATAAACCCATCATCTTTATTGAAGAACTGGGGCTACAGTGATCAATATCTTCCTTGGATATCTCATGAAAATGCACTGTCGATATGTCCAGCTGGTTGGTGGAATTACTTATTATGGTGGCAGACTTTACCTGCATGATTGAAAGTGAAAGATACAGCCAAAACCAAACAGATTGAAAGGAGACAAATTTAGGTACTAGTGATGGAACCGGAAATTATGTATTTTTGGGTCACAATTAGGTTTCCAATTCGGCTTTTGAATATCGCTACTGCTGGCACATTCTGGAGGAATTTACACACATATAACAAACAAATTTGTAAGTGTTACATTTTGAGTCAGTGCAAAGAATCCAATCACAGTCACTTTGTATTCCCCACAAATCAGTCACATTGGATTCTCCACCAATCACAGTCACGTTGGATTCTCCACCAATCACAGTCACTTTGGATTCTCCACCAATCACGGTCATATTGGATTCTCCACCAATCAGTCACATTGGATTCTCCACCAATCACAGTCACATTGGATTCCCACCAATCACAGTCACGTTGGATTCTGCACCAATCACAGTCACATTGGATTCCCCACCAATCAGTCACATTGGATTCTCCACCAATCACAGTCACATTGGATTCTCCACCAATCACTGTCACTTTGGATTCTCCACCAATCACAGTCACATTGGATTCTCCACCAATCACAGTCACATTGGATTCTCCACCAATCAGAGTCACATTGGATTCTCCACCAATCACAGTCACATTGGATTCTCCACCAATCAGAGTCACATTGGATTCTCCACCAATCACAGTCACATTGGATTCTCCACCAATCACAGTCACATTGGATTCTCCACCAATCACAGTCACATTGGATTCTCCACCAATCAGTCACATTGGATTCTCCACCAATCAGAGTCACGTTGGATTCTGCACCAATCACAGACACATTGGATTCTCCACCAATCAGAGTCACGTTGGATTCTCCACCAATCACAGTCACGTTGGATTCTCCACCAATCACAGTCACATTGGATTCTCCACCAATCACAGACACATTGGATTCTCCACCAATCACAGTCACGTTGGATTCTCCACCAATCACAATCACTTTGGATTCCCCACCAATCACAGACACATTGGATTCTCCACCAATCACAGTCACATTGGATTCCCCACCAATCACAGACACATTGGATTCTCCACCAATCACAGTCACTTTGGATTCTCCACCAATCACAGTCATGTTGGATTCTCCACCAATCAGAGTCACTTTGGATTCTCAACCAATCACAGTCACGTTGGATTCTCCACCAATCACAGTCACTTTGGATTCTCCACCAATCAGTCACATTGGATTCTCCACCAATCAGTCACATTGGATTCCCCACCAATCAGTCACGTTGGATTCCCCACCAATCACAGACACATTGGATTCCCCACCAATCACAATGACAATGGATCTCCACCAATCACAGTCGCACTGGATTCCCCACCAATCAGGCACATTGGATTCCCCACCAATCACAGTCACATTGGATTCCCCACCAATCACAGACACATTGGATTCCCCACCAATCACAATGACAATGGATCTCCACCAATCACAGTCGCACTGGATTCCCCACCAATCAGGCACATTGGATTCCCCACCAATCAGACATGTTGGATTCTCCACCAATCACAGTCACGTTGGATTCTCCACCAATCACAGTCACGATGGATTCCCCACCAATCACGGTCACATTGGATTCTCCACCAATCACAGTCACATTGGATTCTCCACCAATCACAGTCACATTGGATTCCCCACCAATCAGTCACATTGGATTCTCCACCAATCACAGTCACATTGGATTCCCCACCAATCACGGTCACATTGGATTCCCCACCAATCACAGTCACATTGGATTCTCCACCAATCACAGTCACATTGGATTCCCCACCAATCAGTCACAATGGATTCCCCACCAATCTGTCACATTGGATTCTCCACCAATCACAGTCACATTGGATTCTCCACCAATCACAGTCACATTGGATTCTCCACCAATCACAGTCACATTGGATTCCCACCAATCAGTCACAATGGATTCCCCACCAATCTGTCACATTGGATTCTCCACCAATCACAGTCACGTTGGATTCTCCACCAATCACAGTCACATTGGATTCTCCATCAATCACAGTCACTTTGGATTCTCCACCAATCACAGTCACATTGGATTCTACACCAATCACAGACACATTGGATTCCCCACCAATCACAGTCACGTTAGATTCTCCACCAATCACAGTCACTTTGAATTCCCCACCAATCAAAATCACTTGGATTCCCGACCAGTCACAATCACGTTGAATTCCCCACCAATCACAGACACAATGGATTCCCCACCAATCACAGTCACAAAGAATTCTCCACCAATCACTGTCACTTTGAATTCCCCACCAATCAGTCACATTGGATTCCCCACCAATCACAGTCACCTTGGATTCTCCACCAATCAAAATCACCTTAGATTCCCCACCAATCACAGTGACTTTGAATTCTCCACCAATTAAAGTCACATTGGATTCCTCACCAATCAAAATCACCTTGGATTCCCCACCAATCACGGTCACAATGGATTCCCCACCAATCAGTCACATTGGATTCCTCACCAATCAAAATCACCTTGGATTCCCCACCAATCACGGTCACAATGGATTCTCCACCAATCACATTCACATTGGATTCACCACCAATCAGTCAGATTGGATTCCCCACCAATCACAAAGACAATGGATTCCCACCAATCACAGTCACGTTGGATTCTCCACCAATCACAGTCGCACTGGATTCCCCATCAATCAGTCACATTGGATTCCCCACCAATCACAGACACTTTGGATTCCCCACCAATCACAATGACAATGGATCTCCACCAATCACAGTCGCACTGGATTCCCCACCAATCAGTCACATTGGATTGTCCACCAATCAGTCACATTGGATTTCCACCAATCACAGACACTTTGGATTCCCCACCAATCACAATGACAATGGATCTCCACCAATCACAGTCGCACTGGATTCCCCACCAATCAGTCACATTGGATTATCCACCAATCAGTCACATTGGATTTCCCACCAATCACAGTCGCACTGGATTCCCCACCAATCAGTCACGTTGGATTCTCCACCGATCACAATCACGTTGGATTTCCCAACAATCACAGTCACCTGGGATTCTCCACCAATCACAGTCACATTGGATTCTCCACCAATCACTGTCACGATGGATTCCCCACCAATCACAGTCATGTTGGACACCCAACCAATCACAGTCACATTGGATTTCCCACCAATCACAGTCACAATGGCTTCCCCACCAATCACAGACACATTGGATTCCCCACCAATCACAGTCACGTTGGATTCTCCACCAATCACAGTCACAATGGATTCCCAACTAATCACAGTCACGTTGGATTTCCCACCAATCACAGTCACGTTGGATTCTCCACCAATCACAGTCACTTTGGATTCTCCACCAATCACAGTCACTTTGGATTCTCCACCAATCACAGTCACCTTGGATTCTCCACCAATCAAAATCACCTTAGATGTCCCACCAATCACAGTGACTTTGAATTCTCCACCAATCAAAGTCACATTGGATTCCGCACCAATCACAGTCACAATGGATTCCCCACCAATCAAAAGCACCTTGGATTCTCCACCAATCACAGTCACTTTGAATTACCCACCAATCACAGTCACCTTGGATTCTCCACCAATCACAGTCATGTTGGATTCTCCACCAATCACAATCACGTTGGATTCCCCACCAATCACAATCAGATTGGATTCCCCACCAATCACGGTCACGTTGGATTCTCCACCAATCACAGTCACATTGGATTCTCCACCAATCACAGTCACATTGGTTTCTCCACCAATCTCAATCACATTGGATTCTCCACCAATCACAGTCACATTGGATTCTCCACCAATCACAGTCACCTTGGATTCTCAGAATCACAGAATCACAGAATCCCCACAGTGCAGATAGAGGCCATTTCGGCCCATCGAGCCTGCACCGACACACATCCCACCCTATCCCCGTAACCCCGTGTATTTAATCCCCCTAACACTAAGGGTCAATTTATCATAGCCAAATCAACCTAACCCGCACATCTTTGAACTGTGGGAGGAAACCGGAGCACCCGTAGGAAACCCACGCAGAGACGGGGAGAATGTGCAAACTCCACACAGACAGTCACCTGAGGCCGGATTCGAACCCGGGTCCCTGGCGCTGTGAGGCAACAATGCTAACCACTATTCCACCGTGTTGCCCTCCACCAATCACAGTCACATTGGATTCTCCACCAATCACAGTCACATTGGATTCTCCACCAATCACAGTCACATTGGATTCCCCACCAATCACAGTCACATTGGATTCTTCACCAATCACAGTCACTTTGAATTCCCCACCAATCACAGTCACATTGGATTCTCCACCAATCACAGTCACGTTGGATTCTCCACCAATCACAATCACTTTGGATTCCCCACCAATCACAGACACATTGGATTCTCCACCAATCACAGTCACATTGGATTCCCCACCAATCACAGACACATTGGATTCTCCACCAATCACAGTCACTTTGGATTCTCCACCAATCACAGTCATGTTGGATTCTCCACCAATCAGAGTCACTTTGGATTCTCAACCAATCACAGTCACGTTGGATTCTCCACCAATCACAGTCACTTTGGATTCTCCACCAATCAGTCACATTGGATTCTCCACCAATCAGTCACATTGGATTCCCCACCAATCAGTCACGTTGGATTCCCCACCAATCACAGACACATTGGATTCCCCACCAATCACAATGACAATGGATCTCCACCAATCACAGTCGCACTGGATTCCCCACCAATCAGGCACATTGGATTCCCCACCAATCACAGTCACATTGGATTCCCCACCAATCACAGACACATTGGATTCCCCACCAATCACAATGACAATGGATCTCCACCAATCACAGTCGCACTGGATTCCCCACCAATCAGGCACATTGGATTCCCCACCAATCAGTCACATTGGATTCCCCACCAATCAGACATGTTGGATTCTCCACCAATCACAGTCACGTTGGATTCTCCACCAATCACAGTCACGATGGATTCCCCACCAATCACGGTCACATTGGATTCCCCACCAATCACAGTCACATTGGATTCTCCACCAATCACAGTCACATTGGATTCCCCACCAATCAGTCACATTGGATTCCCCACCAATCACAGTCACGATGGATTCCCCACCAATCACGGTCACATTGGATTCCCCACCAATCACAGTCACATTGGATTCTCCACCAATCACAGTCACATTGGATTCCCCACCAATCAGTCACAATGGATTCCCCACCAATCTGTCACATTGGATTCTCCACCAATCACAGTCACATTGGATTCTCCACCAATCACAGTCACTTTGGATTCTCCACCAATCACAGTCACGTTGGATTCTACACCAATCACAGACACATTGGATTCCCCACCAATCACAGTCACGTTAGATTCTCCACCAATCACAGTCACAATGGATTCCCCACCAATCTGTCACATTGGATTCTCCACCAATCACAGTCACGTTGGATTCTCCACCAATCACAGTCACATTGGATTCTACACCAATCACAGACACATTGGATTCCCCACCAATCACAGTCACGTTAGATTCTCCACCAATCACAGTCACTTTGAATTCCCCACCAATCAAAATCACTTGGATTCCCGACCAGTCACAATCACGTTGAATTCCCCACCAATCACAGACACAATGGATTCCCCACCAATCACAGTCACAAAGAATTCTCCACCAATCACTGTCACTTTGAATTCCCCACCAATCAGTCACATTGGATTCCCCACCAATCACAGTCACCTTGGATTCTCCACCAATCAAAATCACCTTAGATTCCCCACCAATCACAGTGACTTTGAATTCTCCACCAATTAAAGTCACATTGGATTCCTCACCAATCAAAATCACCTTGGATTCCCCACCAATCACGGTCACAATGGATTCCCCACCAATCAGTCACATTGGATTCCCCACCAATCACAATGACAATGGATTCTCCACCAATCACATTCACATTGGATTCACCACCAATCAGACACGTTTGATTCCCCACCAATCACAAAGACAATGGATTCCCACCAATCACAGTCACGTTGGATTGTCCACCAATCACAGTCACATTGAATTCCCCATCAATCAGTCACATTGGATTCCCCACCAATCACAGACACTTTGGATTACCCACCAATCACAATGACAATGGATCTCCACCAATCACAGTCGCACTGGATTCCCCACCAATCAGTCACATTGGATTCTCCACCAATCAGTCACATTGGATTCCCACCAATCACAGACACTTTGGATTCCCCACCAATCACAATGACAATGGATCTCCACCAATCACAGTCGCACTGGATTCCCCACCAATCAGTCACATTGGATTATCCACCAATCAGTCACATTGGATTTCCCACCAATCACAGTCGCACTGGATTCCCCACCAATCAGTCACGTTGGATTCTCCACCGATCACAATCACGTTGGATTTCCCAACAATCACAGTCACCTGGGATTCTCCACCAATCACAGTCACATTGGATTCTCCACCAATCACTGTCACGATGGATTCCCCACCAATCACAGTCATGTTGGACACCCAACCAATCACAGTCACATTGGATTTCCCACCAATCACAGTCACAATGGCTTCCCCACCAATCACAGACACATTGGATTCCCCACCAATCACAGTCACGTTGGATTCTCCACCAATCACAGTCACAATGGATTCCCAACTAATCACAGTCACGTTGGATTTCCCACCAATCACAGTCACGTTGGATTCTCCACCAATCACAGTCACTTTGGATTCTCCACCAATCACAGTCACATTGGATTCTCCACCAATCACAGTCACCTTGGATTCTCCACCAATCAAAATCACCTTAGATGTCCCACCAATCACAGTGACTTTGAATTCTCCACCAATCAAAGTCACATTGGATTCCGCACCAATCACAGTCACAATGGATTCCCCACCAATCAAAAGCACCTTGGATTCTCCACCAATCACAGTCACTTTGAATTACCCACCAATCACAGTCACCTTGGATTCTCCACCAATCACAGTCATGTTGGATTCTCCACCAATCACAATCACGTTGGATTCCCCACCAATCACAATCAGATTGGATTCCCCACCAATCACGGTCACGTTGGATTCTCCACCAATCACAGTCACATTGGATTCTCCACCAATCACAGTCACATTGGTTTCTCCACCAATCTCAATCACATTGGATTCTCCACCAATCACAGTCACATTGGATTCTCCACCAATCACAGTCACCTTGGATTCTCAGAATCACAGAATCACAGAATCCCCACAGTGCAGATAGAGGCCATTTCGGCCCATCGAGCCTGCACCGACACACATCCCACCCTATCCCCGTAACCCCGTGTATTTAATCCCCCTAACACTAAGGGTCAATTTATCATAGCCAAATCAACCTAACCCGCACATCTTTGAACTGTGGGAGGAAACCGGAGCACCCGTAGGAAACCCACGCAGAGACGGGGAGAATGTGCAAACTCCACACAGACAGTCACCTGAGGCCGGATTCGAACCCGGGTCCCTGGCGCTGTGAGGCAACAATGCTAACCACTATTCCACCGTGTTGCCCTCCACCAATCACAGTCACATTGGATTCTCCACCAATCACAGTCACATTGGATTCTCCACCAATCACAGTCACATTGGATTCCCCACCAATCACAGTCACATTGGATTCTTCACCAATCACAGTCACTTTGAATTCCCCACCAATCACAGTCACATTGGATTCCCCACCAATCAGTCACATTGGATTCCCCACCAATCATAATCAGCTAGGAGTCCGCACCAATCTGTCACATTGGATTCTCCACCAATCACATTTACATTGGATTCCCCACCAATCACAGTCATGTTGGATTCCCCACCAATCACAGTCACATTGGATTCTCCACCAATCACAGTCACATTGGATTCTCCACCAATCACAGTCACTTTGAATTACCCACCAATCACAGTCATGTTGGATTCTCCACCAATCAAAATCACCTTGGATTCCCCACCAATCACAATGACTTTGAATTCTCCACCAATCACAGTCACATTGGATTCTCGACCAATCAAAATCACCTTGGATTCTCCACCAATCACAATCAGCTTGGATTCCCCACCAATCACAGTCACGTTGGATTCCCCACCAATCACAATCACGTTGGATTCCCCACCAATCACAGTCACATTGGATTCCCCACCAATCACAATCACGTTGGATTCCCCACCAATCAAAATCACCTTGGATTCTGCACCAATCACAGTCACTTTGAATTACCAACCAATCACAATCATGTTGGATTCCCCACCAATCGCAGTCATGTTGGATTCCCCAACAATCGCAGTCCCGTTGGATTCTCCACCAATCACAGTCACATTGGATTCTTCACCAATCACAGTCACATTAAATTCCCCACCAATCACAGTCACGTTTGATTGCCTACCTATCACAGTCACCTTCGATTCTCCGCCAATCACAGTCACGTTGGATTCTCCAACAATCACAGTCACGTTGGATTCTCCACCAATCACAGTCACATTGGATTCTCCACCAATCACAGTCACGTTGGATTCTCCACCAATCACAGTCACATTGGATTCTCCACCAATCACGGTCACATTGGATTCCCCACCAATCACAGTCACGTTGGATTCTCCACCAATCAGTTACAATGGATTCCCCACCAATCACAGTCACATTGGATTCCCCACCAATCACAGTCACGTATGATTCTCCACCAATCACAGTCACGTTGGATTCTCCACCAATCAGTCACATTGGATTCCCGAACAATCACAGTCACAATGGATTCCCCACCAATCACAGTCGCATTGGATTCCCCACCAATCACAGTCACGTTGGATTCTCCACCAATCACAGTCACCTTGGATTCCCCACCAATCACAGTCGCATTGGATTCCCCACCAATCACAGTCACGTTGGATTCTCCACCAATCACAGTCACCTTGGATTCCCCACCAATCAGGCACATTGGATTCCCCACCAATCACAGTCACTTTGGATTCTCCACCAATCACAGTCACCTTGGATTCCCCACCAATCACAGTCATGTTGGATTCCCCACCAATCACAGTCACATTGAATTCCCCATCAATCAGTCACATTGGATTCCCCACCAATCACAGACACTTTGGATTACCCACCAATCACAATGACAATGGATCTCCACCAATCACAGTCGCACTGGATTCCCCACCAATCAGTCACATTGGATTCTCCACCAATCAGTCACATTGGATTCCCACCAATCACAGACACTTTGGATTCCCCACCAATCACAATGACAATGGATCTCCACCAATCACAGTCGCACTGGATTCCCCACCAATCAGTCACATTGGATTATCCACCAATCAGTCACATTGGATTTCCCACCAATCACAGTCGCACTGGATTCCCCACCAATCAGTCACGTTGGATTCTCCACCGATCACAATCACGTTGGATTTCCCAACAATCACAGTCACCTGGGATTCTCCACCAATCACAGTCACATTGGATTCTCCACCAATCACTGTCACGATGGATTCCCCACCAATCACAGTCATGTTGGACACCCAACCAATCACAGTCACATTGGATTTCCCACCAATCACAGTCACAATGGCTTCCCCACCAATCACAGACACATTGGATTCCCCACCAATCACAGTCACGTTGGATTCTCCACCAATCACAGTCACAATGGATTCCCAACTAATCACAGTCACGTTGGATTTCCCACCAATCACAGTCACGTTGGATTCTCCACCAATCACAGTCACTTTGGATTCTCCACCAATCACAGTCACATTGGATTCTCCACCAATCACAGTCACCTTGGATTCTCCACCAATCAAAATCACCTTAGATGTCCCACCAATCACAGTGACTTTGAATTCTCCACCAATCAAAGTCACATTGGATTCCGCACCAATCACAGTCACAATGGATTCCCCACCAATCAAAAGCACCTTGGATTCTCCACCAATCACAGTCACTTTGAATTACCCACCAATCACAGTCACCTTGGATTCTCCACCAATCACAGTCATGTTGGATTCTCCACCAATCACAATCACGTTGGATTCCCCACCAATCACAATCAGATTGGATTCCCCACCAATCACGGTCACGTTGGATTCTCCACCAATCACAGTCACATTGGATTCTCCACCAATCACAGTCACATTGGTTTCTCCACCAATCTCAATCACATTGGATTCTCCACCAATCACAGTCACATTGGATTCTCCACCAATCACAGTCACCTTGGATTCTCAGAATCACAGAATCACAGAATCCCCACAGTGCAGATAGAGGCCATTTCGGCCCATCGAGCCTGCACCGACACACATCCCACCCTATCCCCGTAACCCCGTGTATTTAATCCCCCTAACACTAAGGGTCAATTTATCATAGCCAAATCAACCTAACCCGCACATCTTTGAACTGTGGGAGGAAACCGGAGCACCCGTAGGAAACCCACGCAGAGACGGGGAGAATGTGCAAACTCCACACAGACAGTCACCTGAGGCCGGATTCGAACCCGGGTCCCTGGCGCTGTGAGGCAACAATGCTAACCACTATTCCACCGTGTTGCCCTCCACCAATCACAGTCACATTGGATTCTCCACCAATCACAGTCACATTGGATTCTCCACCAATCACAGTCACATTGGATTCCCCACCAATCACAGTCACATTGGATTCTTCACCAATCACAGTCACTTTGAATTCCCCACCAATCACAGTCACATTGGATTCCCCACCAATCAGTCACATTGGATTCCCCACCAATCATAATCAGCTAGGAGTCCGCACCAATCTGTCACATTGGATTCTCCACCAATCACATTTACATTGGATTCCCCACCAATCACAGTCATGTTGGATTCCCCACCAATCACAGTCACATTGGATTCTCCACCAATCACAGTCACATTGGATTCTCCACCAATCACAGTCACTTTGAATTACCCACCAATCACAGTCATGTTGGATTCTCCACCAATCAAAATCACCTTGGATTCCCCACCAATCACAGTGACTTTGAATTCTCCACCAATCACAGTCACATTGGATTCTCGACCAATCAAAATCACCTTGGATTCTCCACCAATCACAATCAGCTTGGATTCCCCACCAATCACAGTCACGTTGGATTCCCCACCAATCACAATCACGTTGGATTCCCCACCAATCACAGTCACATTGGATTCCCCACCAATCACAATCACGTTGGATTCCCCACCAATCAAAATCACCTTGGATTCTGCACCAATCACAGTCACTTTGAATTACCAACCAATCACAATCATGTTGGATTCCCCACCAATCGCAGTCATGTTGGATTCCCCAACAATCGCAGTCCCGTTGGATTCTCCACCAATCACAGTCACATTGGATTCTTCACCAATCACAGTCACATTAAATTCCCCACCAATCACAGTCACGTTTGATTGCCTACCTATCACAGTCACCTTCGATTCTCCGCCAATCACAGTCACGTTGGATTCTCCACCAATCACAGTCACGTTGGATTCTCCACCAATCACAGTCACATTGGATTCTCCACCAATCACAGTCACGTTGGATTCTCCACCAATCACAGTCACATTGGATTCTCCACCAATCACAGTCACGTTGGATTCTCCACCAATCACAGTCACATTGGATTCTCCACCAATCACGGTCACATTGGATTCCCCACCAATCACAGTCACATTGGATTCTCCACCAATCAGTTACAATGGATTCCCCACCAATCACAGTCACATTGGATTCCCCACCAATCACAGTCACGTATGATTCTCCACCAATCACAGTCACGTTGGATTCTCCACCAATCAGTCACATTGGATTCCCGAACAATCACAGTCACAATGGATTCCCCACCAATCACAGTCGCATTGGATTCCCCACCAATCACAGTCACGTTGGATTCTCCACCAATCACAGTCACCTTGGATTCCCCACCAATCACAGTCGCATTGGATTCCCCACCAATCACAGTCACGTTGGATTCTCCACCAATCACAGTCACCTTGGATTCCCCACCAATCAGGCACATTGGATTCCCCACCAATCACAGTCACTTTGGATTCTCCACCAATCACAGTCACCTTGGATTCCCCACCAATCACAGTCATGTTGGATTCCCCACCAATCACTGTCACATTGGATTCCCCACCAATCACAGTCACATTGGATTCCCCATTGTCATCAGTACCTTACGTCCAAAAATCTGTGGCCCTGCCAGTACTCCAGCATAGAGCAGGGAAAAGAAAAAAAAATAGCAACCAAGATTGCTGCTCCTGGTTGGTATCCAGTAAATTCCACTGGAAGTGCAGGTGGCTGCACTCCTGGGTGGGGGCAGAATTGGAGTCAGGTTTGCCGTATTGCACAGTTACCAATGCTCACTCTTAATGACAAGGGCTCTATATGAATAATGATGACTTGGGTGAGATATATGTTGGCAATCAATACATGTAGCTCTATACTCTAGCAAGGAGTCAACACTTTCAGGAGAGGAGCAGAGGGGGAGAGAAGTGCCAAGGAAAAGAAAACATGCTCTAGGTTTTATAGTCTGGCAATATGTTTTCCTCTATTACATACTTAACTAATTCAACAGCAACAGAATTTTACAGTGATGTTCGGCAAATAGTCGTATTGGAGTTCATGTGATATTATAATGCCCCTGAGCCTCATAGAGGTCAACTTCTTTCTCATTCAATTACTGCTTGCAAAGAATTATTTTTTTCTCCTCAATGGTTCAGAGGGAAACTCCCCATTACTGAGCCATCAACAAGGCTCCATATTCGATCACTGGTCGCTGAGCTAGCTGTTCTCATTCAGGATAGTGACTGGTGTGCCTACAAGTGGCCAATGATCCAACTGCTGATCAGTATACAGCAACCCATACTGGAAATGCGCACGTGGGGATGCTGGGTGTGGAGAGGCTCAGGCTCAGCTCCAATGCCCCTGCAGTCAGATTGCCTGCCAGCAGCTACAGTCAAGCCTCACAAATTACTGATGGGCAGCTGGGTAAATGCTCTTCCCACCAGGTCAGTAGAACGGTTTTGAGCAACCTCGGGTTTCCAAGATAAAATGGATCATTGGGGTCTCTTTCCTTCTGTTGTGTGCATGTGCTGTCAGATCACATTACTTTATCTACACTACAACAAGAAGTTGCATTTATATAGCGCCTTTAATGAAGGAAAACGTCCCGAGGCGCTTCGGAGGAGCGTAATCAGACAAAAATAACACCGAGCCAGAGAAGAATGTTTCAGGACGGCTGACTAAAAGCTTGGTCGAAGAACATAAGAAATAGGAGCAGGAATAGGCCACTTGGCCCCTCGAGCCTGCTCCGCCATTCAATAAGATCATGGCTGATCTTGGGCTCAAAGCCACTTCCCTGCCCGCTCCCCATAACCCTTCACTCCCTTATCTTGCAAAAATCTGTCTATCTCCACCTTAAATGTATTTAATGACCCAACCTCCACAGCTCTCTGGGGCAGAGCATTCCACAGATTTACGACCCTCTAAGAGAAGAAATTCCTCCTCATCTCAGTTCTAAAAGGGCAACCCTTTATTCTGAAACTGTGCCCCCGCGTTCTAGATTTCCCCACGAGGGGAAACATCCTCTCTGCATCTACCTTGTCGAGCCCCCTCAGTATCTTATATGTTTCGATAAGATCACCTCTCATTCTTCTAAATTCCAATGAGTATAGGCCTAACCTGCTCAACCTTTCTTCATAAGTCAACCCCCTCATCTCAGGAATCAACCTAGTGAATCGTCTCTGAACTGCCTCCAATGCAAGTATATCCTTCCTTAATTAAGGAGACCAAAATTGTACGCAGTACTCAAGGTGTGGTCTCACCAATACCCTGTAGAGTTGTAGCAGGACTTCCCTGCTTTTATACTCCAACCCCCTTGCAATAAAGGCCAACATTCTATTTGCCTTTTTGATTACTTGCTGTACCTGCATGCTAACTTTTTGTGTTTCATGCACAAGGACCCCCAGGTCCCTCTGAATTGGAGCATTTTGTAATCTCTCTCCATTTAAATAATAATTTGCTTTTTTATTTTTCCTGCCAAAGTGGATAACCTCGCACTTTCCCACATTATACTCCATCTGCCAAATGTTTGCCCACTCACTTAGCCTGTCTATATCCCTTTGCAGATTCTTTGAGTCCTCTGCACAACTTGCTTTCCCATCCATCTTTGTATCATCCGCAAACTTGGCTACATTACACTCGGTCCCTTCATCCAAGTCATTAATGTAGATTGTAAATAGTTGAGGCCCCAGCACCGATCCCTGTGGCACCCCACTAGTTATCGTTTGCCAACCAGAAAATGACCCATTTATCCCGACTCTCTGCTTTCTGTTAGTTAGCCAGTTCTCTGTTAGTTAGCCAATTCTCTATCCATGCTACTATATTACCCCCAACTCCGTGAGCTCTTATCTTATGTAGTAACCTTTTATGTGGCACCTTATCGAATGCCTTCTGGAAAACCAAATACACTACATCCACTGGTTCACCTTTATCTACCCTGCTCGTTACCTCCTCAAAGAACTCCAGCAAATTTGTTAAACATGATTTCCCTTTCATAAAACCATGCTGACTCTGCTTGACTGCATTATGATTTTCCAAATGCCCTGCTACTGCTTCCTTAATGAAGGACTCCAGCATTTTCCCAACGACAGATGTTAGGCTAACTGGTCTATAGTTTCCTGCTTTCTGTCTCCCTCCTTTCTTAAATAGGGGTGTTACATTTGCGGTTTTCCAATCCGCTGGGACCTCTCCAGCGTCCAGGGGATTTTGGTATATTGCAACCAATGCATCCACTATCTCTGCAGCCACTTCTTTTAACACCCTGGGATGCAGGCCATCTAGTCCAGGGGACATGTCGTCTTTCAGTCCCATTATTTTACCAAGTACTATTTCCTTAGTGATAGTGATTGTCTTTAGCTCCCCCCTCCCTGTGGCCCCTTGATTATCCATTATTGGGATGTTGTTGGTGTCTTCTACTGTGAAGACAGATACAAAATATTTGTTCAGAGTCTCTGCCATTTCCCCGTACCCCATTATTAATTCCCCAGTCTCATCCTCTAAGGGGCCAACGTTTACTACATCATTACTCACTCTTCTTCAAGTCTTTGATCATTTTCCGGGATTCTTTGGTGCTCACTCATATGTGAAAATGCATTAAGAAAGGTACTGAGGTAATGCTGACTCCCCAAAGTCTTTCCACCATCTACAAGGCACCAGTAAGGAGTGTGATGGAATACTCTCCACTTGCCTGGATGGATGCAGCTCCAACAACACTCAGGAAGCTCAACTCCATCCAAGACAAAGCAGCCCGCTTGATTGGCACCCCATCCACCACCTTAAACATTCACTCCCTCCACCACCGGCGTACCGTGGCTGCAGTGTGTACCATGTACTAGATGCACTGCTGCAACTCGCCAAGGCTTCTTCGGCAGCACCTCCCAAACCCGCGAACTCTTCCACCTGGAAGGACAAGGGCAGCAGGCGCATGGGAACACCACCACCTCCAAGTTCCCCTCCAAGTCACACACCATCCTGACTTGGAAATATATCGCCGTTCCTTCATCGTCGCTGGGTCAAAATCCTGGAACTCCCTCCCTAACAGCACTGTGGGAGTACCTTCACCACACGGACTGCAGCGGTTCAAGAAGGCAGCTCACCACCACCTTCTCGAGGGCAATTAGGGATGGGTAATAAATGCTGGCCTTGCCAGTGACGCCCAGATCCCATAAACGAATTTTAAAAAAAAATGCTGCTGTGAGATTTTCTCAAATGTGAACCTTTTATTCTTAGTGGTCCAAATATTTACTCAATACCTGCTGCCACTTCAGCACCAATGGTTTGAGATTACAAAAAAAATGGCAGAGTGCAGACAATGTGCAATATTTCACTGGGATCAGTGGCAACGGTTTCTGCTGATGCATCCCAGCACTTATACCAGTGGATTCGTGGGCCCAATATTTCCTTCCAAGCTAGAAGATGCAATGTAATGAAATAACCCTGACTACCACAGCTGAATAACAATGGAGGGTGTCGCAGGGCACAGATGAATAGAGTGATGTGGTGATATATAATTAAGATTTTTCTCATGAAATCTATTACTTTATTTTTGTTGAGAATTTCATCAAACACAGGCATTTTCACAAAAGGAGTAGGATAGTGTCTTTATCTTAATGATATCTCCCCATCGGTCCATATCATATCCATAGCAATTAAGACTATCTGGGGTAGAATATATATTCAATTTAAAATTGCAAATGGATAAGATGAAAATCATTGTATGGCACAGTGTAAATTAACTGCAGCAAATTCTTCAGTACCCTGATGGTTTAATATTTAAGACACAACACTAGAATAAGTAAATAGTCAAATACTATCCGTTGTAATATTTCCGGTCTCTTGTTGATTTGGGTACAGCGCTTGTTTTTCCCATATGAAAACACCAATGAATGGCTTATGTACTATATGGAGTGGCTAAATAAATATGTCAACACAAAAATTCTGCCTAAGTTAAAAATAAACTATGAGTCGCAATCAAGATGGTTACACAGCGAGTGTACTCGTTATCCACCAGCACTGACCGCACCAGAGCTTGCAGGCTCTGTGAGAGGGCATCTAATTTACACGGGCAGATAAGCACCTGTGCCCCATGCAGCCAGAAAATCCAGTGCCTGCCTACCATTGGGGTGGGGTGGGGGGAGGTGTCCAAGCCCCCCAACCCCAGCCATGTCCCTTTGGACCCCTGTGTAAGGGGCGCAATCAAGCTATTGTCCACTCTTTAGGATTCCAAGCCGTTTGCTTGGCTTGGATCCCACCAGTGAGGTCCACATGTCCATCTGGAGGTTGGAAGGCCTCATCTCACTGGGTTAACTGGCCTTCAGGACTACGCCAGGGTCCTGAATGAAGTTGGGAAGTCCCCACCCTTGGCACTGTCCTGCCTGACAACATTTGCCTTGTAAAGGATGAACAGAGGTTCTGCCCCTTACAAGGCAAGCCAGAAAATCCTGGAAATGTTGGCACAACAATGTCCTTGCCAAATCCTGGTAAGTACCACCAGTCTCCCATTGGAGGGCAGTGGAACCTCAAAGTAATTCGGGACATTAAAGTTCTATCAATTCCAAAATACGTGTTATACTTTCAGTATTGAGCTTAATTAAAACTACTAATGTAAATGGGTCAGGCACCAACCCTGCACTTCTCGAACACACTGCAATTCAAATTCAGCCCAGACTGACGGAGTGAAAAGTCTCCTGTGTATGCTAGATCTCAGGGTCTCATGTGAAATGATTTGGGGCATTCTCAGACTAATGCCAATTCACATGGACCACAACGCAAGATTGCCTTTAAATTGGCACAAATTCACAATTTTACTCAAGAGGCCACAGAAATGGGAACTTGTCACACACGATGGTGGCACATTTTTGGGGACAGCACAGAGGGAGCTTTACTCTGCACCTAACTGCACCATATCTCACTATGAGTATTTTTCATTCCGCAACACTAACATCCATGCTGTCAGCTGTGGCTCAGTGGGTAGCACTCTCGCCCGAGTCATAAGGTTGTGGGTTCAAGCCCCACTCCAGAGAGCTGAGCATAAAATCTAGCCTGACACTCCAGTGCAGTACTGAGGGAGTGCTGCACTGTCGGAGGTGCCGTCTTTTGAATTAGATGTTAAACTGAGGCCCTGCCTGTCCTCTCAGGTGAATGTAAAAGATTTCACGGCACTATTTTGAAGAAGAGCAGGAGAGATCTGCCCAGTGTCCTGGCCAATATTTAACACTCAAGCAGTATCACTGAAACAGATTATCTGGTCATTATCTCATTGCTGTTTGTGCGACCTTGCTATGCGCAATTTAGATGTCACGTCTCCTGTATTACAACAGTGACTGCACCTCAAAATTTGGCTGTAAAATGCTTTGGGACGTCCTAAGGTCATGAAAGGTGCTTCACAAATGCAAGTCTTTCTTTCTTCCTTCTCACCTTGATGAGCACAAAGCTTCACATTATAAAAGTCATCAAAATAGATAAATGTAATAATATTTTAACACATTACATAAGGGATGTGAGAAGCAACTTGCTGTTTCACGCTGTGTTAGAACCACAGGTCAGCCCTCAATATATCCCGACACAGTGACTATCCTGGGTCCAGCTCGGTCATGTAGACCTGCATTATATACTGGTAATAATTGGGAACAAATTTAGCTAACAACAGATGATATATTTCAAGACAATGGTTTAACGTCCCACACCCAAGTCTCATTTGTTAGGCAGTTTTCAGATTTATTTTGTCCATAATGCTGTATGTAATATATACAAAAAGCTACATTAATGCTTCACAAAATTGCCTGCTACACTATAATGCATCTTTAGCGACCCTTTGGCTAGTTTATATTGTTCGGAATGGTAATTATGCCACTTATCAAAACCAACTGCCTTTTGTATTTGTCTTATAAAATATAAGGTCATCAATATTCGAAGTGTAATAAATTTAAACCACATCTGCAGCACAATAGACCAGACTTTACAACGTTCATATTGGAGTGAAACTACTCGGATGTTTTGCCAAATGGCAGTGTGTCAAAGACTGTAATGCCCTTAACAATGCAGCATGCTTAAACTCTGAGCGAAACTCTTTGCTGTTTCTTTAAGTGGCCGGTCAGTCAAAACAAGTTTGCTCAGCAGATGCTGCAGCCTGTCCCATGAACTAAACTGAGCAAGGATAACGTGCTTAATACAAGGGATAGTGCTCCCTGTGCTGTTGATGTATTTTAGCCACTCTGGAGTTAGCATTGGTGTCAGACAGTTATGTTCGGAAACATTTCTCTCTCCAGCTCACAGAGCAGATATGTGGACAGCTGGAGCCTTTTGTTCTGCGCATCTCCCGTGTACAGAAATAAAATCAGTTGAAGATCTCGCTGGGGTTCTGTTTGGACCTATCCTGTGAAGATAAAGAATAAAGCCCTCTACCTCAAGGAGATGGCTTTATACCCCTGCTGCAATTTTAAATTATTTTCCCTTCCCTCTTGACATCTCCCTTAACCTGAAGCCTGATCCTAAGGGCAAAGGGTTGATTTGCACCCAGACTTCTTGGTCCTGAATTAGTGTTGCAATTAGGGCATGAGTGGGGCAGGCAAGGGGGCAGAAATTGGGTCACCTCCCCATTTACACTGGGTCATCTCCCGGTTGTGCCAGTATTCCTGAGTCCACCCCACCCCCTCGGCGCCAGTCGCCATTCAGAATGCTGCACCATGTCGTGCCTCCGAAGTGTTTTCAACAAATTGTAATGGGATATGTGACAAAAGCAACAATTGTTAAACCACACCATTCCTTTGGATCAACTTATCAAAAAACAGTGAGATTCTTTCTAGGGAATGCACAATGTTCCTCAAAAGGTTAAGCATAAATGAATGAACCTGAATGTGAAGTGACTTCAAAAATAATGTCTGAACAATGGAAGCCTCGCTTCCTCAGTCAGTCCCACATCAGCTAAAAAATTTCAGCTAATGTGATGTGGCCTACACATGTTTCCATTGTGAACTTCAGAACATGAATCAGGGGATTAGTCATTATCTGAATGTTCAAAGGAGTTTGTAGATTTATCTGCAAGGTCACTCGTACGCGGTGTGCACGAGGTATGAGTCTAGACACTGTAATTCCTCCAAGCATTATTCTGAAAAACATGCAATGAACAAAAATAGTTCATTAACAGGACTGAATGAACAAGTTGTCAAAAGGACATGGTGCTGTCTGTCACGTTCAGCCATGTGGCTTAATTTCCTCTGTCTTGTTTCATCATCCTTCCCCTCAACCACCCTGACTGGCAAATAGAAGAGAATATTAACGTCAGGTCTACTGATGGTGCATTCACACACCAGCAGTCAAAGTCTGAGCAAATTGTTCCCGAGTTTCCTTCGGGTTTGGAGGGTTGATTCTTATTGGCAAACGTGATCCGAGTATGTTAGCGTGGCAATATCATGACATCACGTTTAGTTAATTTTGAAACCACTGGAATATTTTTAGCATTACCACTGAGAGGGAAAACATACTGGAACTATAGGCCAATCAGGTCAACATCGCTGGTAGGAAAAATAATGGAATCCCTACTAAAGGAGAAAATAGAAGAACATATAGAAACCAAAAATATAATAAGGAATAGTCAGCATGGATTTCTAAAGGGAAAGTCTTGCTTGATCAACCTCATTGAATTCTTTGAAGAGGTAACAGAGACAGTAGATAAGGGTAGAGTTCCAAAAGGCCTTCGATAAGGGGCCAATAATAGACTAATGAATAAGGTCAGAGCATGCAGAGTCAGGGACAAGTAGCAGAATGGATAGCTAGTTGGCTGCAAGACAGAAAGCAGAGATTATTCAAAGTGGCAGAAAGTGGAAAGTGAGGTCCCACAAGGATCAGTGATGGGACCACTGTTGTTCACAATTTATATTAACGATTTAGACTTGGAATCAAAACACAATTTCTAAATTTGGGAATGACACCAAATGGGGGGGGGATAGTCAATACTGAGGAGGACTGCAACAAATTACAAGAAGACATTAATAAACTTGCAGAATGGGCATATAATTGGCAAATGAATTTCAACATAGATAAGTGTAAGGTATTTCATTTTGATAAAAAAAATAAGGTCACATATTACTTGGAAAATAAGAATCTAAATGCGGTAGAGGAGCAAAAGGATCTGGGAGTACAAATATATAAATCACAAAATGTAGCAATGGAGATTAATAAGGCCATTAAAAAAAAAGCAAACCAAGCACTAAGGTTTATTTCTAGAGGGATAGAATTGAAAAGTAGGGAAGTTATGCTAAATATGTATCGAACATCGGTTAAACCACACTTAGAGTACTGATTACAGTTCTGGTTGCCATATTATAAAAAGGATATAGAGGCACTGGAGAAGGTGGAAAAAAGATTTACAAGGATGATACCAGAAATGCGAGGTTATACCTATCAGGAAAGGATGAACAGGTTGGGTCTCTTTTCTCTTGAAAAGAGAAGGCTGAGGGGTAACCTAATAGAGGTCTTTAAAATTATGAAAGGTTTTGATAAGTAGATACAGAGAGTGTTTCCACTTGCGCGGAAGAGCAAAACTAGAGACATCAATGTAAGATAGTCACCAAGAAATCCAATAGGAAATTCAGAAGAAACTTCTTTACCCAGAGAGTGGTGAGAATGTGGAACCTGCTACCACAGGGGAGTGGTTGAAGCGAATAATATAGATGCATTTAAGGGGAGGCTAGATAAGCATATGAGGGAGAAGGGAATAGAGGGTTATGCTGATAGAGTTAGATGAGGAAAGACGGGAGGAGGCTCGAGTGGAGCATAAACGGACTGGTTGGGCCGAATGGCCTGTTTCTGTGCCGTATATGCTATGTCATTGTATGTAATGCCTAAAAAAAGATTCCTCCATAGTCCTGTGTAACTTTGTCATTTGGCACAGAGGACTGTGCTTACACTAAAGTCTGAGATCTGCAATTCGGATTTGAAAAGCCCATGGGCCGGATTGCGCAGCTGGATCTGGAGACTGATTTTATCTGCCATTGTTTCTACAACAACTTTAGCATCACTAAGAAGCAGGAACTATCTCACATCAATGCTAAAAACGAGTGCGCTGATTTTCCTCTGCTTTGCACCCAGGGAAAGCAGGTGCAGATATGCCGGTCCCATGCAAATGAGGCAGAAGTGATGTACCTGTGCCTCTCGCTTGTTTTCCTTCCCTTATTCTGGGTGGGTACTTGTTCGGAAGGATGCCCAGAAGAAGTCGGTATTAGGTCCCTTGCTCAGACCGCAATATGAGGAAGGGCAGGCAGCAGGAAGGGGGCCTGAGAAAAGGACCTATTTTTCTCCAGGTACCCGAGAAGATCTTTGGGGTGGAGCTCTGCTGTCTGCTGCTTTTGGAGGGCAGCCAGTGGGCCACACAAGTGGATGACCCCTGCAGAGGCATGTGACACCAGCTGAACTTCTGGGGGCAGACACTTGCCGAGGGGTGGGATTGCATCGAGAAACACGGGCCATGGACAATTTTGTGAACCTAGAAATGCCAGTGAGTTCAGGTCAAGTTAGATGGAGCACAAGCCAAGGAAAGAGAAAATCGGCCTTGGTGTGTCAATACATCTTTAGTCAACGAATCTCTCATTATTGCCAGTTAAGCTCCTCCAAACTCTTTACCAGGTACCCGGAAACTTACTGTAACCTTAACTAAACTTTGCCTATTGTGTGGCACAACTTCTAACTGAGTTCCTTTGCTGATGTATTTTCAACCAACTGTGAAAGCGATTGACAATCATCTTGATGAACATATTTATGTGAATCCAAACTCTCCATTAGCATATCAAACAGATGTATGGTGTCTTCATAATTAATTTAGGATGGTTTCCAGATGGAATTCTGTCAGAATCAATCCAATTGGAGTTGAGTTTGACCTATCCTGAATGATGTGAGTTGTGTTCTGCTTTGCAACCAATTGCAGCTGTTAACCTCATCATCGCTGTTGGTACCAATTTTATTCCATTGAGCAAGTGGCTTCTTTCATTTTCCAACTGAAAACGTGCTTAATTATTGCTTAAGAACAGGCAGCTTCACTTAACCCAGGAAATGCTCCTAACCAGTTCAAAACGGGCGCCCAAGAATGCAATATCTAGAATATATGAAAGAAAGTCTTGCATTTTAGACTATCTTTCATTGTCCTCAGGACATCGCAAAGTGCTTCACAGTCAGAGAATTATGTTTTAAGTGCAGTCACGATTGTTATGTAGGAAAAGCGTAGCAGCCAATTTGTGCACAGAAAATGAGATAAATGGCCAGTTAATCTTATGGGCAAGAATGCCCTCTGCCTCCACAGACCAATATAGAATAAAATCAAGACAAGATGATAAGACTTAACTGCACCCCACGCACCCACAGTACCTGGAATAAAATAAGAAAACTAGTTGCTGTCGAATGGCATAGTATAGTATTACAATGACAAGGTCATCTTTCTGAGGCTGAACCACACTGTTTGCAACCTTGGTGCCATATTTGACCCTGAAATGAGCTTCCAACCACATATCTGCAGCATAACAAAGATCGCCTATTTCTACTTCCGTAACATCGCCCGTCTCCGCCCTTGCCTCAGCTCATCTGGTGCTGAAACCCTCATCCATGCCTTTGTTACCTCTAGACTTGATTATTCCAATGCACTCCTGGCTGGCCTCCCACATTCTACCCTACGTAAACTTGAGGTCATCCAAAACTTGGCTGCCCATGTCTTAACTCGCACCAAGTCCCGTTCGCCCATCACCCCTGTACTGGCTGACTATATTGGCTCCCGGTTAAGCAGCGTCTCGATTTCAAAATTCTCATCCTTGTTTTCAAATCCCTCCATGGCCTCGCCCCTCCCTATCTCTGTAACCTGCTTCAGCCCCACAACCCCCCGAGATATCTGCGCTCCTCTAATTCTGCCCTCTTGAGCATCCCTGATTATAATCGCTCAACCCTTGGTGGCCTTGCCTTCTGTTGCCAAGCCCCAAGCTCTGGAATTCCCTCCCTAAACCTTTCCACCTCGCTACCTCTCTTTCCTCCTTTAAGACGCTCCTTAAAACCTACCTCTTTGAGCAAGCTTTTGGTCACCTGCCCTAATTTATCCTTATGTGGCTCGGTGTCGAATCTTTTGCCTTATAATACTCCTCTGCAGCGCCTTGGGACATTTTACTACGTTAAAGGCACTATATAAATAAAAGTTGTTGTTGTTGTTGTTTAACATTCTAATTGCCATCATGAACAACACAAATGGCTGCCTGGCAATGCCAGTGGTGCAATGAGAATTGCAGCAATGCCAGCCGTGTGTGCTTTACAAAACATCAGTCTGATCCAATAATGCTGGACTGTTGGAGGCGATGGATAACGTCCATATGTTTATTTGTATCAGCTGACAGGAAGAGAAGACTTCCCACAGAATGGAATGTGTTAACATGTATATGATTTCCAAATATATTCCACCACTGACATTCTGCACCATGGAGCGACAGAACCCTCAACTCAGTAAACATCGTATCATAGCTTAATTGAGGCTGGAGAGGCCCATGGAATCCAGTGAAACTAATCTTGCATCAGAAATACCTTTTCCCAGTTATCTATTTATCTCATACACTCAGTGTATGCTGTTTTGTTTAGTATAAAGTAACAACACTTGTCATCAATAGAAAGGAGGCAGACTCCTGGAATGAGCAGATGTCCTCCCCACTCCAGTTTAGATCAGTGATACATTGGTGATATGAAGAGATCTAGGAGATGATTTATAAGGAAAAGATTAGCGAAAGTAAATGTGGGTCCCTTACAGGCTGAGACAAGAGAAATTATAATGGGTAATAAGGAAATGGCAGAGAAATTCAACAAATACATTGGGCTGGATTTTGCCAGTGGAGGCGGGTTCACATCAGGTTGGCTGTTCAGTGGGTCCCAGTCCCGCTGTCGGTTTCAGCCGCACTGCGATAAGGATTTTGAGTTAACTGGGCTTATTAAGCCCGCCGTGCGCGTTACCCGGCCCAATCAGTGGGTTCGGGTCTGCTGCTCACCTCTGCTGACGTCTTCCATTCAGCTGCATTTAAGGGGCCCATGCAGCCTTTGGGTTTTATTTGGGTTTTATTTGGGTTTATTTGGGTTTCTGCTGCATCTCAGTGGTATTGTTAGCGAGATGACTGCTGCAAGAACCAAGGCATTTCCCCGATTTGATGACTCCTCCCTCCATGCTCTTGTGGAGGGAATAAGAGGGTGCAAGGAGGTTCTGTTTCCCTCCAATGGACGGAGGAAGCCTCCTCAGCAAACCAAGGCAGCCTGGCTGCAAATTGCTGAGGAGGTTAGTGCCAGGTCTTTGTGTTCACGCACCTGGGTTCAGTGCAGGGAAAGGTTGAATGATCTGCTATGCTCAGCAAAAGTGAGTATAACATCACACTTATCTTCAATCTGCTTCCCATCTCTTCTCATCACCAGCACTCTGCATTGTCAACCTACTCCTGCACATCCCAACTTACCCTTACATCCCTTGCACCCATCCCTCTCTCTCCATGTACAGAATCACTCCACCATTCTACTATGCATCCCTCACACTCGCTATCCTGTTATGCAATGACAACAACTAACAACGCACAGGGAGGGCCCTTGGTATTGGCACCTCACTCCATCTTTGTCTCCCTCTAAGCATCTATGCTATGGATTCGCTACACTCACTCCATCATTCTCACTCAAACTCCACTTGTGTCCCTCATTGCAGGAAAAGACAGCCCACAATAAGAGGGAGAGGAGGAGGACAGGAGGAGGGCCAACTTCCATGGCGGATTTAAACAATGCTGAGGAGGCTGCTATCGAGAGCGTCGGAGGTGCTGAGGAGCTGGAAGTGGGGGATGGAGAGACGGGCATAGTAGAGCAAGCTGGTGACAGAATAGATTTGCAACCCTCTCATTTAGATTTCATGAGTGACTGATATGGCATCTGATGTTCATACAGATTGAGTTCTGATCATCTGCACAATGGGATGTGTCTGCTACGTAAATATCACATGTCTACCTCATGCCTTTACTCCCCCACAGGACCATGGAGAGCCCCCCTCCCCACTGTCCAGGAGGAAGAGCCGGACGACTCCTCAGAGGAAGCTGCAGCTTGTGAGGGAGCAGCGTCAGCATAAATGAGCGCAACCAGCACCAGCGCAGAGACACACACCTCGGTGGGTCCTGTGCGAGATAGAGTAGTGTTGTCACCTGGTGTATCACAGCTCACAAGTGAGCATCAGCAGATGGTGGAGACAGGGACAGCAGTGGAGAGTCCTCGTCAGAGGATGCTGGATGCTCCTAGCTCTGCTCAGCTGCATGTGGACACTGTGCCTCTGGGGCCATCCAGAAAGAGAGTGGTGCTGGAGTTTCAGGAACAAGTGCAGGAGGCTCTGACAGGGTTTGCAACCACGGTAACTGCAAGTGTGTAGAGAATAGAGGAGTCCATCTCAAACATGAGCAATGCTGTGGTGCACACAATGGCGAATGTAGGTACCACCATGGAAAGAATGGCAACCACCATGGAAGACATAAATCGCCAAACACAGCAGAACATGGTAACACTTCTAAATAGATGGTCATCTATGGAGGATAGATGGACATCTTTTGGAGGAGAGAAACCAGAGGTTCGTGGACGTCCTTGTTATGAGGAATGTCAGCACAGAAATGGGTCCTCATGGCCCCACTGATGTGCAGCAAGGTGCTCTCCAGATCCTTGCTAGTGGTGAAGTGCAGGTGACCCATGAGAGGGATGTTGGTGGACGACAACAAGGAAGTGTGGGCTCCTCTCCAAGCACTCACACTCCCATGCCACTGCGGAGCCCTCGGTCAGAGCCCCAGATTCCTCACCTAACTGAGATGGCCGTCTCAGCCCCTGCACAGCCACAGAGCAGACTGTTGCGGAGCCCTCCCAGGCTCCCAAACCTAGAGGACGACTGCCAAAGGCGTCTAAGCAGGCACAGCAGAGAAGTGAGCAAGCTGCCTCTACATCTGCTGACGCCGCAGGGGAAGCACCACGTAGAAGCACGCGTAAGAGAAAGTTAATACATAAATAGTCACAAGCGTAGTCACTTGGGTGTTTTGATATAATACAAAGTTTCTCATCGTTATTTCAATTGTATTAAAGAAATGCAATGCCAAAGATTCAAAGAGTTGGCCTATGTGTGCTCACAAATGGAAGTTGCACAGTGAGGGCTCAGCGCACCTTTCATCTGTAGTGATGGTGGGAAGAGTGCTGGGAATGCACAGTGTATTGTACAGATGCTGTATGGTGTGTTCAGAAGGTCATGCAGACATTAATTTCCATGTGCCAGCTACATGTGTTTGCTGCGTAAAGTTATGCAAATCTGACATGGATTAGTGTGTCCCTTGCCTCACGGCCAGCAATGTACTCGCGTGCTGGTGGAACTGGCACAGCCACCTCCGCAAAGTCTTCCTCATCTGCTGCCTCCTCCTCCTCCTCCTCTTCTGAGGAGGCTGTGCGCTGAGCCACTTGTTCCTCAGGTAGCGGTAAGTCGCGCTGCTGTGCGATGTTGTTCAGTGCACAGCAGACCACGATGATTCTGGACACCATGGCTGGTGCGTACTGTAGGTCTCCACCAGATCTGTCGAGGCATCTAAATCGCAATTTGAGCAAGCCGATGGTTTGCTCTATGATGCTTCTGGTGGAAATGTGACTCTCATTGTAGCGCTCCTCAGCTTCGTTTGATGGCCTCCTCATCGGTGTCATTAGGCACATCTTCAGGGGATAGCCCTCGTCTCCAAGTAGCCATCCGGAAAGTTGGGTTGGTGGATTGAACAGCTGCGGCACAGTGGACTGCCGCAGGATGAATGAGTCATGGCAACTGCCAGGGCACTTGGCGCAAACATGCATAATGTTCTTCCTGTGGTTACACACCAGCTGGACATTAAGGGAGTGGAAGCCCTTGCGGTTGACAAATTGACAGCTGGGTTGTGATAGGGTGCCTTAATGGCCACATGTGTGCAGTCTATGATGCCCTGCACCTTTGGGAAGCCTGCCATATTTGCAAAGCCATCCACACGCGCGGTAACACTTGCTTCATCCGTTTGGAAGTAGATGTAATTGTGCGACTTGGCAAAGAGGGCATTAGTAACCTGCGTGATGCAACTGTGTGCGGCCGACTGGAAAATGCCGCTGATGTCTGCTGCTGATCCCTGGAAGGAGCCTGAAGCAAAGAAGTTGAGTGTGGTGGTGACTTTGACAGCCACTGGTAAGGGATGTCCACCCGCTCCTCTGGGCTGCAGGTGTTGGTGCAGCATTGTGCAGATGTCAGCAGCTACCTCTCTCGAAAGTCTCAGCCTCCTTTGGCACTGCTGCTCACTCATGTTGAGGAAGCTCATCCTCTGCCTGTAAACCCTGTGTTGGGGGTATCTCCTGCGGCGCGGTGCAGCCCTGCGCTGACGCCCTCTGCCCTGTGCAGCATCAGGTGGCTGAGGAGAAGGTTGGTGCTCCTGTTGTTGCTGCTGCTGGTGTGCCCGGTTCTGCTGCTGTCGCGGTTGCTCTTCCTCCGAATCTGAGGACCAGGATGAGAGGGTATAAATGGTTCCCATGCTGCTGGTATATATCTCAGTCAAGGAAGAGATGTTACAAGCGCTCAGTCAATGTGGGGAAAGGGTTTTCCAAGGAGGTCACAGTGCATATGGATCTCAGATTAAACACTTACAACCTCAATAAACCTGCAATATGTGTTCCAAAACCTCAAAACACAAAGTTCTGGCATCTGAAAGTGAACTCATGTTGCAGCTCAGCTTTTATGCTGCAGGTGCAGCTGTCAACTATTCAGTGAGTTACTGAACCCGGCACAATCAGCTGGCGTGTTAGTCACACGACGTGGAACACGCTGAAAATATTGCAAAATGGAAACAGCCTCTCAAAATAGGATTAACCAGGCAGTTAACAAACTGTTAACTGCCTTAAGTGGCTCTCCCGCCGCTTGGTGTCGGGTCTGATCGGGACTCGCAGACCCGACACTCTGTAATGTTGCGTAGAGGCGGGATGGTGGCGGGTTCACAACCCGACATCAATCATTTTGATTTTAACTCCAGACCCGCCTCCAAAGCCGCTCTCTGAGCACCGGTGAAATCGCAGCCTTTGTGTCTGTATTCACAAAAGAAGACGCAAAAATCCTCCCGGAAATAGTGGAAAACCAAGGGTCTAGTGAGAATGAGGAACTGAAAGAAATTAGTATTATTAAAAAAGTAGTACGGGGAAATTAATGGGACTGAAAGCCGATAAATCCACTGGACCTGATGACCTACATTCTAGGTTTTGAAAGAGTTGGCTATAGAGATAGTGGATGCATTGGTTGTCATTTTCCAAAATTCCATAGACTCTAGAACGATTCCCCCGGATTGGAAGGTAGCAAATGTAACCCCACTATTTAAGAAAGGAGGGAGAGAGAAAACGGGGAACTACAGACCAGTTAGCCTGACATCAGTAGTAGGGAAAATGCTAGAATCTATTATTAAGGACGTGGTAACAGGTCACTTAGAAAATAATAATAGGATTGGGCAGAATCAACACGGATTTATGAAAGGGAAATCGTGTTTGACAAATCTGTTAGAGTTTTTTGAGGTTGTAACTAGCAGAATAGATAAGGGGGAACCAGTGGATGTGGTGTATTTGGATTTTCAGAAGGCATTCGATAAGGTGCCACACAAGAGGTTATTAAACAAAATTAGAGCTCATGGGATTGGGGGTAATATACTAGCATGGATTGAGGATTGGTTAACGGACAGAAAACAGAGAGTAGGGATAAACTCGTGGGGTACCGCAAGGATCAGTGCTTGGGCCTCAGCTATTCACAATCTACATCAATGATTTGGATGAGGGGACCAAATGTAATATATCCAAGTTTGCTGATGATACAAAGTTGGGTGGGAATATAAGTTGTGAGGAGGATGCAAGGAGGCTTCAAGGGGATATAAGTGAGTGGGCAAGAACATGGCAAATGGAATATAATGTGGAGAAATGTGAAGTTATCCACTTTGATAGGAAAAATAGAAAAGCAGAGTATTTTTTAAATGGTGAGAGATTAGGAAATGTTGGTGTTCAGAGGGACCTGGGTGTCCTTGTACAAGAATCACTGAAAGTTAACATGCAGGCACAGCAAGCAATTAGGAAAGCAAATGGTATGTTGGCCTTCATTACAAGAGGATTTGAGTATAAGAGTAAAGACGTCTTACTGCACTTATATAGGGCCTTGGTGAGACCACACCTGGAGTATTGTGTACAGTTTTGGTCTCCTTACCCAGGGAAGGATATACTTGCCATAGAGGGAGTGCAACAAAGGTTCACCAGACTGGTTCCTGGGATGGGGGGATTGTCCTATGAGGAGAGATTGAGTAGACTAGGCCTATATTCTCTAGAGTTTAGAAGAGTGAGAGGTGATCTCATTGAAACATACAAAATTCTTACAGGGCTTGACAGGGTAGATGCTGGGAGGATGTTTCCCCTGGTTGGGGAGTCTAGAACCAGGGGTCACAGTCTCAGAAGGGGTCGGCCATTTAGGACTGAGATGGGGAGAAATTTCTTCACTCAGAGGGTGGTGAAACTTTGGAATTCTCTACCCCAGAGGACTGTGGAGGCTCAGTCGTTGAGTATATTCAAGACAGAGATTGATAGATTTTTGAATATTAAGGGAATCAAGGGATATGGGGATAGTGCAGGAAAGTGGAGATGAGGTAGAAGATCAGCCATGATCTTATTGAATGGTGGAGCCTGCTCGAGGGGCCAAATGGCCTAGTCCTGCTCCTATTTCTTATGTTCTTATGTTCAAACTGCCACCTGCTCTGTTTATGCTGGAAACTGATAATTGATCATTTGGAATAAAATAATTCCCCTGGCCCTTCACAGCCTGATGTGATTTTTAGGCGTGCGCCCAGCTTTAACAGGTGGAAGCCTACTTGACTATGCAAATTGGGGTCCTAGACTGGTTATATCAGTGAATGTTGAAAACAATAGTCTGACCCTCTGCAACTCATTCAAGGACTGTTCATTCAAATACTGACCCATTTAAAGCAGCAGTATTCTTAATCGTTGTTTTTAATGGCAGCATGCAATATTGCAATTCTATTTCCAACAATCTATCAATTATATAGAGAATAATGGATCCTTGGCAGTGATTGAATTCATTAACAAACTGCTCTCAATTCACCACAAATTGGGTAACTCACTCATAGAGGCTAGAAGGACGACTGATGTGAGAAGTGAAAATAAGTTGATTCAAGTTGAATGGGATGCTCGACCGAAGTTAAAGTTGTGGTTGAGGTTGAGGTTAAGACATAATGAGAATGAAATGACTCCAAATGTTTTCTTTAACTCGTCCGGTTATTCATCTAAAATTCCCACACATCCCTTTTTGAACAAAACTATTACCTTAAATAGATTAACAACTTCCTGAAGATAGCCCACACAGGAACCTTACATAGATACATAGATACATAGAAGATAGGAGCAGGAGTAGGCCATCCGGCCCTTCGAGCCTGCTCCGCCATTTAATGAGATCATGGCTGATCCTCCAATTCAGTATCCCGTCCCCGCCTTCTCTCCGTAACCCTTAACCCCTTTTGCCTGTAGAAATATATCTAATTCCCTCTTAAATATATTTAATGAGCTGGCGTACACTGCCCTCTGTGGCAATGAGTTCCACAGGTTCACCACCCTCTGAGTGAAGAAATTCCCCCTCATTTCTGTCCTAAATGGTTTAGCCCTTATCCTTAAATTATGTCCTCTCGTTCTGTTCTCACCCGCCAAGGGAAACATTCCTTCTGCATCTAGTCTGTCTAGACCTGTCAGAATTTTATACACTTCTATGAGGTCCCCTCTCAATCTTCTAAACTCCAGTGTTACGTAAGCATGTTAAGCAAATTGTTGGGGAAAAAAACACTCAAAGGAAGAACTTGCTTTCCACCGTAAGATGTCCTTTGAACATTTCAAAGTGCTTCACGGCACACAAATTAATTTTGACGCTTTGCCATTGTTTATAGATAGGAAAATGTGGCAACTAATTTGTACACAGCAAGGCCCCCTAAACAGCAAATGAGATAAATGACCAGTAAGTCTATTTTGTTTTGATGCTGTTGGTTGAGGGAGGAATGTTGGCCAAAATACTGGGAGAACTCCCTCCTCTTCTTCAAATATTGCCATGGGGTGTCTATTTTCTACCTGAACGATTAGAACAAGCAGATATGGCTTCAGTTTAACTTCTCACCCGAGAGAACGCACATCCAACAACTCAGCAATCTCTCAGTATTGTACTCAGGTGTCAGCCTAGCTTATGTGAACCCACAACCTTTTATCTCAGAGGCAAGAGTGTGACAAAGTATTCCATTCTCTTACCTTCACAAACACAAAACCCCTTGATGCGTATTAACTCCTGACTCACAGTGGGATCATGAGTAACATTTGTGGAATTTCATTAATGCGATTTATGATACAAACACCTCTGTACAGAAACACAGAATCTTACAGCACAGAAGGAGGCCATTCGGCCCGTTGTGCATGTGCCGGGTCTTTGAAAGAGCTATCCAATCAGTCCCACTCCCCACAGCCCTGCAATTTTTTCCTGCAAATTTATTAGGAAGCATAGATGCTTTAATGGTGTATTTTCTGTTCAAAGCATTCTTCCCCTTGCCACTCATTTCTGCTTGGAAAAAAAATCTCTTGTCTGTTTTGAAATAATATTGGCCATTTTGGATTCCCTTCCCATCACAGTTGCTCTGACACTGACAGTGATAAGTTGGGGTCCACCTCTTTACTTGGAAGGCTCCAGTCATTTCAATGGGGGCCAGAACTTTAAACTGGCTTACATAGGATTACATAGGACATCACAAATGTTGGCCCCATATCTTTTGGGGAGAGAGTTGCAGATTTCCACTGCCGTTTGTATGAAAAAGTACTTCCTGACATCATCCCTGAATGGCCTAGCTCTAATTTTAAGGTTATGCCCCCTTGTTCTGGACTCCCCCACCAGAAGAAATAGTTTCTCTCTATACATAGGATTACATCGGATATACGGCACAGAAACAGGCCATTCGGCCCAACTAATCCATGCCAGTGTTTATGCTCCACTCGAGCCTCCTCCCGTCTTTCCTCATCTAACTCTATCACCATAACCATCTATTCCCTTCTCCCTCATATGCTTATCTAGCCTCCCCTTAAATGCATTTATACTATTCGCTTCAACCACGCCCTGTGGTAGCGAGTTCCACATTCTCACCACTCTCTGGGTAAAGAAGTTCCTTCTGAATTCCCTATTGGATTTCTTGGTGACTATCTTATATTGATGGCCATTAGTTTTGCTCTTCCCCACAAGTATGTATCTGTATCTACTCTGTCAAAACATTTCATAATTTTAAAGACTTCTATTAGGTCACCCCTCAGCCTTCTCTTTTAAAGAGAAAAGCGACCCACCCTGTTCATCCTTTCCTGATAGGTATACCCTCACATTTCTGATATCATCCTTGTAAATCTTTTTTGCACCCTCTCCAGTGTCTCTATATCATTTTTATAATATGGCGACCAGAATTGGACACAGTATTCCAAGTGTGGTCTAACCTTGGTTCGATACATGTTTAGCATAACTTCTCTACTTTTCAATTCAATCCCTGTAGAAATAAACCCTAGTAGTTGATTTGCTTTTTTTATGGCCTTGTTAATCTGTGTCGCTACTGTCAATGATTTGTGTATTTGTACTTCCAGGTCCCTTTGCACTTCTGCCCCATTTACATTCGTATTTTCCAAGTAATATGTGACCTCCCTATTTTTCCTACCAAAATGTAATACCTCACATTTATCTGTGTTGAATTTCATATACCCATTCTGTTAGTTTATTAATGTCTTCTTGTAATTCGTTGCGGTCCTCCTCAGTATTGACTATTCCCCCGCCAGTTTGGTGTCATCTGCAAATTTAGAAATTGTGTTTTTGATTCCAAAGTCTAAATCATTAATATAAATTGTGAAAAACAGTGGTCCCAGCACTGATCCTTGTGGAACACCATTTCCCACCTTCTGCCACTCTGAATTGCTACCCTTTACCTCTACTCTCTGCTTTCTGTCTTGAAGCCAGCTAGTTATCCATTCTGCTACTTGTCCCAACTCCACATTCTCTGACCTTATTCATTGGTCTATTATGTGGTACCTTATTGAAGGATTTCTAAAAATCTAGATAAATTACATCTATTACATTCTCTTTGTCTACTCTCTCTGTTACCTCTTCAACAAATTCAATGAGGTTGGTCATCAACAACAACAACTTGTATTTATAGAGCGCCTTTAACGTAGTAAAATGTCCCAAGGTGCTGCACAGGAGTATTTTAAGACAAAAAAATTGACACCAATCCACATAGGGATAAATTAGGGCAGGTGACCAAAAGCTTGGTCAAAGAGGTAGGTTTTAAGGAGCGTCTTAAAGGAGGAAAGAGAGGTAGCAAGGTGGACAGGTTTAGGCAGGGAATTCCAGAGCTTAGGGCCTAGGCAACAGACGGCACGGCCACCAAAGGTTGAGCGATTATATTCAGGGATGCTCAAGAGGGCAGAATTAGAGGAGCACAGATAACTCGGGGGGTTGTGGGGCTGAAGGAGATTACAGAGATAGGGAGGTGTGAGCCATGGAGGGATTTGAAAACAAGGATGAGAATTTTGACATCGAGGCGCTGCTTAACCGGGAGCCAGTGTAGGTCAAGTGGTGGAAGGTATAGCCAGGTGGGGAGGCTTCATTTAAGGGTAAGGTGTCAACACTCCTCAACCAAGTTTCCGTCAGGGCCATGATATCGATGCAGTTATCCACAATAAGCTCATGGATGGCAAGGGCCTTGTTCGCAAGTGAACGGACATTCTGGAGGGAGATGCGGAGAGGGTCGGTGATGGCTGCCCCACTGCCAGCATCAAGCAAGACTTTCCCTTTTGAAATCAATGCATTTTTATTCATTATTATATTTTTGGTTTCTATATGTTCTTCTATTTTCTCCTTTAGTAGGGTTCCATTATTTTTCCTACCATTGATGTTAAGCTGACTGGTTTATAGTTCCCTGGACATGTTCTATCTCCCTTCTTAAATAGCGGTATTATGTTAGCTAACCGTCAGTCCTCTGGCACTACACCTTGTTCTAATGAATTATTAAATATGTGTAGTAATGCCTCTGCTATCTCTCCCCTAGATTCTACTAAAATGCGCGGATGTAATTCGTCCAGACCAGGGGTTTTATCTGCTTTGAGTTTGATTAGTTTATTTAATATATTTCCTCTTTTTTTTTAAATGCACTTATCTCATTTCTAATCTCATCATCTGATGTCATGTCCATCTGTTCTGTCTCCCTGATAAATACTGAAACAAAGTAATGATTTAATATTTCTGCCATCTCTCTATCGCTGCCTGTGATATTATTCTGTCAATCCTTTAGTGGCCCTATTCCCATTCCGACATTCTTTTTTTTAATTATGTGCCTGTAAAATATTTTACTATTTTGTTTTATGTTCCTTGCTAATTTAATTTCATAGTTCCTTTTTGCCTTTCTAATTTTTTATTTGACTTCTCTCCTAATCTCTTCATATTCTCTTTTGACATGCTCTCCCCTGCTGTCCATGTACTTAGTGTATGCCTCTTTGTTAACCCTCAATGTTTTCCTTATGTCTTTATTCATCCATGGTGTCTCATTAGTGTTTAGCAAGTTCTTGTTTTTTAGCAGAATATATTTTTCCCAGACTCTGTTGAACACCGTTTTAAATATTTCCCATTGCTGTTCCTACATCATTGCTTCCCAATATTGTTGTCCATTTTATTTTCCCAAATTCTATTCTCAGCCCCACAAAATCGGCATTTCTCCAATCTATTACCCTGGTCTTCATCATACTTATGTCCTTCTCAATTATTACCTTAAAGTGTATTATATTATGGACACTATTGCCGCAATGTTCCCCTACTTTTACTTCTCTTATCTGCTCTGGTTCATTCCCCATTACTAGATCCAATAGCGAATCCTGCCTTCTTACACATTGGGTTAGGAACTTGGGTGCCAAACTGCAGCCACCTAACCCAAGCAAATACAATCTTCCCAGGGTGCTACTGCTACACACACTGGTGTTCTTTTAATTTAAATAAGAGATTTATTTATTTATATTTATTTTTGGAAAGATATTAGAGGAGCACTTAGAACATAAAGTACCCTCCTGTACTTACCACCTTGCTCAATGTCTGATGGGTGTTTCCTCCACAGCTATCCAGGAGAGAGAGGGCAGTAAAGCGCACTTTTAAAGGCCAAATTCACGCAACTTACAGCGTGATGCCACGTCAAATAACCGAACGAATTATTTTACAACTGCACAACAGTTCGCCATTTCTGATGGTGTTTACTGTAATTAAACTGTGGCCAGATTCACAGCAGAAGGAATTCGAAAGTGTGGCTAAAGCAGAAAACTCTACTCCCCCCACGGCTCAGTGGCTTTACGCACCATGTGGTTTCATACTAGGCTACACAGACGAGAATATCTCCGCTTTCATTCCTCCTCTATGCCGTTAGCAGGTCTCAGCAAGACAGTGTTAGGGGCATTCCACTTAGCTGCGCAGTCCCAGGGTAGGGAGGAGGGACAGAAAGAGGGTTCCTGTTCCGGTTTACTATCCAGTGACACCTGCTCGAAATAACACGAGGTGAGAACAGGATCAGACTCAGTTGTGATACCAGACAGCAAGTAACTCTCTGTCTACGCCCAGCTGCAGTGATAGAAGAATGCCCGAGGTGCCAGTGGAACCAAATCCTGCCATGATCCAACACCTTTGAAGTGTCAGCCGTGGTTCAGGGCTAGCACTCTTGCCTCTAAGTCATAAGGTTGTGGGTTCAAGCCCCACTCCAAAGACTTGAGCACAAAAATCGAGGCTGACACTCCAGTGCAGTACTGAGAGAGTGCTGCACGGTCGGTAGATGCCGTCTTTTGGATGAGACGTTAAACCGAGGCCTCGTCTGCTCTCCAATGTGGAGGTAAAAAGATCCCATGGCTCGAAGAAGAGCAGGCGACTTATCTCTTGTGTCCTGGCCAATACTGATCCCTCAACCAACATCACAAAAACAGATGATCTGGTCATTATCACATTGCTGTTTGTGGGAGCTTGCTGTGCACAAATTGGCTGCCGCATTTCCTACATTACAACAGTGACTACACTTCAAAAGTACTTCACTGGCTGTAAAGCGCTTTGGGACATCCTGAGGTCATGAAAGACGCTATATAAATGCAAGTCTGTCTTTTTCAGGAAGAGAAGGGGTGAAAACTGGTCAAAAAGAATCCCATCACCTTGAACTATGCAGCTTCTGTAGTGAAGATCAGGCAGTCCCGTCACTATTCACATTGTGCAATTTCATATTCTTTAATCAAATCCAGAAAGAACTCCTAATGCCTAATCTTCTGAGTCAGACCTGAGACAAGTGACTACTCTCACGTCAGTGCCAGAGTAATGCATTCAATTATGCAACCAATTTATTACACATCAGTAATAATGATGTATCTATTGTATTAAAAGTCAGAATGAAAAGCACTTTTCCCCTTTTGTTAGAATATGTTAAAACTCGAATCTGCAGCATGCTTACATTATTGATATGTGAAATACAAAATGGAATCTGTCATCTCATAAAATATGAAAGAATAAAGTCAGTCTGTCTGTTACATTACACCATACTTTCCTTTGTCTGCATAACTTGATCAAATTTCATTACAAAAATTGATTCTAAACTGCTGCATTCGTGAGACCCACTTCTGAAAGTCGACACTGACAATGGACAGAAAGATTGAGAACCTGTGCATTTCTTAGCTGTGTCTTTTTTCGATCCCGTTCGAGTCACTTGACAGTCAAAGTTTTCTTCCCAGAACTCTGCAAACCAGACATTTCTTCGGTTGTTCTCCAGGGTCCGACTGGTGAAGTAAGTGTCAAAACCTGGTGGGAAAAGAGAACACAGACTGTTTACAGCAAGCCAAAATATATTGAACTGTGTAGACAATGCATGAACAGTCCACTGGGGGGAGGGGGGGGGGGGAAGAACAGAGAAAAGGAACAAGGAGAAGGGAAAAGAAAGGAAGGAGAAAAGGAAAGGAAGGAAAGAAGAAAAGATGCGAGGAGAAGGAAGGGAGAAAGTAAGGAGGAAGGATGGAAGAACCAGCAAGTTAATTTGTTTTGTTTGCTAGCGATAAAGATCAATACAATAACTAGATTTGCTTTCAGATAGGGAGAAACAACATGTTATAACCGTGGCTGCAGTGTGTATCATCTACAAGATGCACTGCAGCAACTCGCCAAGGCTTCTTCGGCAGTACCTCCCAAACCCGCGACCTCTTCCACCTAGAAGCACAAGGGCAGCAGGTGCATGGGAACACCACCACATCCAAGTTCCCCTCCAAGTCACACACCATCCTGACTTAGAAGTATATCGCCGATCCTTCATCGTCGCTGGGTCAAAATCCTGGAACTCCCTCCCTAACAGCACTTCACCACACAGACTGCAGCGGTTCAAGAAGGTGGCTCACTGCCACCTTCTCAAGGGCAATTAGGGATGGGCAATAAATGCTGGCCTTGCCAGTGACGGCCACATCCCATGAACAAATAAAAAAAAATCACGCCAGGCAGCCGAGTGGCTGATAATGTAGAACACTTGCTTCACACTTCTGCAAATCTAATTTGAACTCTACCAATGACTGATGATTGCGACACCTATGAGGGTGCGTTCTGTGCGTCTGAACCTCATTGTTTATTGATCAGATAGGCGTCACCTTATATAACAATGTTGTGTTTGTGGTGTCTCTGGGAGAGAAAACTCCACAGATCACGGCCTACAAATTCGATCGTGTCCAAAAACCAGCACCAGAGGGTGCGGGGGGCACCTGTTCATGTGTTCACAGGGCCGATGTGAAATTGGTGCTGCCAGCTCATTATCATGAGGCAGCCTCACAAGTCAGCTCTATTCATTGGCTACACGCTTGTTTGGGGAAGCAGGAAATCGGGCTTGACCGACGACACTTAAAGGCAGCCAGTACCTTTTAAAGGGGAGGTGTACTCTGGCTACAGAGAGCAAAGAAACTTTTCAAATGGAGAAATGGCTGCAAGAGGTCCAGAGAGGGCGTCCAGGTTCTCTGTTGCAAGGTTGGAGGCCCTGCTCCAGGTGGTTCCTTCCGGGAAGCAAAAATCCCTCCAAGCAGCACTAACACAATCCATCTTTAGGAGAAGGTTGAACACAATTTGTGACAGGAGGCCACAACCAGAGAAGGCTGAGCCTGGCTGCACATCCTATCTCCTGTGGAAGAAAGCGTGCTGGCCATCACGAGCCAGGGAAGAGTCATGACCATGGTGAGTGGCAATGCTGGAGGAGACATTGCGCAGGCTTTCTTCACACCTTATCCTCTTTTTCCCTTAGTTCTGTCTCTCCCTGCACACTCTGCATGACCAATTGACTCTGCTTTCTCCAGTCACTTCCCTCTCCGCTCTCCCTTCACACTACAAGCTATCCCTTGTCCCTCTCTTTCATTTCCGGTGCGGAAAATGCGGGCACCCCTCTGCCACTTCAGGAAGAGGAGGCCAGTCTTCCTGAAGATGCACCATCACTCGATCTGACCCTAGCAAGCACCAGCTCAGAGACTAGCACCATGTGTACTTTAGAGGGCAGACTAACGGAGGGGTCATCACATGGTGAATCATCTCACAGCGGCTCCTGTCTTCTTGGCTGCTCCTCCTCGTCCTCCAGCCCCAAAGGCAGACCTACCAGATCACCCATGACTGCAATAAAACTGTTTTGAAGACAGACAAAATCAGTCCAGCACCAGCAGAAAGTTATAAGCAGAAGTCAGAAATCAGTTGTACAAGGCAGAAAATAGGCAGAAAAATGCCTAGAAATTAGCCAGCAGCCTATAAGGGCAAACCAGCAACAAAACAGTATTTAGTGGATGAGCTCTTAAAATAGCGCTGCTGAAGGCTCCTTGCTGTCTTTTAGTTGCTGAGCGAGTTTATCACCTGGTGAGTCAGCTGCTGGGGCAGACCAATTTCACAAAAGAGTCAATGGGCCTTTTTAATACTTTTGGTGCACAGCCTGGATGCCTACGGAGGTGCCCGATCCAATATGGTGGGCAGCAGACTTCTGGCGCAAAATTAACACATGCCGCCCATCATATTGGACCCTTAGGTGCCCGTTTCACGCCTATATAACGGGCGCAGCGCAATCATATTTCTACGCCCACCTCTTCTCCTGTCACACTGCAGCCTCTGCATTACCGAGCATCCAACGGGCATGATTTCTGCCAAGGTGTGCATGAAGGAACGTACATATTTCTAAATATATTTCCTTTTCTGGGAGTCAGCTGCACTGTGACTGACAGCCTGGTAACTCGTCAGCTCCAGGGCAAGCTCATTTTTGTTTAGACATTTAAACCGTATTTGAATTGGTCGCTTCAAGGGACAGCAACTCTGTGAAAAAGCGTTTTGGTTGTTTTTGTTTTTGTTTGAGGAGGGGAAAGCACTCCATGTCATTTTAAGCGCAACAACATTACATCCAACGAAATGACATAATGCTGCCTTTTGACACTATTTATTTCATCATATCAACGTGTTGGTAAAAGAACTAAAAATGCCTGGCAAAATACTTCATCAGAAAGACTAACTTGCTTTAAGTATTTAACTTTCTCCGATCTGATTGCTGTTGGCTCTAGGGGAAGAGACGGCTGGGAAAATCTCACAAGACACGTGCGGTTGGAATGAGTGCTGCCATTGTATGGCATTCTTCCAGTGACGCACGGGATGATTCTTTCCTCCCCACCCCCAGGTCAACAGTCCTACTCAACCAGAAAATTACAGAAATTTACTCCAACCAACTCTTCAATGATGAGGTAAATGACTTCCTTTCAGATCATCGAGCATTTTGGATGAGGTTATCATTGTGGTGATACTGAGCTGCAGGGACTGAGAATGACTTCATTGACTGAGGTAGCAAAATGGATTCAGATATATCTTTCTAGGATTATACTGTGATGTCTAATTCAGTTATGAATTGTCCTTCATATTAAATGAAAGATCCAACCTCTGTTCAGCTGTCAGTGGGAATCCAGTATACCATTCTTCAAAATACCATCAACTGTTGGACCATCTAACTGTTTTATTTCATGGTGTCTACAAAGGCAAAGAACACATAATTGCCAACATGATCTGCACAAACAATATAATACACTCACCTCCTCCAAATAAACGGTGTTGCTATGGCAACCCATATGGCTCCTAGCTATGCCTGTCTTTTTGTGGGATATGTGAAACTTACTTTGTTCCAGTCCTACTCAGCTCCCTCACCTCTTTTTCCAGTACATTGATGATTGTATCAGCGCCATTTCCTGCTCTGGAAAATTTCATCAACTTTGCTTCCAATTTCAACCCTTCCCTCGCCTTCACATGATCCATTTCCGACTCCTCTATCTTTAACTTCTCTATCTCCATTTCTGGGGATAGGCTGTCGACCAATATCTACTATAAGCCCACTGACTCCCACAACTACTTTGACTACTCTTCCTTCCATCCCGCTTCCTGCAAGGACCCTATTCCATTCTCCCAGTTTCTCCATCTCCATTGGATCTGTTGCAACAATGCTACCTTCCATTCCAGTGCTTCCGATATATTTTCCTTTTTCTTCAACCGAGGATTCACCTCCACCGTGGTTGACATGGCCCTCGACTGTGTCCGTCCCATTTCCCGCACTCCTGCTCTCACCCTTTCCCCTCCCTCCCAGAACCACAATAGGGTTCCCCTTGTCCTCACCTTTCACCCCACCAGCCTCCACATTCAACGGATCATTCCTCTGATATTTCCGCTACCTTCAGCGTGATGCCACCACCAAACACATCTTCGCCTCCCGTCCCCTTTCAGCATTCCGAAGGGACAGTTTCCTCCGCGACACCCTGGTCCATTCTTCAATCACCTACAACACCCCCTCCCCATCTCACGGCACCTTCCCGTGCAAGCGCAGGAGATGCAACACATGCCCTTTTACCTCCTCCCTTCCCACTGTCCAGGGCCCCAAACACTCCTTCCAGGCGAAACAGCGATTTACTTGTACTTCTTTGAATTTAGTATACTGTATTCGCTGCTCATGATGTGGTCTCCTCTACATTGGGGAGACTAAACACAGATTGGGTGATCGCTTTACGGAACACCTCCGTTCAGTCCGCAAGCGTGACCCCGAGCTTCCGGTCGCCTGTAATTTTAATTCTCCGCTGCACTCCAACTCTGACCTCTCTGTCCTCGGCCTCCTACACTATTCCAATGAAGTTCAATGTAAGCTCGAGGTAAGCACCTCATCTTTTGATTAGGCACTTTACAACCTTCTGGGCTCAACATCGAGTTCAACAATTTCAGATCATAACCTCTGTTCCCATTTTTTTCAGACAGCAGCTGTTGGTAATGATTCTGCTATTTCCATTTACAGCTCCTCTAGACTCATCTTTTGTTTCTTTACTTGCCCCATTACCATCTCCTTTTGCCTTCCACCATCATCCATTTTTTCATTTAATCTCTCCTGCCTTCCACCCTATCACAGACCTTCGCTTGTGCTCTTTCCTCCCCTCTCCCATTTCCTTGCCTCGTTTAAAACCAGATACATCTCTAACATTTTCCAGTTCTGACGAAAGGTCATCAACCTGAAAGGTTAACTTTGTTTCTCTCTCCACAGATGCTGCCTGATTTGCTGAATATTTCCAGTATTTTCTGTTTTTATTTCAGATTTCCAGCATCCGCAGTATTTTGTTTTTATAACACAATAACTTGGATCCATAATTACAATACCACAGCATTAGTTGGGTTCAATTTAACACATAGTTCAGTTCAGGATTACAGAAGCGTGACCTGAATTCTTTGCTATGTGGAGATAGTTCAGGCTCCCTCTGTGCTGCCATGGTTTCACGCTCCAAGGGGTAGAAATTAGGTCGCGCCCCATTTGGGGCGCAAATATCGTCTGGACGCAAATATTAGCGCCTGGCGCTAATTATCGGCACTGACAGGAAACTTCACTTTTACCGCCCCGGGAGGTGAGTGGAGCGCTAAAGCAGGCGCTGCACACCTGTCTTAAGGCGCAAAGGCCAAGGAGTGAGGCGCTAACTCAGCGCGCGAGCGCAGCACAGCTGCTGCCAGTTAGCGAGGGAACACAGACACACTGGCGCCGGACACTTCTTAAAGCGGGGGGGGGCACTTGCTCCCCAGCCACGCCCTGCTCATTGCAGCCTTGAATCTCAGCCTGGGGAGACCTGTGAATCCATTTTGCTGCCAAGCATGGAGAGGGTGAGAGAACGCGCTCATCGCTTCACCGAGCGGGCCTTGGATGCTCTGGTTGGCGCAGTGGAGCGCAGACGATGTATGCTGTTCCCTGAGAGTGGCAGGAGGCCTTTGCCACGCGAGTTCAGAAGAGTGTGGAGGGAGGTGGCTCAGAGCGTCTCCTCCAGGAGCATGGTGCCCAGGACCCATACTCAATGCCGCAAAAAGTTCAACGACCTCACTCGTGTCGTCAGGGTGAGTGGCTTTTTCTCAATACCTCTCCATCCCTCCATCTCAACCTCACTCTATGGCCAGAGGGTCTTAAAACCCCAATGCACAACACTCATCCAACACCTATGGCCCTTTCATCAAACACACACACACATTCCACACTTTCCATACAGTAAGGGCTATTCACCTATGGGAGGCACATCAGGCAAGACCATGGCTGTATAGTGTAAGGGCTATGCACCTATGGGAGGCACATCAGGCAAGACCATGGCTGTATATTGTAAGGGCTATGCACCTATGGGAGGCACATCAGGCAAGACCATGGCTGTATATTGTAAGGGCTATTCACCTATGGGAGGCACATCAGGCAACACCATGGCTGTATATTGTAAGGGCTATTCACCTATGGGAGGCACATCAGGCAAGACCATGGCTGTATATTGTAAGGGCTATTCACCTATGGGAGGCACATCAGGCAACACCATGGCTGTATATTTACTCAGATGCTGTCCTTTTTCTTGCAGGCTAAGCTGGCTCATAATAGGAGACAGCAGCAACGGACAGGTGGAGGGCGGCCTCAGATGCAACCCCTCAGTGATCTGGAGGAGCGCGTCCACAGGATTGTGGCAAGCCGGGTGATCGGTCCCGTCGCCACTGGAGACGCCGACCCCGTTCTGGACAGCAATGGCAAGGTCATCACCTTTTTGTCCTCTGTCCTTCCACTTGTCCCTCACAACACCAGCCTTTGACACTTTCAATCCAACTTGCTAACTCGCTGCACTTATTCCTCCCTTACTGCCACCCTGTCCTCACGCTAAAGCCACTCTTGTACCTCCCTGCTTTCAGATGGTGATTCACCAGCTGAGGAGACGGGCCCTGAAGCTGCCACTGGGAGTGATGCTGCAGCTGAGGAGGAAGAGGAAGCCAGAGCATCAGTGCCACCCTCTCCCGAGGAAGCCCATGCCCACACTGGGAACACGCCTTCCCCGGAGGGGAGCAGGGGGGAAGGGGCTGATGATGGTGAAGCTCCAGGACCCAGCGGGCTGCAGCAATGCCATGGGGGGGGTAGGGAAGAACGGGGGCCTTCTCCCCAGAGGGAGAGTATGCCAGACACTCCTACTGCAATGGACGCAGAGGAGGAGCGGCTGATCGCAGAAATGAACACCCAGGCGGTGGGCATGCACACTGAGCTCATGGGTGCAGTGGGAAGGGTGCCCGAATGCATTGAGTCACTGGCAAGGAGTGTGGAGCACTTCGCTGTAGCACAGGCGGATGCCACACTAACGCTTAGTGCTGCAATTCAGTCACTGGCTGCCGTGATCCCACCTCTGACTGCTCTCATACAGACTCAGATGGAGGCCACGCGAGCACAGACTGCTGCCAACCTCGATGGTTCGTGCACATGTCCCCGGGGCTGTCACCGCGCCGCAGCAGGCCAGCAATCTGTTCTCCGGCAGATTGCTCCGGATGCTGAAGTGCTGCCCCGTGGAAGTGCCAGTGTGTCGGGCGAGCAGGGAGTTGCTGTCCTCTCTCACGATGACAGCATTCCTGCTGCCAACACTGTCACTTCTCCACTGCACTTGCCACCGCCTGTAGGACAGACTGCTGCCGCCCATGCAGAGTTGGTGCAGTCTGCAGCCGGGCCCTCCAGGCCCAGAAGTGGTCGAGGCCGTCCTTCAGGGGCATCTGCAGTGTCAGGGTCTGACGAGCAGCAGCCTTCCACCAGCCTTGCTGCAGCCACTGAGGTCCCATTACGGAGGAGCAGTAGGGTTAGAAGGGGGGAAGTGCGCAAGGGAAGGAGATCACCCTCGAAGGGCAAAAAGTAGGAGGTGTGACAAAATGCTGGTCATTTTTTTATTAAAGGCCGAGGTTCATGGTCCAACTTTTGTTTAGTGTTTTGGACATTATCTCCAGGTTGTGAGAACCAGTTATGTTATTGACTGTTTTTTTGTGTTTATTTCTATGAGTTTGTCATGAGGAATTGACACACACAGAGTTTGTAAAATAAATAAGTTTCTGTATTCAAAATATACATGGCTGGTGGTTGGAATTATTGGTGCCTTGGCCGGCTTAGGGGTTGCGTGCTGGGTTGATTAGTGTTTGTAGCAATGGCAGGGGCCCTAGAAGCGGCTTGCTATTAGTCGTTGACGGACGGCCCTTGCAGTTTGACCATTGTGGGCCGCCCTCCCGCCTTGGTGCTGCTGATGATCATCGTCCTCGTCCTCTTCCTCCTCTTCCTCCTCCTCCTCTGGTGGTGCTACAAGGCCTGGTGGCATTGGCTGGGTCCTGAGGATTGCCATGTTGTGCAACATGCAGCACACGACTACGAATTTGGAAACTTGCTCAGGCGAGTACTGCAGGGCTCCTCCGGAATGGTCCAGACAGCGGAACCGTTGTTTCAGCACGCCGATTGTGCGCTCAATAATGTTCCTGGTTGCTTGATGGCTTTCATTGCACCGCAGCTCAGCAGGGGTGTTTGGCATACGGAGCGGTGTCATCAGCCAGGTGCTCAATGCGTACCCCTTGTCCCCGAGAAGCCAACCAACTGGCTGATGCGGTGCCTCGAAAACTTCTGCCACAGTAGTCTGGCACAGGATGAAAGCATCGTGGCAGCTGCCCGGATAGTGGGCATTGACAGCGAGTATCACCTGTCTGTGGTCACAGACCAACTGGACATTCAAGGAATGGAACCCCTTTCTGTTCCTGAATTCCTCTGCATTCTCTCGCGGAGCACGCAAAGCCACATGCGTGCAGTCAATGGCGCCCTGCACCATGGGGAAGCCCGCTACCCTCGCAAAGCCCAGAGCACGGTCACGCTGCTTGTCTGGGGTCATAGGGAAAGAGATGAAGTCTCGTCTCCTTCTGAAGAGGGCATTGGTGACCTGCCGGATGCAGCGATGCACCGCGAACTGGGAGATATTGGCGAGGTCCCCAACAGCAGCTTGGAATGAGCCAGTGGCGTAGAAGTTCAAAGCCACTGTGACCTTCACTGCCACCGACAGAGACGTCCTGGACCTCAGCTGAGGCTGCAGATCTGGCTGCAGCAGGTGGCAGAGCTCAGTGACCACCTCCTTGCTGAATCGCAGCCTTCGCAAACACAGCTCCTCGGACATATGGATGTAGGAGAGCTGTTCACGATATACCCTGGGAGGGTAAGCTCTCCTGTACATGCGCCTGATGGCCCTCCTCCGTCTGGCCATCATTGCCACTCTCTGTCTGCGTCTCTGTATCCTCCGATTCAGCTGGAGCAGGACGACGCCCCCAATCAGTGCAGCCCCCATATTCTCTTTGCCAGAAAAGTAATGAGGGACAGCAACTAAAGTAGCAACAAAGTTAGGATGAATAGGCAAAACTACCTCACAAAGCGTTGAGTCAATGTAGAAGTCTCTCTCTCTCTCTCTCCGAATCTCTCTCTCTCTCTCAGAACGAGTGGTGCATAAATGTCGACCACAGAAAAAGACAGGAAGAGGCCCCCTTTAAATAGCGCCCCCCCCAGCCCCACTCCGATTGATAGCGTTCCAGTCTTCCGGTCGTTGGAAGCGCCAGGCGGTAAGGCAGGGGGCGCCACTCAATTTCCGCTCCGGGGCGCCCCAAGGGCGTTGCACCATGGAATGACGTCATAATCTGCGCGCGCAGGTGGTCGCAGCGGTAAGTTTTAGCGCCGCCGCACAATCTCAAGTTAAGTTCTCGAGCGGCGCAAACATCGCTGCGCCCGGGCGTTAGCGGCTTAACGCCCCATTAGCGCCCTCTTAAGGCGCTAACGGGAGGCGCAACCAAGTGAATTTTTACCCCCAAAGCTTTCTTTAGCGAGTTGTCTATCTTCCCTGGTTTATTGGCTGTCTTCTTCGTTACGGTTCCTCTAGCTCACACCTTGCACATCCTTAAATGGTTTTTCTTATCCTTGAACAAGCTTCGGCTTGTTAGTTCACTGCTGGATTACGCTTTGTATTATCCACATTCTTCTATCTAAACATTGTTCATACATCTCTCAACTCTTATTAATCTCACTTCTGCGCCTAGAAACTAAGACAAAAATCTGGCCCCTTAAATATCTCAAGATTACTTCAGGCAATCCAATCTATAAATTACTCCATATGAAGCTGGAGCTTCACATCTTTCTAAATAACTATCAATGCAAGGCACTCTCCAATAAGGCAATCTGCAATCCCATTAAAAAGGTAAGAGCTGCCTGGTGGGACTTACATAAGAACAAAAGAAATAGGAACTGGAGTAGGCCATTTGGCCCTTCGAGCCTGCTCCGCCATTCAATAAGATCATGGCTGATCTACTACCTTATCTCCACTTTCCTGCACTATCCCCATATCTCTTGATTCCTTTAATATTTAAAAATCTATCGATCTCTGTCTTGAATATGCTCAATGACTGAGCCTCTGCAACCCTTTGGGGTAGAGAATTCCAAAGATTCACCACCTTCTGACTGAAGAAATTTCTCCTCATCTCAGTCCTAAATGGCCGACCCCTTATTCTGAGACTGTGAACATAAGAACATAAGAAACAGGAGCAGGAGTAGGCCAATCGGCCCCTCAAGCCTGCTCCGCCATTCAATAAGATCATGGCTGATCCAATGTTGGCCTCAACACCACTTTCCCGCTCTCTCCCCATACCCCTTGACTCCCTTGTAGTTCAATGTCTGTCAATCTCCGCCTTTAATATATTCAATGACTCCGCCTCCACAGCTCTCTGGGGTAGAGAATTCCAAAGATTCACGATCCTCTGAGAGAAGAAATTCCTCCTCATCTCCGTCTTAAATGGGCAACCCCTTATTCTGAAACTATGCCCCCTAGTTCTAGATACCCCCACTAGGGGAAACATCCTCTCAGCATCCACCCTGTCAATCCCCCTCAGAATCTTATATGTTTCAATAAGATCACCTCTCATTCTTCTAAACTCCAATGAGTATAGGCCCAACCTGCTCAACCTTTCTTCATACGTCAACCCCTTAGTGAACCTTCTCTGCACTGCCTCCAATGCAAGTATATCCTTCCTTAAATATGGAGACCAAAACTGTACGCAGTACTCCAGGTGCGGTCTCACCAGCGCCCTGTAAAGTTGCATCAAAACTGCCCTACTTTTATACTCCATACCCCTTGCAATAAAGGCTAACATTCCATTAGCCTTCCTAATTACTTGCTGTACCTGCATGCTAACTTTTTGTGTTTCATGTACTAGGACCCCCAGATCCCTTTGTACTGCAGAATTTTGTAGTCTCACTCCATTTAAATAATAATTTGCTTTTTAATTTTTACTTCCAAAGTGGATAACGTCACATTTTCCCACATTATACACCATCTGCCAAATGTTTGCCCACTCACTTAACCTCACTATATCCCTTTGCAGACTCTTTGTGTCCTCCTCACAATTTGCTAACCCACCTATCTTTGTATCATCAGCAAATTTGGCTACTGTACACTCGGTCCCTTCATCCAAGTCATTAATGTAGATTGTAAATAGTTGAGGCCCCTTGCACTGATCCCTGTGGCACCCCACTAGTTACTGATTGCCAACCGGAAAATTACCCATTTATCCCGACTCTCTGTTTTCTGTTAGTTAGCCAATCCCCTATCCATACCAATATATTACCCCCAATCCCATGCGCTCTTATCTTGTGCAGTAACCTTTTATGTGGCACCTTATCGAATACCTTCTGGAAATCCAAATACACTACATCTACTGGTTCCCCTTTATCCACCCTGTTTGTTACATCCTCAAAGAACTCTAGCAAGTTTGTCAAACTTGTGACCCCTGGTTCTAGACTCCCCAGGCAGGGGAAACATCCTCCCTGCATCTACCCTGTCAAGTCCTGTAAGAATTTTGTATGTTTCAATGAGATCACCACTCATTCTTCTAAACTCTAGAGAATATAGGCCTAGTCTACTCAATCTCTCCTCATAGGACAATCCCCCCATCCCAGGAACCAGTCTGGTGAACCTTCGTTGCACTCCCTCTATGGCAAGTATATCCTTCCTTAGGTAAGTAGACCAAAACTATAAACAATACTCCAGGTGTGGTCTCAGGGCCCTATATAATTGCAGTAAGATGTCTTTACTCTTGTACTCAAATCCTCTTGTAATAAAGGCCAACATACCATTTGCTTTCCTAATTGCTTGCTGTACCTGCATGTTAACTTGCAGTGAGTTGTGTACAAGGACACCCAGGTCCCTCTGAACACCAACATTTCCCAATCTCTCACCATTTAAAAAATACTCTGCTTTTCTATTTTTCCCTACCAAAATGGATAACTTCACATTTCTCCACATTATATTTCATTTGCCATGTTCTTGCCCACTCACTTAGCCTGTTTATATCCCCTTGAAGCCTCCTTGCTTCCTCCTCACAACTTACATTCCCACCCAGCTTTGCATCATCAGCAAACTTGGATATATTACATTTGGTCCCCTCATCCAAATCATTGATATAGATTGTGACTAGCTGAGGCCCAAGCACTGATCCTTGCAGTATCCCACTAGTTACAGCGTGCCAACCCAAAAATGACCCGTTTATTCCTATTCTCTGTTGGTGTCCATTAACCAATCCTCAATCCATGCTAGTATATTACCTCCAATCCCATGAGCTCTAATTTTGTTTAATAACCTTATCGAATGCCTGCTGAAAATCCAAATACACCACATCCACTGGTTCCCCCTTATCTATTCTGCTAGTTACAACCTCAAAAAACTCGAACAGATTTGTCAAACACGATTTCCCTTTCATAAATCCGTGTTGACTCTGCCCAATCCTATTAATATTTCTAAATGCCCTGTTACCACGTCCTTAATAATAGATTCTCGCATTTTCCCTACTATTGATGTCAGGACTTCTTTTGTGCACTGCTTCAACAAAAGCAAAGCGTCATGTTAGACTCTGAAGTAGAATCTGCTTTCACTAACTCCATAGCATCTACTGTAAAGAAGGATTCTTATCTGATGAATTCATGGTCTTTTTATTAAGTCAGTGGGGGTGAAAGTCGCCATTTTAAAACCCATCCAATATACTGATGTCTGAGTAGTCTTATTCATGGAACGTTAATGTTTATTTCAGCATCACAGTGCATCATAGGGGTTTCAAACTGGGATGCTCGATCGCACTCCATAATCAGATCCCAGGAAATCTGCGTGAGCATCAGATGTGTGGTTTTATTTCTGTACTTATTGACTTACTAACATGTTATCTCCCTTGCTGTATGTAATTAAAGAATGTTTTCCGTGACGATAGCACCATTTACCTCTGGGTAGTTGACGTCATCTGTTGGGAGTTCGGACTGGTGGGAGGGCGGGGCGGGGGGGCGTCCCTGGGATGCAGGGATAATCACTGCCCCCCTCCCACCCCACCCCAACCCCCAGTGTGTAAATATTGGCCCGTATTTTCCGATCGGAGGCTTCCTGCGTACGGAGGCCTCCGATCTGTAAAAAATCTACGCCCTTACCTGAGGGCTCCGGAGGTCCAGCAATTTGCGCTCCTGGGCCTCTCCATGACGAAATGCGCAGGGCCCAGGTATCCCAGCATCCCTGGGATCACGTGGGCCATGGGGAACCAATGAAAGAAAGGAATCCCCCTTCATACTTTTGACAGATTAGACCCGTCAAAAGTATGAATGGGGATCACTCAAAAAACACATCAAAACATTAAATAATTTTTTTTTAAATCACGTTTTTAAAATTAGTTAAAATTACATTAAATTAAATATTTTAAACAAAAATGTAATTTTCAGGAAAAAAAATTAACGTTTTTTACGGGGCTAAAAATAAACTTACCTTTTTTTAAAGTATTTTTAAATTATAAATGAGTGAAAGAAAAATTATTTGTTTACTTTTATAAACTCTTATGCTGGTAAAAGCAGTCCTCACGCCTGCTTTTACCAGGCGTAAGATTTTTAAGGGATTTCAGCGGACGGAGGTTCTGCAGAAAGCGGAATTCTCCACCCGCAGAGGCCCTTCTCCAGGGCAGGTGGAGTATCTGTCAAGAGCATTCTTAACAGATCGGAAGTGCCGGTTTTCAGCGCATGTGCTTCGCATGCCTGAAACCAGCACTTGCGAGGTCCCTATGGGTGTGTACACACCCGTCAGGATCGGAAAATACGGGCCATTATCAATGGGTCACTGCACAGAAAGATTTCAAAAATCACTGCTGTACATGAGATGAGAAGGAACAAAACCAGTCAGCCCAGAGAAAAGGGAATATCCATGAAGCTTCCAGCAGCCTCAGGGATAAATCAACACTTCTTTTTCAATCAGCTCCATCGACAATCCGAACCCTATCAAAATCCGCTTGCTTTTAAGCGGTGATATTATATTGGCTTCGCTCTGCAGTATATCAGCAATCATCTCTATGTTTGAAATCGCTCTTTAAAATCTCGAGCCCTTCAGCTGGGACTTCCCTCAGTCACAGGCAAGTTTTCCCGCAATGTTATTACAATTCAGGTGGTGTTCGAGATGGTTTAATGACAGCATTGTGAGCATGAATCAGCCAGTTTCACTGACAGAGACAAAGAGAGATTGCACGTTTTTCGTGTACAAGTGACATTTGCAATAGTGTTGCCTTAACTCACAAATGGAAAGCAATTGTCAACAAACATCAGCATTCCCTGGGGGCATGTGGATAATAGGATAAACCAATGGAAATAAAACAGAATATTAAGCCTTCAATATCCGTAAAATTTAAAATGTATGCAGAGCTTGAGTCAACATCAACAACATGTATGAGAAGAAACATTTATCAAACTGCTCTCATTGTCAGATTTATTCCCCTCCCTCAGCATCATCCCATTCCTTCTAAAGTCGTCTACAGCAAGTTGGATTTATTGGGCCGGATTTTGCGACCCCTACAGGTGCGTACGAGGTGTGTACGCGCCCGTAAGGGCCGCGCAAGTGCCGGGTTTAGGCATGCGAAGCGCATGTGCTGAAACCCGGCACTTGCGATCTGTCAAGAATTTATTTAATGTGTTTGTGTATTTTTTAAGTGATCCCCATTCATACTTTTGACAGTTCCGTACGTACGGACCTGTCGAAAGTATGAATGGGGATTCTCTTTTATCGGTTGGGCCGGCCCACGTGATCCCAGGAGCGCCTACGAACCGCCTGCGCCCCTGGGATATGCGGGGCTCTGCCATCGGACCCGGGGAGGCCCAGGATCGCAAGCTGCCATTATTCCCAGGCCACCAGGTACTTTCGTAGAAATTTTGCAGGTCGCAGGCGTCCACCTGCGGGAAGCCTCCGATCGCAAATGTTGGCCCATTATCTTTGGATAAACAGTGGAGCAACTTCCTGGTGCAAATGAGAACGAAACACATCAGCCTGAACCCGCGCAGTCACCGCTGAGCAATGCGGTTGGCGTGAATGCTACAGTCAGTTTTCTGTGATGCACAGCGAACAAACCAGCGGTCACTTTAAGGGACTGCAGGAGGCTGCCAGTCAAAAGGTAAGGTTAAAGTTCCGTTTTATTTACCTGAATGTGGAGCCAGGAGGAGCAGGAGTGTTCCTCCCAGCTTGACATTCAAACAGCGGGCTGCTGTTGGTTCGTGTTAGCTCCCGCCCGCACCCCCGCTCCCCCCAACCCCGCCAGGACTCAACTTAGGCCCTCGGCTGATTTTTTCCCTCTCTCCCCCCTGCCCAACGACTGGCACTGGCAGCGCGCCGGAAACAAACAAATGAGGACGGCAGACCAATTTGGCGTGGCCCTGCCGTCGCCCTCTTTAGGTGTGTGCAGCGCGCCATCGCGCCTCACTCCAGGCCTGATCCAGTTTCCAGGCCAAAGTGTGAGTGACTGCACGTGTGACAGCGAGTGTGTGTGTGTGTGCGAGAGTGACTGAGTGTGACAGGTTTAAGACGCCCCAGTTGTGTATACATACACACGTAGGGTTCGGAGTTGGTTTAATCTCATATGAGAAGCCGCACAACACCAGGTTATAGTCCAACAGTTTTATTTGAAATTACGAGCTTTCGGAGCTCTGCTCCTTCTTCAGGTAAGGAGCAGAGCTCCGAAAGCTCGTAACTTCAAATAAAACTGTTGGACTATAACCTGGTGTTGTGCGACTTCTCATTTTTGTCCACCCCAGTCCAACACCGGCATCTCCGCATCATAATCTCATCTGATTAAGGCTTTTACTTTCTTTTTACTTATAAACGGCTTGTGGATTTGTACTGTAGCTAGAAATAATGACATGCTGAAAGTTGTTGATTCCCAGGATGTTTCAGTGTTTCATGTGTCAGGGTACACTTTATCTGACTGCGCTGCTGAGCTCCTGCTGAAAGTGCAGAACGTGTGATTTGTGCATGTTGACTTCTTTCTGTCGCCACATTGTGAAACCAGACAGCAAAGATAGTCTTGAGATAAGGAGATAAGCTAAATTCCGAACTAACGAGCAAGCATATAGTATAGTTAACAAGATCAGTACAACTCCTCAGCCCCCTTATCTCATCGCACAGCACTTTCTTCCTGCAATGAATTGCTTTCCAGCTGAGTGAATCCACTGGCCGCAAGCCTCCGCATCTCCGCAGTACACTGATTCTACATCCCAGTGTTCATTCTACAATTGAGTGTGTTCATTCTAACCAAGCTCGGCAATTAGTTTACACAGGCCTGGCCCAATTAAAAACTCTGGAAGCACCATCAAGACCCATCCTCGATGAGGTGATGAGCTCACACAAACATAACTAATTAGTGCTGTTAGGGTCAGCTTCAGTTCCGAACGTTCAGTAGCTTCCACAATAATTGAATTCAATGCTCACTGAACTCCATCTAGGGAAGACAGGCATAACCTGTCCAATTACTAAACTCTCATCTGCTTACAGCGGGAGAGGAAAAGAGAAACAGTTTGAGGTTGAGGGTGAGAACACCTCCGATCCCTCATCACACCCGCCCTTGGAGTAGTGGGTGGTAACTAAGTGGAGGGGAGGGAGGTGGAGCGGACGGAGGATTAAGGGTGAAGTGAGGACGGGGAGATGATACAGGGGTTAAGTGGGTAGTTCGATGGGGGAAGAGATGGAAGTGAATAGGACTACCGATGGGAGTGAGAGGTTGGTGGGAAGAGGCAGGGGGGAGTGGGAAAGTGATGGGGTAGAGGACACAATGGGAGTGAGTGGGTCGGGGAAAGCATGAGTGATGCGAGGAAGGGAGCAGTTGAGAGCCACAATTTCCCTGGAGTGCCCCATCGTAAAATGTAGCCTGCAGCTTTCAGCAGCTCCTTTCCCTGTCACGTCACGTCACACCTACCACCCGAAAGGAAAGAAGAAAAAAGCAGAGAGAGAAGCTGAAGGGGAGAGACAAAGAGAGAAACGGCAACACAAAGTCAGCGGGGTCAGGTCATTCCCTGACTTAGAGTGGCATGGGTGATCCACTAGTACTTATTATGCCATGTATTCACGACATTCTTTTCACTCATGTTCATTCTCGTTCCTTCAATTAAAAAGTGTCCATTTGTGTGGTTTTGCGATACTGTTATGGAACTCAGTTCTCAACTTGCCAGCCCCCATGCTGAGCAGCACTTCTAAACTCACCAAAACAGAGACACAGGATTATGCACAAGCCTAACAATTCGAATTGAAGAATGTTTCCCACTTCTATACAGTTCCAACCATTTTTTAAAGAGGCAGTAGGGGACTTAAAAAGAGATTTTACCAAATAGAGATGCAAAAAAAAATGACATCTGTGTTTTCTAGTCAATGCAGTCAATCGTTTCTGGTGTGCTTATATAGTAGACTTATTTATGGTGAAGCTGTGGGTACTCTGGAATCTGTACCATTGTGAGGCAAACTTCACCACACTGACAGCAACAGAGAAGGAAGGGAACAATCTGCATTTATATAGCACCTCATCAGCTCCTCAGGATGCCCCAAAGTGTTTTACAACCAATGGTTTATTCAAATCAAATTCATTTCAGATCGAGGTTGGTGATCCATAAATTAACCAGCCAATCATATCTTTTTGTTTCTTGTGGCATTCTTACTACATGTGGGGCCTCGTTAGTAAATGTGATTTCAATAAAATAATTCAGCCATTTTTCCCAAGTGAGCGTTCCACAGTGGACTGCTGAACATTTCAAGTGAAATGTCAAAGGATCACTGTTACATATGAGCAATAACTGGCTCAAGTCTTGCTCATTCCCTCTAACAACATTGTATTGAATCAAATCACCCATAGCAGAATTATGCACACCTACATTGTACTTGGCTATAAAAAACAGACATTCATCTCTTTTGGGGATGGTGTTATGGGGAAAGAACAAAATATGGCTTCAATGAGAGGCAGGGGAGTAATGCTCATTGTATACAGTATAATCGTATTGCATTATATTAAATCAAGTAGCAATCTCTTAAGCCAATCACTGCAATTATACACAACAAGTACTTTCACTTTGCAGTCAGAAGTGTTTTCTGGTGCCCAAGAATATTTCATTCATGACGGAACTTGTGTTCATTTCTCGATTGAATGTGTCTGTCAGTGTTTCGTTGCTTTCATTTGAAGAAGTGATTGACATATAACTTGACTTTGTTCTACTTTGAAGCCCTAAGCCTTAGGAAAGCAATCTGAAATGCTTTTACAATGTTACGCGTCTGTTACTCTCCAGACGTGCATTAAAAGCATTGTTTTCTCTGCACAGTAGTTAATACCACAGTTTACACACAATGGTTGGCCTGAGCTCAATAGGAAGGGATGCCTTACTTAGAACTATAGTAGAACTTAAGAGCTTCACTCCTGCTGAAGTGGTATCAGTTACAGTGTAAAAGCCTCAAGATTAGTTCTGGCTTGGAGCACACCGTGTGACATTATGAATTTTGCTAAACTGAGCAGCTAACAACAACAACAACAACTTGTATTTATATAGCGCCTTTAACATAGTAAAACGTCCCAAGGTGCTGCACAGGAGTATTGTAAGACAAAAAATTTGACACTGAGCCACATAAGGAGAAATTAGGGCAGGTGACCAAAAGCTTGGTCAAAGAGGTAGGTTTTAAGGAGCGTCTTAAAGGAGGAAAGAGAGGTAGCGAGGCGGAGAGGTTTAGGCAGGGAATTCCAGAGCTTAGGGCCCAGCGCCAGAATCCCCAGAGCCTCCGAGTGTGGGAAGATTCCATTTGTCTGGAAGTTGGGGGGAAAGTTGCAACTGAAAATTTAATGGAAAACAGAAATTGAAATTTCCCAGCTCAGTGCGCCAATATATATAAAAAATACGACAAAAGAAACTTTTATGTCCAATCACAGCTCATCTACTCTCCTCTCATTGCATTCAGCTGCAGCTTGCACGTGCCCAGTGTTGTTGGGTTCACTCGCCCATTCGGCAGATTAATTGAAACATTTATCATTCCTCGAGTTAAGAAGCTCTTTCCAATGCCTGTTTAACTTGATGTCCTCCGGTGCTGCTTTCCTGGCTTAATTTGAAGTATTAATCTGGGTTCTTCAATGAATTCTCATGGTAGCACTGTCTCAGCATTGACATAAGGGAGAGCGATGGTTTCATCAATGCAACAACGGGTAATGCAGTATCGGGACTGAAATCCATTCTTACCTATCCAGTCATAGCCAGAGAATCACCTGCAATGGCTTCTCTTCCTGCTCCCGCACCGGTACCTCTGGAGTCCCCCAACGATCTGTCCTTGGCCCCTTCTACTTCTCATCTGCATGCTGCCCCTCGGCGACATCATCCAAAAACACAGCGTAAGTTTCCACATGTAAGCTGACGACACCCAGCTCTGCTTCACCACCACCTCACTCAACCCCTCCACTGTTTCTAAATTGTCACACTGCTTGCCTGACATCCAGTACTGGATAAGCAGAAATTTCCTCCAACTAAATATTGGGAAGTCTGAAGCCATTGTCGTCAGTCCCTGACAGAAACTCCGTTCCATAGCCACTGACTCCATCCCTCTCCCTAGCATCTGTCTGAGGCTGAACCAGACGGTTCGCAACCTTGGTGTCGTATTTGACCCTGAAATGAGCTACCGACCACATTATTTTTTATTCGTTCCTGGGATGTGGGCGTCGCTGGCAAGGCCAGCATTTATTGCCCATCCCTAATTGCCCTTGAGAAGGTGGTGGTGAGCCGCCTCCTTGAACCGCTGCAGCCCGTGTGGTGAAGCTACTCCCACAGTGCTGTTAGGGAGGGAGTTCCAGGATTTTGACCCAGCGAGGATGAAGGGTCGGTGATATACTTCCAAGTCAGGATGGTGTGTGACTTGGAGGGGAACAAGCAGGTAATGGTGTTCCCTTCTAGGTAGTAGTGGTCACGGGTTTGGGAGGTGCTGTCAAAGAAGTCTTGGCGAGTTCCTGCAGTGCATCTCGATGACACTTTCCATCACTTTGCTGATGATTGAAAGTAGACTGATGGGGCGGTAATTGGCCAGATTGGATTTGTCCTGCTTTTTGTGGACAGGACATACCTGGGCAATTTTCCACATTGTCGGGTAGATGCCAGTGTTGTAGCTGTACTGAACGACTTGGCTAGAGGTGCGGCTAGTTCTGGAGTGCAAGTCTTCAGGACAACAGCCGGGATGTTGTCAGGGGCCCATAGCCTTTGCTGTATCCAGTGCGCTCAGCTGTTTCTTGATATCACGTGGAGTGAATTGAATTGGCTGAAGACTGGCTTCTGTGATGGTGGGGATGTCAGGAGGAGGGCAATATGAATCATCCAAATGGCATTTCTGGCTCAAGATGGTTGCAAACGCTTCAGCCTTGTCTTTTGTACTCGCGTGCTGGGCTCCGCCACCATTGTGCATGGGGATATTCATGGAGCCTCCTCCTCCTGTGAGTTCTTTAATGGTCCACCACCATTCACGATTGAATGTGGCAGGACTGCAGAGCTTTGATCTGATCTGTTGATTGCGGTATTGCTTAGCTCTGTCTATAGTGTAATGTATTGTCACATGGTTTATCAAATGGTTTAGCATGAGCATGCTCAGTTCGCTCTGGCCTAGTAAAGCAAGCTCATGAACTAGCAACTCATCCTGTCTCTGGCCTTCATTTGTTCTACCCACATATATTACATTTTTGGCAACGAGAATGGGATCGCAAAGCCATTTTTAGGGATCATGGATGGACAGTGTTCAACCTTCGAGTGGAAAAGATTAAGGTACACATGTAGCGTGCTGAGTCACTGTTCAATGGGATCGAGACAATCATGGCCGCGCCTACAGGATTCATTGGAAGCCTCGGCATGTATGATCGATCTCGCGAAGCATTCAGTTCTTACATTCAGCGGATGGAGATGTTTTTTAAGGCCAATAACATTGAGACCGAAGATGCAGATGGGAATGTTCAAGCTCAAAATAAAGTAATTCATTAATGGAAGAAAGCAATTTTTCTAACAGAGATCAGGCCAGATGTTTATGGAATGTTGACAAACCTACTCGTGCCAGGGAAAGTGAAGGATGCGTCGTTTGAAGACACAGTCGAGGACCATTTCCACCCAAAGCCATTAGAAATAGCAGAGAGCTATAAGTTTGGTACCAGAAACCAAAGTGAAACCATCAGTGAGTACATTGTAGCTCTTAAAAACCTGTCTTCACATTGTAACTTCGGCACATTTTTGGATCGTGCGTTGCGAGATAAGTTTGTGTGTGGACTGATGGATGAGCGCACACAGTCCAAGTTACTGAACACTCCAAACCTAACGTTTGACATAGCATGCAAAATTACCCTATCTATGGAGATGACATCTAAGAATGTTAGGGAGCGCCGTCCAACTCAAGTGACTAGTGCAGCTGAGGTCTACAGTCACAAAGCCACCCACTGCCAAACCTAAAGTTGTGAGACTGAGTCAAAAGCATGTCGGGGAGAGCAGTTCAGTGAATTATTATCGCTGCAATGGAAATTACTCACCACAGTCCTGCCAATACAGAAATGCGAAGTGTTTTCACTGCCAGAAGCAAGGCCACATTTCAACAGCTTGCAGAGCTAGATCAAAAGCAGGAAGTAAGAACTATTCTACTATTCTAGTGGCAATGCAAAGCAGCGACAACAAAAGGGAGGAGTTCACAATATTGAAGTGAACACACCTGATGTTGAAGAAGTAGGCATCTACAGTATCTATGCCACTAGCGGCAATGCAAGCAGTCGTGAGAAAGATTTCCGTACAAAACTTTAAATCAATGACCAATATATTGATATGTGTATCGACACGGTGGCGGATTGCTCTATCATGAGTAAGGACACGTATGAGAGTAAGTTTAATCAAATACCACTTACAAAGAGTACCGTAGAGTCAAAAACCTACTCCAGAGAAATCCTAGAGACATGTGGACAAATGGAATGTACAGTTCAACACAATGGCCAGTCAGTAAAGCTGCCTATTATTGTAGCGAGCTACAACAACAGGCCAACCCTCATGGGCAAAGACTGGTTGAGAAAGTTAAAACTAGACTGGAAAAACATCTTCAGTGTAGACACTTCAAAGAAGCAACTTGACACAATGCTGAACAAGTATGAAAGCATGTTCACAGACAGTTATGAGGGCATCACTGGGTATGACGCGCATATCCGCATCAAGTCCAACCGAAGCCTGTCTATTGTAAGGCAAGGCCGGTCCCCTATGCATTGAAAAGTCAGGTGGAGGAAGAGCTAGCGAAGCCGATAGAGGATGGAGTGCTAGTAAAAACTGACAAAAGTGAATGGGCTACCCCGATTGTGGTAGTGCCCAAAGCAGACAAAACTGTACGCTTGTGCGGTGACTACAAAGTTACTATCAACCAAGCAGTTGACGATGAGCAGTACCCGTTACCTACATCACAAGATTTGTATGCAGCACTCTCTGGGTCAAAGGTTTTCTCCAAGCTTGACCTGTCGCACGCTTACGCTCAGCTGAATGTTGACGAAGAGATTCAACAGTATCTCATGATCAATACACACAAGGGACTGTACAAATGCAGCGTTTGCCAAAACTGCAGAAACAAACCACCCAAAACTCCACTACAACCCTGGTCATGGCCAAGTAGACCTTTTCAGAGAGTGCATGTAGACTTCTGTGAGAAAGCAAATAATTATTTCCTGGTACTTGTAGATAGTCACACAAAGTGGATTGAAGTGAAACACCTGGGTTCAAATACTACAACTGAACATACCATAGATGAGTTGAGGTCTATCTTTGCTCCGCAAACCTGTTATTAAATTGAATTTGTAGTTCATTTAAAAGAAGATAAGCCAGGAGTTTTTGTTATGTGTTACATGTAACGCTGGGACGGGTGGGACCATAGTTTTATTATATTTGAGAGGGGATATGTAAAAAAAATTTTAAGAGGAAAACAATGTAATGTATTGTCAGATGGTTTATCACATGGTTTAGTATTAGCATGCTCAATTCGCTCTGGCCTAGTAAAGCATGCACGTGGACTATCAACTCATCCTGTCTCTGTTCTTCATTTGCTCTACCCACAAAGATTACATATAGCATGCTGCTTTCACTGTTTAGCATGCATGTAGTCCTGTGTTGCAGCTTCCCCAGGTTGACAGCTCATTTTTAGGTACACCTGGTGCTGGTCCTGGCCCTGGCATGCTCTTCTACACTCCTCATTGAACCAGGGCTGGTCCCCTGGCTTGATGGTAATGGTAGAGTGAAGGATATGCCGGGCCATGAGGTTACAGATTGTGGTGGAGTACAATTCTGCTGTTGCTGATGGCCCACAGCGCTTCATGGATGCCCAGTTTTGAGCTGCTAGATCTGTTCTGAATCGATCCATTTAGCACGGTGGTAGTGCCACACAACACGATGGAGGGTGTGCTCAGTGTGAAGATGAGATTTTGGGGGAGAAATTCGGTATCGCCCCGTTTGGGGCGCAATTATCGGCCGGGCGCAAAGTTTAGCGCCTGGCGCTAATTGTCGCCTCCGACTGCAAACTTGGCTTCTATCGCCCCTGGAGGTGATTGGAGCTCTAAATCAGGCGCTACACACCTCTCTTAAGGCGCTAACGCCGAGGAGTGAGGCGCTACCTCAGAGCGCTGGCGAAGCTCATGTGATGTCAGTTAGCAATGGAACACAGACACACTGGCACGGGCCAGTTCTTAAAGGGGAGGGTCGATCTTGCTCTCCATCCACACCCTGCTCATTGCAGCCTTGAATCTCGGCCTGGAGAGACCTGTACATCAATTCTGCTGGAAAGAACAATGGAGAGGTCCAGGGAAAGAGCTCAGAGTGCAGCCCCCATAGTCTCTTCTAAATCGATGCAAGGAAGGTCAAATCAAAATGAACCTGCAAAGTGTTGCTCAGTACCTAAAACTCCTTCACACAGCGTTGAATCTCTCCAGAAGTCTCTCTCGCTCTCAGAATGCGTGGTGCAAAAATGTCGCTGACAAAAAAGGCAGGAAGCGGCCGCCTTTAAATAGCACTCCCCCAGTCCCTTGCTGACTGCAAAACGTTCCCCTCTACCTGTCGTTGCTAGCGGCAGGCGGAAAGGCAGGGGACGCCACTCACTATCTGGACTGGGGCGCTACCGGGGCATTGCATACTTGACTGACGTCACCATCTGCGGGCGCAGGAGATCGTGGCAGTAGTGTTTAACGCCGCCGCAAAATGTCTGGTCAGTTTCGCGAGCAGCGCAAACATCGCCGCGCCCAGGCGCTAGTTGCTTTGTGCAGCGTTAGGGCGCTAACCAACCGAATTTTACCCCCTTTGTCTCCACAAGGACTGTACGGTGATCACTGCTACCAATGCTCTCATGGACAGATGCATCTGCGACAGGTAGACTGGCGAGGACGAGGTCAAGTAGGTTTTTCCCTGATGTTGGTTCTCTCACCACCTGCCGCAGGCCCAGTCTAGCAGCTACGTCCTTCGGGACTCAGCCAGCTCGTTCAGTACTCTTGGTGATGGACATTTAAGTCCCCCGCCCAGAGTACATTCTGTGCCCTTGATACCCTCAGTGCTTCTTCCAAGTGGTGTTCAACATGGAGGAGTACAGATTCATCAGCTGAGGGAGGGCGGTAGGTGGTAATCAGCAGGAGGTTTCCTTGCCCATGCTTGGCCTGAAGCCATGAGTCAATGTTGAGGACACCCAGGGCCACTCCTTCCCGACTGTATATCACTGTGCCACCACCCTTATTAGGTCTGTCCTGCCAGTGGGACAGGACATACCCAGGGATGGTATTGAAGGAGTCTGGGACATTGCCTAAAAGGTATAATTCTGTCAGTATGACCATGTCAGACTGTTGCTTGACGAGTCTGTGTGACAGCTCTCCCAATTTTGACATAAGTACCCAGATGTTAGTGAGGAGGACTTTGCAGGGTCAACAGGGTTAGGTGTGCCGCTGTCATGTCTGAATTCAGCGCCAAGGCTGATGTCGGGTGGTCCATCCAGTTTTATTCTTATTATTGTTTTCTGTAGCGATTTGTTAGGCCATTTCAGAGGGCAGTTAAGAATCAACCACAGTGCTGTGGGTCTGGAGTCACATATAGGCCAGACCAGGTAAGGATGGCAGATTTCCTTCCCTAAAGGACATTAGTGAACCAGATGGGTTTTTTCGACAATCCGATAGTTTCATGGTCACCATTACTGATACGAACTTTTTATTCCAGGTTTATTTAATTAACTGAATTTAAATTCCCCAGCTGCCATGGTGGGATTTGAACTCACGTCTCTGGATCATTAGTCCAGGCCTCTGGATTACTAGTCCAGTATAATACCATTCCGAACCATCACTAAAACCATTTGTTTCCACCTCCATAACTTCGCCCAACTCTACCGTTGCTTCAGCTGATCTGCTGCTGACACCCTCATCCATGCCTTTGTTACCTCTAGACTTGACTATTCCAACACACTCATGGCCGGGCTCCCACATTCCACCCTCTGCAAACTTGAGGTCATGCAAAACTCAGCTACCTGTGTCCTAACTCACACCAAGTCCCGTTTACCCACCACCCCTGTGCTCGCTGACCTACATTGGCTCCCGGTTAAGCAATGCCTCAATTTTAAAATTCTCTTCCTTATTTTCAAATCCCTCCATGGCCTCGCCCCTCCCTTGCTCTGTAACCTCCTCCAGCCCTACAACCCTCTGAGATATCTGCGCTCCTCCAATTCTGGCCTTTTGTACATCCCCGATTTTAATCGCTCCGCCATTGGTGGCCGTGCCTTCTGTTGCCTAGGCCCTAAAGCTCTGGAATTCCCAGCCCAAACCTCTCCGCCTCTCTTTCCACCTTTAAGACGCTCCTTAAAACCTACCTCTTTGCCAAAGCTTTTGGTCACCTGCCCTAATTTCTCCTTATGTGGCTCGGTGTCAAATTTTGTTTGATAACGCTCCTGTAAAGGGCCTTGGGACGTTTTACTATGTTATAAGTTGTTGTTGTGGCTAAATTACTTGCCATATCATCCAAAAAGAGCACAATGAAAATATTAAGCACTTCCAACCTGGTAGGACATTGGCCTACTCATCTACTGTGAAATGTGCCTGTTCCTAAAAGTTTAGTGATTTTATTTTTGTCAAAGGCATCTGATCTGGTCAATAGTCCTCTGACAGGTACTGCTGAGGCTGTGTATGACTGCGCAATCGATGAAAGCACCTTGTGATAGGCAAACAGTTGGTCATCTTGGATGCCCCTTATGCAGAACAGAAGCGCCTCCATCACACCTTGTAATTAAAATGAGAAGTCGCACAACACCAGGTTATAGTCCAACAGATTTATTTAATTTTACAAGCTTTCGGAGCTGTCGCTCCTTCCTCAGGTAAGTTAGCAGTGAGAGAATCTCCCAGAATTCACAATTTAAACACAGACAAAATCTATTCAAATATTTCCCTACATCAAAGACACACTAAGAGCACAGCCAAGACAATGAGATGTGTCCCAGGGGGTCCAACGTGTCAAACCACCTGCTGGCTGCATATCCTGTCAATTTGTGTTCTTGTGTTAGTCTTTTTTTTAAAAAAACCACCTGGGAAGACCGGCCATGATGTCAAGTCACGTTCTGTATCGTGACATGAACCCGATATCGCGATTGAGGCCATCCTCATGAGTGCGAAACTTGGCTATCAGTTTCTGCTCTATGATTTTGCGCTGTCGTGTATCCCGAAGGCCGCCCTGGAGAACGCTTACCCGCAGATCCGAGGCTGAATGCCCCTGGCTGCTGAAGTGTTCCCCGACTGGGAGATACACAAAGCCAACACACCCGGACGTCCTATCGTATCAGGCAACGGAACCCTGTGTGAGAACCTCTCTGGGTACGTCGAGGGCATCCTGAAACCCATCGTACAGGGAACCCCCAGCTTCTGTTGCGACACTACAGACTTCTTGCAGAAACTCAGCACCCATGGACCAGTTGAACCAGGAACACTCCTCGTCACGATGGACGTATCGGCACTCTACACCAATATCCCCCACAATGACGGCATCGCTGCGACAGCCTCAGTACTCAACACCAACAACAGCCAATCTCCGGACGCCATCCTACAACTCATCCGCTTCATCCTTGACCACAATGTCTTCACCTTCGACAACCATTTTTTTACCCAAACACACGGAACAGCCATGGGGACCAAATTCGCACCCCAATACGCCAACATCTTCATGCACAAGTTCGAGCAAGACTTCTTCGCTGCACAGGACCTCCAACCAATGCTGTACACCAGATACATCGACGACATCTTCTTCCTTTGGACCCACGGCGAAGGATCACTGAAAGGACTACACGATAGCATCAACAGGTTCCATCCCACCATCAAACTCACCATGGACTACTCCTCAGAATCGGTTTCATTCTTGGACACACGAATCTCCATCAAAGACGGATGCCTCAGCACTTCACTCTACCGCAAGCCCACGGACAACCTCACGATGCTCCACTTCTCCAGCTTCCACCCCAACCACGTTAAAGAAGCCATCCCCTATGGACAAGCCCTGCGAATACACAGGATCTGCTCAGACGAGGAGGAACGCGATGGACACCTACGGACACTGAAAGACGCCCTCGTAAGAACGGGATATGACGCTCGACTCGTCGATCGACAGTTCCGACGGGCCACAGCGAAAAACCGCATAGACCTCCTCAGAAGACGAACACAGGACACAACCAACAGAGTACCCTACGTCGTCCAGTACTTCCCCGGAGCGGAAAAACTACGCCATGTTCTTCGCAGCCTTCAACATGTCATCGATGACGACGAACACCTTGCTAAGGCCATCCCCACACCTCCACTACTCGCCTTCAAGCAGCCGCCTAACCTCAAAAGTACCATCGTTCGCAGCAGATTACCCATCTTTCAGGAGAACAGCAACCAAGACACCACACAACCCTGCCACGGCAACCTCTGCAAGACATGCCAAATCATGGACACAGATACCATCATCACACGTGAGGACACTACCCACCAGGTACACGGTACATACTCATGTGACTCGGCCAACGTTGTCTACCTGATACGTTGCAGTAAAGGATGCTCCAGAGCATGGTACATCGGCGAGACCATGCAGACACTGAGACAACGTATGAACGGACACCGCGCAACAATCGCCAGGCAGGAGGGTTCCCTCCCAGTCGGGGAACACTTCAGCAGCCAGGGGCATTCAGCCTCGGATCTGCGGGTAAGCGTTCTCCAGGGCGGCCTTCGGGATACACGACAGCGCAAAATCATAGAGCAGAAACTGATAGCCAAGTTCCGCACTCATGAGGATGGCCTCAATCGCGATATCGGGTTCATGTCACGATACAGAACGTGACTTGACATCATGGCCGGTCTTCCCAGGTGGTTTTTTTTTAAAAAAGACTAACACAAGAACACAAATTGACAGGATATGCAGCCAGCAGGTGGTTTGACACGTTGGACCCCCTGGGACACATCTCATTGTCTTGGCTGTGCTCTTAGTGTGTCTTTGATGTAGGGAAATATTTGAATAGATTTTGTCTGTGTTTAAATTGTGAATTCTGGGAGATTCTCTCACTGCTAACTTACCTGAGGAAGGAGCGACAGCTCCGAAAGCTTGTAAAATTAAATAAATCTGTTGGACTATAACCTGGTGTTGTGCGACTTCTCATTTTTGTCCACCCCAGTCCAACGCCGGCATCTCCACATCATGACCTTGTAATTAGTTCAGGCTTTAAACCAGTTTGATTTCTAATTGGGGGAGGAATTATTAGTTTGTTCTCTCAATGTTTTTTGATTCTGCTCATGTTTTTACTTTTACTATCAAAACTAAACACAAAAAAGGCAAGTTAATGATCTTCCATGGCATATAACTTTCAGGCTGGGATTACATTGGATCAGAAAATAAATAGACCAACTCAGAAATAGCAGCAACACAAACAATTTGTTTATTCTTTACAGCTCACTGATTATTATCCCTATATATACACATCATACACCACCAAGACTACACCATATACAGAATCCCCTGCTTAGCCTGTACAGCTGTACACATAGAATCGCAAATCATTATCTACACATGCACCCCTGCACTCAAAACTCAATTTTAATCTTGAATTAGCCCTGTGGCCTAAACTGGTAGTACAGCAAGCGAACAGTCACAAAAATGCAAATCAAACTTCCCTTTCTATTCTACCCTAAATCCTTTCCTGTTCTGTTTGAACCTGTTCTAGTTTCAGTCATTCTGACCTATAGAACCAGGCATCAGTTCCTTGGTAAATGTCAATTCATTGGGACCACGCTACTCCAAAAAGCCAGGTCACATTGAGAGTGAGTGTTTAGTTACCTTGTCCTTTTTTCGATCAATTTTGTCACTTCCTCTCCTGACAGTATAGACTCCTTAAATGCTCTCTGGTATGTTGCCCACAGGGCCATTATTCATCTGTGAACCTTGCTGGTGAGTGTGAGCAGGCTATTTGACTACTGGGCAACTCATAGCTGGGCCCAACATCCTTGCATGACATTTGAATACAGCCACTTACCAGCAGGTGTTGGTGGATAGCAGTCAGAAGAAGCCGGACCTCAGGCTGACTTCCCACTACCTAACCAGCAATGTTGAGGCCAAGTGTAGCAGCCATACTGCCACCCTGTCTGGAATCAGCTTACTCAGCATGGACCAAGGATAGAAGCTGAACCGCCACCTCTCCCTCCCTCCCTGCTGCTCATGGCATTTACTCGCTTAGCCGTCCAGGGGGAATTACCACAATGAATCATCATTATTGTACTCCAAACCATCCTGAAAGCAGTTCACAACGGCCAATGTTATTAACCAGACCAGCCGAGAATTCCTTGGACAGCACAAGTGAATCTCTTCCACTATTTTATTCTGTTGCTATTAATGCTATTTTCACAGTCCCCAGTCTTGATTCTACACGCCAGCAAAAAAACAAATTGTATTGCGCCTGTCTTAACATATCAGTTGCAGCACTCACTGCTCCAATGACTTCCAGAGAATGATCAGCACGAAATGGGAGCTGAGGTCCTCATGTTTCATGATCCATGAGACTATCGACATAGGCCTCAGTTTACTGAGGAAAATCAAAGTCATTTCAACAGCAAGATACAATAACTAAACTGACTAAAGCTGCAGTGATTTGATATCCAGATTTCATCAACCTGTGTTAGAAATCTAATCTAAGAAAACAGAATTGATGTTATTGATTTTCTTTCCAATCAATAACATGGTCAGGGTGCCATTTTGGAATTAGGACTCCATCATGGAGACATTATGGTGCTACAGTAATTTTTATATTATTTAAAAGCTCACGAGCATCCTGCTGGAAACTGATATTTCAGGGATCCCTTCAGATCTAAAGGTCTCAAACACTTATGGCACTTTTCAAAATATTTTGTTGCTGTTTGTATTCATTTAAAATCATCAATATTCCTGGTGCACTGCACAACTTTTTCATGCATCATTGGAATCATTGACTCATGAGAAAGACGTTATTCACTCGCCCCTGCAATGCTGGTGAAGGGCAGCTCTCTTACATTCGTCAAGCAAAACTGGCAATGCACTGCTGCTGCACATAACTTCACTGCTTAAAGGTCTCATTCTCAGGGAGATCCGTGTAGCCCATGACTTGGTCAATTCCAGGCCTTCGCAAAATGGTGCCCACATTACAGGAATTCACAACAAATCTCTTCTTTTGTCTACTTTTTTTTTAACGTTTTCATAGAATTTTTGAACGATAAGGGAGTCAAGGGTTATGGGGAGCGGGCAGGGAAGTGGAGTTGAGGCCAAGATCAGATCAGCCATGATCTTATTGAATGGCGGAGCAGGCTCGAGGGGCCAAATGACCTACTCCTGCTCCTACGTCTTATGTTCTTATGATACAGCACAGAAGGAGGCCATTCGGCCCATCATGCCTGTGCCGGCTCTTTGAAAGTGCTATCCAATTAGACCCACTCCCCTGCTCTTTCCCCACAAATGTTCCTTTTCAAGTATTTATCCAATTCCCTTTTGAAAGTTGCCACTGGATCTACTTCCATCAGCCTTTCAGGCAGTGCATTCCAGATCATAACAACTCGCTGTGTAAAAAAAAATTCTCCTCCTCTCACCCCTGGCGCTTTTGCCAATTATCTTAAATACTGTCCTCTGGTTACCGACCCTCCTGCCACTGGAAACAGTTTCTCCCTAGCTACTTTATCAAAACCCTACATAATTTTGAACACCTCTATTAAATCTCCCCTTGAACTTCTCTGCTCTAAGGAGGTACCATTGTTAAAAAAGGGAGAAAGGGATAGACCGAATAATTACAGGCCAGTCAGCCTAAACTCGGTGGTGGGAAAATTACTGGAAAAAATTCTGAGGGACAGGATAAATCTTCATTTAGAAAGACATGGATTAATCAGGGACAGTCAGCATGGATTTGTTAAGGGAAGGTCATATCTGACTAACTTGATTGACTTTTTTGAGGAGGTAACAAGGAGGGTCGACGAGGGTAGTGCATTTGATGCAGTGTATATGGATTTTAACAAGGCTTTTGATAAGGTCCCGCATGGCAGACTGGTCACGAAAGTAAAAGCCCATGGGATCCAAGGCAAAGTGGCAAGTTGGAACCAAAATTGGCTCAGAGGCAGGAAACAAAGGGTAATGGTCGAAGGGTGTTTTTGTGACTGGAAGGTTGTTTCCAGTGGGGTTCCGCAGGGCTCAGTACTGGGTCCTTTGCTTTTTGTGGTATATATCAATGATTTGGACTTGAATGTAGGAAGTATGATTAAGAAGTTTGCAGATGATACAAAAATTGGTCGTGTGGTTGATAATGAAGAAGAAAGCTGTCGACTGCAGGAAAATATCAATGGGCTGGTCTGGTGGGCAGAACAGTGGCAAATGGAATTCAACCCAGAGAAGTGTGAGGTAATGCATTTGGGGAGGGCTAACAAGGCAAGGGAATAAACAATAAATGGTAGGACACTGAGAGTGCAGAGGATCAGAGAGACCTTGGAGTGCATGTCTACAGATCCCTGAAGGTAGCAGGACAGGTAGATAAGGTGGTTAAGAAGGCATACGGGATACTTGCCTTTATTAGCCGAGGCATAGAATATAAGAGCAGGGAGGTTATGCTTAAACTGTATAAAATACTAGTTAGGTCGCAGCTAGAATACTGTGTGCAGTTCTGGACACCACAGTACAGGAAGAATCTGATTGCACTAGAGAAGGTGCAGAGGAGATTTACGAGGATGTTGCCTGGGCTGGGGAATTTTAGCTATGAGGAAAGACTGGATAGGCTGGGGTTGTTTTCTTTGGAACGGAGGAGGCTGAGGGGAGACCTAATTGAGGTGTATAAAATTATGAGGGGCCTAGATAGAGTGGATAGGAAGGACCTATTTCCCTTTGCAGAGGGGTTGATAACCAGGAGGCATAGATTTAAAGTAATTGGTAGGAGATTTGAGGAGAAGCTTTTTCACCCAGAGGGTGGTGGAGGTCTGGAACTTGCTGCCTGAAAGGATGGTAGAGGCAGAAACCCTCACCAGATTTAAAAAGTACTTAGATGTGCACTTGAAGTGCCGTAACCTACAGGGCTACGGACCAAGTGCTGGAAAGTGGGATTAGGGTGGATAGCTCTTTGTCGGCCGGCACGGACAAGATGGGCCGAATCGCCTCCTTCTGTGCTGTAAAATTCTATGATTCTATGAGAACAATCTCAGCTTCTCTAGTCTTTATTGAGTTATGTTTTGCCTGAAGTAAACTGCATCACACTATGATGGCTGTAAACTGTTTCTATGTTTGCCCACAGTAAAGGAAAAAAAGAAAGAACCTGCATTTATATAGCTCCTTTCACAACCTCAGGACGTCCCAAAGCGCTTTACAGCCACTGAAGTGCTTTTTGAAGTGTTGTAATGTGGGAATGATATTTCACGTAACACGTTGTATAAAGATGACTGTGTTTGTAACCCAACTTCCACAATCAAATGCATCATTCAGGCAAAAAGAAAATAATTAATTGCGCAGGACTGAACTGATTCCATCGTCAGGAATAAACATGTAGAGTCCAGTTAAAAAATCTCCAAATGTTGTTGGTATTTTCAATCATTATTAAGTAAATAGCTTTTTTTTTTAATCCTTTCTTTATATTTCTGATGTTGTACAGTAAAGCTGGGCTCAATAACATAGAGTGCTCATATGTCTCAGCCATGGGTTCTGTATGAATTGTTTGTTTGTTTTGAATGTTTTTTTTACAGAGTTGTAGAGTGCTTCATTCAAATTGGTTACGGGCTGACATTTAGATTGAGCAGTTTGAAGGTAGTTCTATGAGCAGTTTGAAGGTAGTTCTATCAAATTAAGAAAAAGACCTTCAGTGTAAAAAGGCTCTGCTGAAATGTGGTGAGGGCAAAAAAATAAATAAATGCTGTTGCAATTGTTGGGGAAATTAAGCAAATCAATTGAAATCAAATGTGGGCGGTAGATGCACCCCTTTTGATAGTCTATGATTCAACGGTGCTGTGATCCATAGTGATGTAGGAGCCGAGAGAGCTCATCTTGAGTGTTTACATCTCGCTGCCTGTGTATAGTGCAATTGTATCTGTGCCCAAGGATATTACTGCCACATTTTATACATTCTGGATTTGAATTGTATTGCTTTTGTGTGCTGTGGAGATACTATGTGACCTCGAGAGTGAGCTGTCCTGGGAGTCACAAAGTGTGGCAGAGTCAAGTTCTTAGTTCTGATTGGTCACTGGCTGATATTGAGATTGAGGAGGATGTAGGTAATTCTATCAAATGAGATACAACACTGCACTCCAAGTCAAAATCTCTGCTGAAATGTGGTGATGGCAAAAGAAAGAATTTCTGTTCTAGAAACTGAGCAAATCAGCTGAAATGAAATGTGTCTAGTCGATGCATCCCATAGGAATCCATTGGCTGACATCAGTGGTAGTTATCTTCTATACTGAATGGTATTTTAAAGCATACATGAAAAGCAGAATGTTGGTAAGTATTGAAAGTACTTGCCCTCTTTAATAGCATTCATTCTTAAAAGTACAAATAGGTTTGAATTTGAGCAGTAATTGAGCTTTTTAAGCTTCAGCCAATGAACTAAACTGTACCACCGCCAGTAAACCTGTTGTAACAATACGATAGGAGCATTAGATAGCCATTCCCTTCATTTCCAGATTTGTACATCTTCATGGTTTCAGGAAACTTTTTCTTCCATTCAATCCCCTTTAGGCATTGAATGTTGTAATGTTTTAGTAGGGTGCGTGCAAGCAAGACCAAGCCTTTTATAGTCAAAACCACATTAAAACACAAAAGGCATACAAAATCAAAGCTTCCATAGAATGGAGGCTGCCGCTGATAAACAGCTGACGGAAAATACAGACAGATGAACAGAAATTAAATCATCCATGTGAAATATTTATCAATTACTGAATCCTACTTTGCATAAAACTTCTTATGTGTTTCCACAAACTACCACAGAAAGCTCAACCTGAATGGCAGCTCACTAGTATTGTTAATGGAGGGTAATGTTGTCTTGGTGTACCATGCTCCTGGGAAGACCTGGGATTTTAACCCCTTAATTCTGGACAAAAGCTATTTCGGTCAAGCAAGTCAATGAAGCTCAACGTAAGCTCGAGGAACAGCACCTGATCTTTCGATTCGGCACTTTACAGCCTTCCAGAATCAACATTGAGTTCAACAATTTCCAATCATAACCACTGACCCCATTTCTTCGGACACCAGCTGTTGCTGATGATTCCGCCATTCCCATTTACACCTCCCCATGACCCATCTTCTGTTTCTTTACTTGTCCCATTACCACCTCCTCTTGCCTTCCACCATCATCCCTTTTGTCTTTTAATCTCTCCTGCCTTCCATCCTATCACGGACTTTCACTTTTGTGCTTTCCTCCCCTCCTCCCTTACCCTGCCCCTGCACTTGCTTGAAATCTGTTACATCTCTAACCTTTTCCAGTTCTGCTGAAAGGTCATCGACCTGAAACGTTAACTTTGTTCCTCTTTCCACAGATGCTGCCTGACCTGCTGAGTATTTCCAGCATTTTCTGTTTTTATTTCAGATTTCCAGCGTCCGCAGTATTTTACTTTTGTAGTAAGTCAGCCATAACATTGGAGCAAAATGTTTGCCACATAAATTGGTGGTCTTTCCAGAAAAAATTATGCAATTTCACCAAAATTAACAGGGTTGGAAAGTTGATTTTGACTAATCCATTATAAAGACCTCTATTAAATCATGTTTAAATCCTTTCATGGCCTCGCCTCTTCCGAGCTCTGTAATCTCCTTCAGTCCTCCACCAACCCCCCAAACTCTCCAGTCCTCTAACTCCAGCCTCTTGTGCATTCCTCTCCCTGCACCCCACCATCAGTGGACGTGCCTTCAACCACCTAGGCCCCATGCTCTGGAATTCCTTCCCTAAAGCATTCTGCTGCTCCACCTCTCCCTCCTCCTTAAATACCCTCCTTAAAACCCACTTCTTTGATCAATCTTTTGGCCACCTTTCCATTGTGTTCTTGTTTGGGTCAGCATCCATTTTGTTTTCTGATTACACCTCTGTGAAGCAACTTGGAACATTTTCCGTGGTGCTATATAAATGCAAGTTGTTGGTGTTTAGTAATGTTATAGTAGTTAATGTAGTGTCAGCCAGTGGCTCAGTGGGTAGCACCCTCACCTCTGAGTCAGAAGGTTGTGGGTTCAAGTCCGACTCCAGGGACTTGTAGCACATAATCTAGGCTGACACTCCAGTGCAGTGCTGAGGGAGTGCTGCACTGTCAGAGGTGCAGTCTTTCAGATGAGATGTTAAACCGAGGCCCCGTCTACTCTCTCAGGTGGATGCAAAAGATCCTATGGCATTATTTTGAAGAAGAGCAGGGAAATCAATCAACATCTAAAAACAAACAGATTATCTGGTCATTACATTACAACAGTGACTACACTTCAAAAAGTACTTAATTGGCTGTAAAGTGCTTTGGGACGTCTGGTGGTCATGAAAGGCGCTATATAAATACAAGTCTTTCTTTGTATGACAGTAGCTTTTGATACTTTATTACTGGATTTTCCCACCCACCCTTGTTTCCCCATTTTTTCACATCCATCTGCCTTTAGGACAGTTATAGTCTAAAATACAGAGCCTTCTATGATCACCTTTAATTTTGATTCAAGATCTGAAAGAAAAAGATCTCGCGCCTTGCACGACCTCAAGAGTCCTAAAGCACTTTACAGCCAATTCAGTACTTTTGAAGTGTAGTCACTGTTGTAATATAGGAAACGTGGCTGCCAATTTGTGCACAGCAAGCTCCCACAGACGGCAATATAATAATGGCCAGGTAATCTGTTTTAGTGATTTTGGTTGAGGGATAAATATTGCGAAGGACACCGAGGAGATCACCCCTGCTCCTCTTCGAAATAGTGCCATGGGACCTTTTACGTAAATCTGAGAGGGCAGATGGGGTGTCAGTTTAATGTTTCAGCCGAAAGACAGCAATTCCTCAGTACTGCACTGGAGCATCAGCCAAGTGTTCAAGACTCTGGAGTGGGACTTGAACCCACATCCTTCTGACCCAGAGGTGAGAGCGCTACCACTGAGCCACAGCTGATACCTGCACCAGCCATTAGGAATGCCGAGAGCCTAATATTATTGCTTTCCTCCTTTGAAGATTGATCTGCTTCACAAAGTGTTTCACGTGGTCCAGATGTCCACTTGACAATCAATGCACTTCCCCTTCTCCCAATCTATTGCCGTTCAGATAATAATCTGCCTTTCTGTTTTTGCCACCAAAGTGGATAACCTCGCATTTAGCCACATTATACTGCATCTGCCATGCATCTGCCCAATCACCCAACCTGTCCAAATCATACTGGAGTTTCTCTGCATCCTCCTCGCAGCACACACGCCCACCCAGCTTTGTGTCATCTGCAAACTTGGAGATATTACATCTAGTTCCCTCGTCTAGATCATTAATATACATAGTGAATAGCTAGGGTCCTAGCACCGATCCCTGCGGTACCCCACTAGTCACTGCCTGCCACTCGGAAAAAGACCGTTTATTCCAACTCTTTGCTTCCTGTCTGCCAACCAGTTCTCTATCCAAGTCAGTACCTTGCCCCCAATCCCATGTGCCTTAACTTTACACGCTAATCTCTTATGCAGGACCTTATCGAAAGCCTTCTGAAAGTCCAAATACACCACATCCACTAGTTCTCCCTTATCTATTCTATCAGTTACATCCTCAAAAAATTCCAGTAGATTAGTCAAGCACGATTTACCTTTTGACGAAGGGTCATCAATCTGAAATGTTAACTCTGTTTCTCTCTCCACAGACGCTGCCTGATCTGCTGAGTATTTCCAGCATTTTCTGTTTTTATTTCAGATTTCCAGCATCCGCAGTATTTTGCTTTTGTATTTACTTTTCAAGGCTTCATCGATGCTTAGGCAAGGACTATGTTAGATACTAAAGGACTATACAGAGGAGATCAGATAACTAATATGCTTAAAGTCTGACCTATCTAGGGTATAACCATTGACCATAAACTTAACTGGACCAGCCACATAAATACTGTGGCAACAAGAGCAGGTCAGAGGCTGGGTATTCTGCGGCGAGTGTCTCACCTCCTGACTCCCCAAAGCCTTTCCACCATCTACATGGCACAAGTCAGGAGTGTGATGGAATACTCTCCACTTGCCTGGATGAGTGCAGCTCCCACTACACTCAGGAAGCTCGACACCATCCAGGACAAAGCAGCCCACTTGATTGGCACCCCATCCACCACCTTAAACATTCACTCCCTCCACCACCGGCGTACCATGACTGCAGTGTGTACCATCTACAAGATGCACTGCAGGAACTCGCCAAGGCTTCTTCGGCAGCACCTCCCAAACCCATGACCTCCAGCACCTAGAAGGACAAGGGCAGCAGGTGCATGAAAACACCACCACCTCCAAGTTTCCCTCCAAGTTACATACCATTCAGACTTGGAAATATATCGCCGATCCTTCATCGTCGTTGGGTCAAAATCCTGGAACTCCCTCCCTAACAGCAGTGTGGGAGTACCCTCACCACATGGACTGCAGCGGTTCAAGGCGGCGGCTCACCACCACCTTCTCAAGTGCTATTAGGGATGGGCAATAAATGCTGGCCTTGCCAGCGACGCAAATGCTGGATACATGGAATGCATGCGAGATTTGATTAATTGGAAGTATTTACAGCTGAAACAGGCTATTCGTCCCAACAGTTCAATGCTGGTGTTTATGCTCCGCATGAGCCTCTTGCCACCCCTCTTCATCTAGCCCCATCAACATATCCTATTCCTTTCTCCCTCATGTGCTTGTCTAGCTTCCACTTAAATGCATCTATGCTATTCGCCTCAACAACTCCCTGTGGTAGCGAGTATCACATTCTAACCACTCTCTGGGTAAAGAAGTTTCTCCTGAATTCCATATTGGATTTATTAGTGACTATCTTATATTTATGGCCCCTATTTATGGCCTCATCCGCAAGTGGAAACTTCTTCTCTACGCCTACCCTGTTAAACCCTTTCATAATCTTGAAGACCTCTATCAGGTCACCCCCTCAGTCTTCTCTTTTCTAGAGAAAAGAGCCCCAGCCTGTTCAATCTTTCATGATAGTTATAACCTCTCAGTTCTGATATCATTCTAGTAAATCTTTTTTGCATCTTCTCCAGTTCCTCTTTATCCTTTTGATAATATGGAAACCAGAACTATTCACAGTACTCCAAGTGTGGTTTAATCAAGGTTCTATACAAGTTTAACATAACTTCTCTGCTTTTCATGTCTATCCATCCAGAAATGAACCCCAATGCTTTGTTTGCTTTTTTATGGGCTTATTAACCTGCATCACTGCTTTTAGCGATTTGTGTATCTGTACCCACAGATCCCTCTGTTCCTCTACGCCATTTAGACACTTATTTTCCAAGGAGTATGTGGCCTATTTATTCTTCTTACCAAACTGTACCACCTCACAGTTATTTATATTGGAGTTAATTTGCCAAATACACGCTCATTCTGCAAGTTTATTAATGTCTTCCTGTATTTTGTCACAGTCCTCCTCTGTATTAACTACACCCCCCAATTTGGTGTCATCCACAAATTTTGTAATTGTGTTTCCAATTCCAAATTGTTTATGTAAATGATGAACAACAGTGGTCCCAGCACTGATCCTTGTGGAACACCACATCCCACCTTTTGCCAATCTAAGTAACCACCTTTAACCCCTACTGTTTTCTGTTTTATAGCCAGCTTGCTATCCATTCTGCTACTTGTCCGCTGACTCCACATGTTCTGACCTCAGTCATGAGTCAACTATGAGGTACCTTATCGAAGGCTTTTTGAAAATCCAAATATATTACATCTACTACACTACCCTTATCCACCCTTCCTGTTACTTCTTCAAAAAATTCAATAAGGTTGGTCAAGCATGAGCTTCACTTTTGGAATCTATGCTGATTACTCTTTATTATATTTTCAGTTTTTAGATGGCTTTTTTAGTTACATCTTTGAGTAAGGATTCCATTATCTTTCCTACCATCGACGTTAAGCTAATTGGTCTATAGTTCTCTGGACTTGTTCTATTTCCCTTCTTATATATAGGAATCACAGTAGCTGTCCACCAGTCCTCTGGCACACTTCCCTTCTCTAATGAATGTCTATATACATGTAATACTGCCTTAGCTTTCTCTTCCCTAACTTCTTTTAATATGCTCTTTAAAAATCACTAATGCAGCAGTCATTGTACTACTACTCATGCCTTGATATGTCTATACTTCCTGCTCCTTCATCTGCACCGATAACTAATTCTAACAGTAATGTTAATGCTTAGATGGAATTAAAATCACCCACTGGTTCCTCCAACTGCAACACTGACCCTTCTACTTTTCTGTTGTTCTTTTAAGAAATGTGATTTGTAGTAATAATACTTTCCACTGCTTTCTGAAACAGTTAACATCTACTGATGTTATACATAATTAAAGAGGTTGTCGAGATCTCTGTTTTGAAAGGTAACACAATACCACTTGTAGTGACCTGCGGACATCGATTACATCCTTGTTTTCCTCATTCACACACTGATTTGTATTTTGCTCAAATGCATGTAACACAAGGGTAGTGAAGGAAGTCCCTTTATAGAGCACTTAGTTTTATCTCACACTAGGGAGAAGCATGAAGCCTACAGAATCTATACTACAGCGGAGCTCTGACCGTTTTCATCCAACTGCACAGGCCCCTTGTTGCCTGGCAACATACAAGGGAGTTAAAATGTGCTGCCTTGAGTACGCAGCATCAGAGAGCAAGTTCACAAAGGAGGGTTCCCATCAGGTAAGTTTGCATTCTATTCGGACTCCGTAGGTATGCCACCATCAGCAAAATCTGCCCCGTTTTTGTTTCAGTGTGACAGCTTCTCGAGAGAGTGATATTATAATCATAATGGTCTGGAATTCCCTCGGAGCCTCTCCCTTTAGTTCACTCCATTATTTAAGAAGGATAGGAGAGATAAACAACAAATTATAGGCCTATTAGTCTAACGTCTGCTGTGGTGAAGTTACTAGAATCTGTTATTAGGGACAGAGTGACTGAGCACTTGGACATATAGGAACTGATCAGAGAGAGCCAGCATGGTCAGTCATGTCTAACAAACCTAGTTGAATTTTTTTGTGCCCATAACTAAAGTGGTGGATAAGGGAGTGTCTGTGAACGTTATTTATATGGACTTCCAGAAGGCATTCGATAAGGTTCCCCACAAGAGACTGTTAACAAAAATGAGAGCACATGGAATTGAAGGCAACCTATTGGTTTGGATAGCGAATTGGTTAAGAGATAGGAGACAGAGAGTAGGGATTATAGGTATGTATTCAAATTGACAAGATCTACCTGTACTGGGGCCTCACCTTTTCACTATATTTATAAATGACTTAGACAAAGGAATAGGGAGCCACATAGCCAAGCTTGCTGAAGACACCAAGTTAGGTAGCATAGGAAATAATGTAGATGAGAGCAGAAAGTTGCAAAGAGACATTGATAGATTGAGTGAGTGGGCAAAACTGTGGCAGATGGAGATAATTTGGGGAAGTGTGAGGTCATCCACTTTGGACCTAAGAAAGATAGATCAGAGTATTTTCTAAATGATGAGAAGCTAGGAACTGTGGAGGAGCAGAGAGATTTGGGGTCCACATACAGAAATCACTAAATGCTACTGGGCAGGTACACATTTTTTTTTTAAAAGGTTAATGAAATGTTGGTCTTTATATCAAAGGCTGGAATATAAAGGAGTAAAAGTTATGTTAAAGTTATGTATAGCTCTGGTTAGACGTTATTCGGAGTTCTCTGTTCAGTCTGGGCACCGCACCTGAGGAAGGACACCAGGGATAAAAGGGTTAAGTTATGCAGACAGGTTGCACAGACTAGCCTTATATTCCCTTGAGTTTTAGTACATTAAAGGTGCTACATAAGTGTAGGTTGTTGTTATTGATTATTGAAGATTAAGGGTTGGTCTTATTGAGGTGTTTAAAATGATTAAAGGAATTGATAGGGCTACAGAAAAATCAGGACTTGGAATTAAACTTTGCAAGTTATAACATATTTAGAAAAGATAGAGAGGAAAAAAGGGGAGGTGGAGTAGTTGTATTTATTAGGGATAACATAATGGCAGTAGAAAAAGTGACACAGCAAGACAAAAATAGAATCCATATGGATAGAGATAAAAGATAATGGTGTGGAGGAAGAATTCTTGGAATGCATGCAAGATGGTTTCCTGGATCAGTATGTGGAGGAACCAACCAGGGAACAGGCTATTCTGGATCTGGTACTGTGTAATGAGAAAGGGCTAATCAATAATTTTGTGGTAAAGGGGCCTTTAGGGACAAGTGACCATAATATGATTGAATTTTACATTAAGCTTGAGAGTGATGTAGTCCAATCTGAAACTAAGGTCTTCAATCTAAACAGAGGAAACTACAAGGGTATGAGGGACAAGTTGGCCATGGTAGATTGGGAGACTACACTAAAAGGTATGAAGGTGGACATACAATGGCTAACATTCAAGGAAATAATGCATAATTTGCAACAAACATATATTCCTCTAGGGCATAAAAACCCAAAAGGAAAAGTGATCCAACCATGGCTAACAAAATAAATTAAAGCTAGTATTAAGTCAAAGGAGGAAGCTTATAAAGTTGCCAGAAAAAGCGGTCAGCCTGAGGATTGGGATCTTTTTAGAAATCAGCAAAGGGGGACCAAGAAATTGATAAAGAAAGGGAAAATGGAATATGAGCACAAACTAGCGAAAAGTATAAAAACGGATTGTAAAAGCTTCTATAGGTATGTGAAAAGGAAAAGACTGGCGAAGGTAAATGTAGGTCCTTTACAGTCAGAGACGGGTGAATTTATAATGGGGAATGAGGAAATGGCAGGGAAATTAAATAAATACTTTGTTTCTGTCTTCACGGAGGAAGACACAAAAAACCTCCCAGAAAGACGAGTAAACCAAGGGTGTGGTGAGAATGAGGAACTTAAAGAAATTATTATTAGTAAAAAAACAGAACTAGCAAAATTAATGGGACTAAAAGTCGATAAATCCCAAAGACCGGATGACCTACATCTAGGGTTTTGAAAGAGGTGGCCATTGGGATAGTGGACGCATTGGTTGTCATCTTCCAAAATTCTATAGATTCTAGAACGGTTCCTGCAGATTGGAGGATTGCAAATGTAACCCCGCTACTTAAGAAAGGAGGGAGAACTACAGACCTGTTAGCCTCACATCAGTAGTTGGGAAAATGCTGGAATCTATTATAAAGGATGCAATAACTGGGCACTTAGAAACTAATAGTAAGATTGGGCAGAGTCAACATGGATTTATGAAAGGGAAATCCTGTTTGACAAACCTATTGGAGTTCTTTGAGGATGTAACTAGTGGAGTAGACAAAGGGGAACCAGTAGATGTGGTGTATCTGGATTTTCAGAAGGCCTTCGATAAGGTCCCACACAAGAGGTTGGTGAACAAAGTTAGGGTACATGGAATTGGCGGTAATATACTAGCATGGATTGAGAATTGGTTAACAGACAGAAAACAAAGAGTAGGGATAAACGGGTCTTTTTCAGGATGGCAGGCTGTGACTAGTGGGGTACCGCAAGGATTGGTGCTTGGGCCCCAGCTATTCACAATCTATATCAATGATTTGGATGAGGGGACTAAATGTAACATTTCCAAATTTGCTGATGATACAAAGCTAGGTCGCAGTGTCAGTTGTGAAGAGGATGTGAAGAGGCTTTAAGGGGATCTCGACAGGCTCAGTGAGTGGGCGAGAACATGGCAGATGGAATATAATGTGCATAAATGTGAAGTTATCCACTTTGGTAGAAAAAACAGAAAGGCAGAGTATTTCCCAAATGGTGAAAGATTGGGGAATACAGATGCTCAAAGGGACCTGGGTGTCCTTGTACATGAGTCACTGAAAGTGAATGTGCAGGTGCAGCAAGCCATTAGGAAGGCAAATGGTATGCTGGCCTTCATTACAAGAGGATTTGAGTACAGGAGTAAAGAAGTCTTACTCCAATTATATAGGGCCTTGCTGAGACCACACCTGGAGTACTGTGTACAATTTTGGTCTCCTTACCTAAGGAAGGATATACTTGCCATAGAGGAAGTGCAGCGAAGGTTCACGAGATTGATTCCTGGGATGGCGGGACTGTCGTATGAGAAGAGATTGAGTAAACTAGGCCTGTATTCTCTTGAATTCAGAAGAATGAGAGGGGATCTCATTGAAGTATACAAAATTATTACAGGGCTTGATAGGGTGGATGCTGGGAGAATGTTTCCCTTGGCTGGGGAGTCTAGAGCCAGGGGCCACAGCCTCAGGGTAAAGAATAAGGCCATTCAGGACTGAGATGAGAAGAAATTTCTTCACACAGAGGGTGGTGAATCTTTGGAATTCTCTACCCCAGAGGGTTGTAGAGGCTCAGTCATTGGGTATATTCAAAACAGAAGTCTATAGATTTCTGACTAGTAAAGACATCAAGGGATATGGCGATAGGGCCGGTGAATGGAGTTGAGGCAGAAGATCAGCCATGATCTCATTGAATGGCAGAGCAGGCTCGAAGGGCCGAATGGCCTACTCCTGCTCCTATTTCTTATGTTCTTATATTCTTATAATAAAGGATCAATCACACTAATAGGTGTAGCCTACAGATCACCTAATAGTGGAAGGGAGGTGGAGGAAGAAATATGCAGATAAATTAGGGAAATGAGTAAAAAACAGAGCATAATAATCATGGGGGATTTCAACTACCCTGATATTAATTGGACAGAAGAGGTAGGTAAAGGGGATAAGGGAATGGAGTTCCTACAATGTGTACAGGACTCCTTTCTCACCCAATATGTATAAAGCCCAACAAGGGAGGATTCGCTATTGGATCTAGTAATGGGGAATGAACCAGCGCAGAAAAGAGAAGTAAAAGTAGGGCAACATCTAGGCAATAGAGACCATAATATAATATGCTTTAAGATGATAATTGAGAAGGACATAAGTATGATGAAAACCAGGGTAATAGATTGGAGAAAAGCTAATTTTGTGGGGCTGAGAATATAACTTGGGAAAATAAAATGGGCAACAATATTGGCAAACAACGATGTAGAACAGCAATGGGAAATATTTTAAACAGTGCAGGAACAATATATTCCGCTAAAAGAAAGAACAAACTAAAAACTAATGAGACTCCATGGATGAATAAAGCCGTAAGAGAACAATTGAGGGTAAGGAAAGAGGCATACATTAAGTACATAGACAGCAGGGGAGAGCATGATAAGGGATAATACAAAGAGATTAGGAGAGAAGTCAAAAAAAAATTAGGAAGGCAAAGAGGAACTATAAAAATAAATTATCAAGGAACATAAAACAAATTAGTAAAATATTTTACAGGCACATCAATTAAAAAAGGAAGGTTGGGATGGGAATAGGGCCATTAAGGGATAGATAGGATTATACCACAGGTAACGATAGAGAGATGGCAGAAATATTAATAATTATTTTGCTTCAGTATTTACCAGGGAGATAGAACAGGTGGACATGACATTGCATGATGAGATTAATAATGAGATAAGTGTATTTAAAATAAAAAGAGGAGATATATTAAATAAACTAATCAAACTCAAAGAGGATAAAACCCCTGATCCGGATGGATTGCATCCACATATTTTTTTTTAATCTAGGGAAGAGATAGCAGAGGCATTACTACACATATTTAATAATTCGTTAGAAAAAGGTGTAGTTCAGAGGACTGGCGGATAGCTAACATAATACCTATATTTAAGAAGGAAGATAGAACATGTCCAGGGAATTATAGACCAGTCAGCTTAACATCGGTGGTAGGAAAAATAATGGAATCCCTACTAAAGGAGAAAATAGAAGAACATCTAGAAATCAAAAACATAGTAATGAATAGTCAGCATGGATTTCAAAAAGGAAAGTCTTGCTTGACCAACCTCATTGAATTTTTTAAAGAGGTAACAGAGAGAGTAGGCAATGGTAATGCAGTAGATGTAATTTATCTGGATTTTCAAAAGGTCTTCGATAAGGTACCCCATAATAGACTGATGAACAAGGTCAGAGAATGCGGAGTCAGGGGACAAGTAGCAGAATGGATTGCTAGCTGGCTTCAGGATAGAAAGCAGAGAGTAGGGGTAAAGGGTAGCTATTCACAGTGGCAGAAGGTGGGAAGTGGTGTTCCACAAGGATCAGTGCTGGGACCACTGCTGTTCACAATTTATATTAACGAGTTAGACTTTGGAATCAAAAACACAATTTCTAAATTTGCGGATGACAACAAATTGGGGGGGGAGGGGGATAGTCAATACTGAGGAGGACTGCAACAAATTACAGGTCACCATATTATAAAAGGATATAGAGGCACTGGAGAGGGTGCAGAGAAGATTTACAGGGATGATACCAGAAATGCGAGGGTATACATATCAGGAAGGGATGAACAGGCTGGGTCTCTTTTCTCTTGAAAAAAGGCTGAGGGGTGACCTAATAGAGGTCTTTAAAATTATGAAAGGTTTTGATAGAGTGGATACAGAGAGAATGTTTCCACTTGTGGGGAAGAGCATAACTAGAGGCCATCAATATAAGATAGTCACCAAGAAATCCAATAGGGAATTCAGAAGAAACTTCTTTACCCAAAGAGTGGTGACAATGTGGAACTCGCTACAACAGGGAGTGGTTGAGCGAAAAGTATAGATGCATTTAAGGGGAGGCTGGACAAACATATGAGGGAGAAGGGAATAGAAGGTTATGCTGATAGATTTAGATGAGGAAAGACGGGAGGAGGCTTGAGTGGAGCATAAACGCCAACATGGACTGGTTGGGCCAAATGGCCTGTTTCTGTGCCGTATATCCTATGTAATCCTATGTATAGAGAGAAACTATTTCTTCTGGTGGAGGAGTCCAGAACAAAGGGGCATAACCTTAAAATTAGATCTAGGCCATTCAGGGATGATGTCAGGAAGTACTTTTTCATACAAACGGCAGTGGAAATCTGCAACTCTCTCCCCAAAAAGATATGAGGCCAACATTTGCGATCGGAAGCTTCCTGCGGGCGGATGCTTCCGACCTGCAAAAATTCTACAAATGTACCTGGTGGCCCGGGAGATACGGAGGCTTGCGATCCTGGGCCTCTCCGGGTCCACGCAAGCAGAGGCCCATGTATCCCAGGGACGCAGGCGATTCGTAGGCGCCCCTGGGATCACGTGGGGGGCCCAACCAATAAAAGAAGTGAATCTCCATTCATACTTATTGGAGTTCCATATGTATGGAACTCCAATAAGTATGAATGGGGATCACATAAAAAATACACCAACACATGAAATAAATTGTAAAAAAAATTACATGTTTTAAATGAATTAAAATGCCATTTAATTAAATATTTCAAACAAAAATTTCATTTTTTGAAAAAAAATTAGATGTTTTTACAGGGCTAAAAATAAACTTACCTTATTGAAGAGTAATTTAAATTTATAAATGTGTGATAAAATTTCATTTCTATCTTTTAAAACTCTTATGCTGGTAAAAGCAGGTCTTACGCCGGCTTTTACCAGGCGTAAGAATTTGACAGGCTTTCAGCGGGCGGAAGATGGGCAAATAGTGCAACTCTCCCCCCGCAGAGGCCCATCTCCCGCAGATGCGGAGGATCTGTCAAGAGAATTCTTCACAGATCGCAAGTGCTGGGTTTCAGCGCATGCGCTTCGCATGCCTAAACCCAAAACTTGCGCGGCCCCTCCAGGCACGTACACACCTCGTTCGCACCCATAGGGGTCGCAAAATACGGCCCATTGAGGCGAGGTCAATTGAACAGCTTTGAACCATCTCCACCAGAAATTACTCACTTTTGATGTCAGCACTTAAGTTGGCAGCTCATCCAAACTTGGCATATGTGCATCATTTTCCTCACAATGAGTGGGCTTTCCTCATCAATGAGTGGGCTTTCCTCATCAATGAGTGGGCTTTCCTCATCAATGAGTGGGCATTCCTCACAATGAGTGGGCATTCCTCATCAATGAGTGGGCTTTCCTCATCAATGAGTGGGCATTCCTCACAATGAGTGGGCATTCCTCATCAATGAGTGGGCATTCCTCACAATGAGTGGGCATTCCTCACAATGAGTGGGCATTCCTCACAATGAGTGGGCATTCCTCACAATGAGTGGGCTTTCCTCATCAATGAGTGGGCATTCCTCACAATGAGTGGGCTTTCCTCATCAATGAGTGGGCATTCCTCACAATGAGTGGGCATTCCTCACAATGAGTGGGCATTCCTCATCAATGCCCACTGTTGTGGACATGTCAGCAGTTTCTCCTATTTATGCAGGCTCAGAATCTGGAGCTAAAAATTTTGGTCGGAAGAATGAAGTGAAAATAAATTAAATGGTACAATTTTAAAGGGGGTGCAGGAACAGAGAGACCTGGGGGTGTAAGTACACAAGTCTGTGAATGTGGTAGGCAAGTTGAAAAGGCTGTTAAAAAAAAGGCATAGAGGATCCTTGGCTTTATAAATAGAGGAGTAGAGTACAAAAGCAAGGAAGTTATGCAAAACCTTTGTAAAACACTGGTTAGGCCTCAGCTGTTCAATTCTGGGCACCACACTTTAGGAAGGACGTCAAGGTTTTAGAGAGATGCAGAGGAGATTTGCTGGAATAAGAACATAAGAACATAAGAAATAGGAGCAGGAATAGGCCACTTGGCCCCTCTAGCCTGCTCCGCCATTCAATATGATCATGGCTGATCTTGGGCTCAAAGCCACTTCCCCACCTGCTCCGCATAACCCTTCACTCCCTTATCTTGCAAACATTTGTCTAACTCCACCTTAAATGCATTTAATGACCCAGCCTCCACGGCTCTCTGGGGCAGAGAATTCTACAGATTTATGACCCTCTGAGAGAAGAAATTCCTCCTCATCTCAGTTCTAAAAGGGCGACCCTTTATTCTAAAACTTTGGCCCCGCGTTCTAGATTTCCCCACGAGGGGAAACATCCTCTCCGCATCTACTTTGTCGAGCCCCCTCAGTATCTTATATGTTTTAATAAGATCACCTCCCATTCTTCTAAATTCCAGTGAGTATAGGCCTAGCCTGCTCAACCTTTCCTCTTAAGTCAACCCCCCCATCTCTGGAATTAACCTAGTGAATCGTCTCTGAACTGCCTCCAATGCAAGTATATCCTCCCTTAAATAAGGAGACCAAAGCTGTACGCAGTACTCAAGGTGTGGTCTCACCAATACCCTGTACAGTTGTAGCAGGATTTCCCTGCTTTTATACTCCAACCCCTTTGAAATAAAGGCCAACATTCCATTTGCCTTTTTGATTACTTGCTGTACCTGCATGCTAACTTTTTGTGTTTCATGCACAAGGACCCCCAGGTCCCTCTGAACTGTAGCATTTTGTAATCTCTCTCCATTTAAATATTAATTTGCTTTTTTATTTTTCCTGCCAAAGTGTATAACCTCGCACTTTCCCACATTATACTCCATCTGCCAAATGTTTGCCCACTCACTTAGCCTGTCTATATCCCTTTGCAGGTTCTTTGAGTCCTCTGCACAACTTGCTTTCCCACCCATCTTTGTATCATCCGCAAACTTGGCTACATTACACTCGGTCCCTTCATCCAAGTCATTAATGTAGATTATAAATAGTTGAGGCCCCAGCACCGATCCCTGTGGCACCCCACTAGTTATCGTTTGCCAACCGGAAAATGACCCATTTATCCCGACTCTCTGCTTTCTGTTAGTTAGCCAATTCACTATCCATGCTAATATATTACCCCAATTCCGTGAGCTTTTATCTTATACAGTAACCTTTTATGTGGCACCTTATTGAATGCCTTCTGGAAATCTAAATACACCACATCCACTGGTTCACCTTTGTCCACCCTGCTCATTACCTCCTCAAAGAACTCCAGCAAGTTTGTTAAACATGATTTCCCTTTCATAAAACCATGCTGACTCTGCTTGACTGCATTATGATTTTCCAAATGCCCTGCTATTGCTTTCTTAATGAAGGACTCCAGCATTTTCCCAACGACAGATGTTAGGCTAACTGGTCTATAATTTCCTGCTTTCTGTCTCCCTCCTTTCTCAAATAGGGGTGTTACATTTGCGGTTTTCCAATCCGTTGGGACCTCTCCAGTGTCCAGGGAATTTTGGTATATTGCAACCAATGCATCCACTATCTCTGCAGCCACTTCTTTTAAGACCCTGGGATGCAGGCCATCTGGTCCAGGAGACTTGTCATCTTTTAGTCCTATTATTTTACCAAGTAGTATTTCCTTCGTGATAGTGATTGCCTTTAGTTCCCCCCTCCTTGTTGCCCCTTGATTATCCATTATTGGGATGTTGTTAGTGTCTTCCACCGTGAAGACAGATACAAAATATTTGTTCAGAGTCTCTGCCATTTCCCCGTTCCCCATTATTAATTCCCCAGTCTCATCATCTAAGGGACCAACATTTACTTTAGCTACCCTCTTCCTTTTTATATACCTGTAGAAGCTCTTACTATCTGTTTTAATGTTTCTTGCCAGTTTACTCTCATAATTCATCTTCTCTCTCTTTATGATTTTTTTAGTCATCCTTTGCTGGTTTTAAAAAATTTCCCAATCCTCTAGTTTCTCACCAATCTTGGCAACATTGTATGCCTTTGTTTTCAATTTGATACCATCCTTTACTTCCTTAGCTAGCCACGGATAGCATTCCCTTCTTTTAAAATCTTTCTTTCTCACTGGAATATATTTTTGTTGAGAGTTATGAAATATCTCCTTAAATGTCCGCCACTGCATTTCAACTGTCTTACCCTTTAATTTATTTTTGCAGTCCACTTTAGCCAGTTCTGCCCTCATGCCACTGTAATTGCCTTTGTTTAAGATCAGGACACTTGTTTGAGATACAACTTTCTCACCCTCCAACTGAATTTGAAATTCAACTATGCTATGATCGCTCTTTCCTAGAGGATCCTGTACTGTGAGATCATTTATTAATTCTGTCTCATTACATAGTACCAGATCCAAGTTAGCCTGCTCCCTGGTTGGTTCCATTACATATTGTTCGAGGAAACCATCCCGGATGCACTCTATGAACTCCTCCTCAAGGCTACCATGGCCAATTTGATTTGTCCAATCAATTTGGAGATTAAAATCACCCACGATTATTACCGTACCTTTTCTACAGGTACCAGGGATGAGGAATTACAGTTATGTGAAATAACTGGAGAAACTGGAGTTGTTCTCCTTAAAGCAGAGAAGGTTAAGGGGAGATTTGATAGAGCTGATTAATATCATGAAGAGATTTGATAGAGTAAATAAGGAGAAACCATTTCCACTCGCAGAAGGATCGGTTACCAGAGGACACAGATTTAAAGTAACTGGCAAAAGAACCAGAGGCGACATGAGAAAAACCTTTTTCACACAGCAAGTTGTTATGATCTTGAATACATGGCCTGAAAGAGTGGTGGAAGTAGATTCAATAGTAACTTTCAAAAGGGAATTGGATAAATAATTGAAATGGAAACATTTGTAGTGCTATGGAAAGGAGCAGGAGATTGGAACTAATTGAATCGCTCTTTCAAAGAGCCGGCACAGGCAGGGTGGGTCAAATGGCCTCCTTCTGTGCTGTATCATTCAGTGATTCTATGAACTACAGAATGACTGCTCTAAACCAAAGAAGATTCTGTTTTGATTTGCTGCAATCTTCAAGGCCAGAAATTGAGAAAATCTGAGCAGTTTTATCAGGTTTTGTCGGAGATGCTCCTGGTTGGAAGAGTAAATTTTACTGAAAGAAAATTCAAGATGTTTCCCGTTAGCCAGAGGGACACATCTGTACAGTTTCACCAAGGCAGGTGCATGCCAGGCACAATAGTCTAAGACACAAGACCCAAGAGCACCAGCCAGAATCCAGAGTTATATAGTTACAACAAAAGTCATCACATTATAATTCTTGACAGTCCCATTTGAATCAGGATGTGCCAACATTAAACAGCATGACGGAGAAAAGCAGCAGTGGGAAAGTAGACTACAAATCTGCTAAAAATACTTAAATTTGCTGATTCTGCAGAATGCTGCATTCCTGCCTCAAGCACAGACCTAAATTACACCCTTTCAACATATCAGTGACTAAGAGGCATACATGACAGGGTGAGTTTTCCACAGAGCCACACCCACCGTGAGTACATGTCAGGATATTACATTCATGCAGTTCATTTTTTTCCATCTATAATGGATGAGAAATTGTGGACTGTGTGCATGCGGGTTCCCAGCAGGCAAGGCTTTGTGCCAGGAGCACGCAAGTGGACAATTTACCCCAGCACCTACACTGGAGTAAATGGGTGCCACAAATACAGAACACCAACAATGCATGTAGTTGGCATGCTCTGTTGATAAAAAGATTAAAATAAGAAGGGGTAAGTGTGTGTATAAAAGAACAATTTGTTAAATGAAAACACATGGGCCCGGATTTTGCGGTCAGCAGCGAAGGAACGGCGCTCGCTGTTCACTACGCTTGCATCTGCCCACAGACTTTTCGTGCGATTTTGAGCGGCAACTTGCTGTCATCGGGTGACTGATCCAGCACAGCGCCCTCTACTGGGGATCTGTGGCGTGTGCAAGCAGGTCAAGCAACAGTGTGGCTCTTCAACCAATCAGATTGAAGAATCCTCACTGAGCCACGCAGAGTCTAAACCAGGAAGTATAAATTAGAATATTTAATTTGTTGCAAAATCATGTACAGAAAGCGAAATAAAGAGAAGGAAAGAAAGATGGATTAAGAGAGAAATAAAAGACAAAGAAAAAGTAAAAATAAATATTTATTTGAATATTTTTAAAATCTCCAACAATAATTAAATTCTGAAGGAATGAGACTCCACACTTGTAAAATTAAATTTTCAGGGCCAGAGAGGTTGTTTGGCAGTAATTAAGACTGCTGTTAAAACTTCACTTACACCTGAATGCCCCAGCCCTAACCTTTTCTGGTGTATGTAGTGGGTAACTAATGTGTAAGTACAGCAACTTCATGCCCTTACATGGATTTTAATGCCGTCGATGAGGTACCGGTGTAGTGAAGCTTGAAGGAGCAGGGCAAATAGGACAGCAACTTCCTGATTTCCGCTTTTAACTGTACATGTGGGGACTCTGGAAGTTGCTGTCTGATTTATTCCATAATAACCATGTTAGCCTGTTAGCCTCACCATTATTCTCAATGCAAAATCCATGACATATTGTAAAAAAGTCTTATCAGAACTTCTCCAAAAATTAGCAAGATTGATTTAAAGGAATTGGTTAACTTTAATATACTTCTATTTTCTTCTATTTCTTAAGTTTATATATATATATGTGTGCGTGTCTGTAATGTTTTTGTATGTAGATTGAATATTTATAACCTTCTCGGAAGTTTTAAAAATGCATTTATTCAACATTAAACACATTTACAACATCGTGATCATTCCTTTGTACCATACAATAAATTTTTAGCTACAGAAATTAAAGTCATCATTAAAGACATTAACAACAGTGTCATTATTCTGGTGGCAATGATTTACTGATCTTGACAGCGTGAGGTAACTAAATCAGTAAATCTCATCATTACAACCAAATTCATTCTGCTCGCTCATTCTTTCCAGCTCATAACTCCTTCAATCCCAATCTGTTGAAGTTGTTGGCACCGTTAATTTCAAGAAAATCACCCCCCACCCTCCAAAAAAAAGATATATCGAACAGAAAGGGGTCATGGAGGCTCTGAGACTCGATAGTTTGGTATGCGTCAGGTGATAGCACTGTGTGACAAGTAATCTACCAAAGGTCACTTTGTTACTTGTTCCATTTGTTCTGGATAAATTATATCACAGTGAGAGGCACTTGAGTGTTGAAGAGGAAAGAGAAGAATAAATATACATCAAGAGATTGGTACCAGCGCAACCTCAACAGTAATTTTAGCTGGTTCACCAAAACCTCAGAGAGAAAGACTCAAAGTAACTGCCCACTGAAAGAAGTTTGTCATCCTTAGTAAAAACATTTTGATAATAAGAGAAAACCAGAAGACGGGCAAATAACCCTGACTTACCCGTCCCACTGGCATCAATTCCTTCCCTAATACAGAAGTCAAATCAATGCACAATAATACCAGTTAAGTAATAGAAAGCAAGAACTTGCATTATTGATACAGCGCCCATCATGACCTCAGGACGACCCAAAGTGCTTCACAGCCAATTAAGTACTTTTGATGTGTAGTCAATATAGGGAAGTGTGGCAGCCAATTTGTGCACAGCAAGGTCCCAGAAACAGCAATGAGATAATGACCTGGTTTGGTGGTGTTGGTCGAGCGATAAATATTGGCCAGGATGCCGGGAGAACTCCGCTGCTCTTCGAATGGTTCCATGGGATCTTTAACATCCAGATGAGAGAACAGATGGCGGCTCGGTTTAAAGTCTCATCTGAAAAACTGAACCTCCCACGGTGCAGCACTCTCTCAGTACTGAGGTCTCAGCCTCAAGTCTCTGGAATAGTGCAGTGCAGATGAATCAAACATCTCACACCAACAAGTGGACATGAGTGCTGGTGAAACATAAAATGTAAAAATCTACAATTTTTAAACGGAGGACAGAGTTGGTTTTGTCTTAATCTTTGCTTCCTTTCCCATATGGTTCCACCAATGCCTGAACACTATTTTCTGGCATACAGATTAGATGGTTAACCCACTCCCAGACCTCTACCACCCATCTGGTACTGCTAAGAAGGTTTCTTTTGCTCTCCAATTTTCTCACTTTCTTCATGTGGGAAGTATCTGGCCATTCCATTCGTCCCTCACTTCCACAGCAAAAAAACTGGGAAGATCGTGGGCATGGTGCTGCTTTATGGCGCAATGTATTGGAGTGTCATTATACTGTCAGATGAGTTTTTGATGAAAAACTTAAACTGCATTACCATTGTTGTTAAAAAAAAACAGGATTTGAAAAACTATCCCTTTGCTGGTCTATAATGAGCAACGGGCACTCCTAAGCTTCTAGTCACAACCCGCATTGACTACCACGCAAATCAATTTATTCATCTGAGACCCAACTAGCTTTGGTTGACACATGTTAACAACATGACCACATGGGCTAGTTGGCGCTTTCTCACACTGGAATAAACATAAATAATTGAAGTCATGCAATGCTACGAACAGCACTAGAGCTGAAAACTCCATGCTAATGAACATGTTTCATTGAAAGCCCTCTCAGATGTTGGCAGTTTGACTGTTGGGTTTCTAAGTAAATAGATAGCATTGTTTGCATCTGTTTTCCTTGCTCTACTGACTGAATGCAAGTGACCCGGATAAGTTCAGAGTGCAATATATACTGACCACAATTCCACACTCTTTAAGTTGCGTGAAAAGTCCCGAATGAAGGTCTCTGTGTAACTCTTTGAACAGAAAATGATTTAAATAAATATATCTTAGTGCTCCTTTAACTAACAAGCTCACTGATCTGCTATTTTTCCAGGCTTTATTTCCACTCTCTATGCCTTCGCAGAAAGAAAGAACCAGTATTTATACATCACCTTTCACATCCTCAGGACATCCACAGCCAATGAAGTATTTTTGAAGTATAGTCACCGTTGTAATGTAGTAAACGCAGCAGCCAATTTGCACTCAGCAAGATCCCACAAAAACCAATGATATATATGACCAGATGTAGGGGTACAGATAAACAAATCACTAAAAGTAGCGACACAGGTTAATAAGGCCATTAAAAAAGCAAACAAACCACTGGGGCTCATTTCTAGAGGGAGAGAATTGAAAAGCAGAGACGTTCTGTGAAGCTTGTATAGATAGTAACCTTGGTAAGAACACACTTGGAGCACTGTGCACATTTCCCGTCTCCATATTATAAAAAGGATATAGGGGCATTGGAGAAGGTGCAAAAAATGATTCAGGAGGAAGATACCAGAACTGAGACATTATAACTATCATGAAAGACTGAACAGGCTGGGGCTCTTTTCTCTAGAAAAGAGAAGACTGAGGGTGACCTGATCGAGGTTTTTAAGATAATGAAAGGGTTTGATAGGGTAGAAGTGGAGAAGATGTTTCCACTTGTGGGGGAAACCAAAACTAGTGGTCATAAATAGAAGATAGTCACGAATAAATCCATTAGGAAATTCAGGAAAAACTTCTTCACCCAAAGAGTGGTTAAAATGTGGAACTCACTACCACAGGGAGTATTGAGGCGATTAGTATAGATACATTTAAGGGGAAGCTAGATAAGCACACAAGGGAGAAAGGAATAGAAGGGAATTCTGATAGGGTGAGATGAAGAAGGGTGGGTGGAGGAGCGTGCGGAGCATAAAGACCAGTTGTGCCGAACGGTCTGTTTCTGAGCTGTAGACTCAATATAGCTCAATGATGTCATCTGTTTTTTTTAAGTGACAATCGTTGAGAGATAATTATTGACCTGGAACCAGGAGAACTACCCCACTCTTCTTCAAATAGTGCCATGGCATCTTTTCCTGAGAGGGCAGATGGGAGCTCGGTTTAACATTTCATCCGAAAAACAGCGCCTCAGACAGTGCAGCACTCCCTCAGTACTGCACTGAAGTGTCAGCCTAGATTATGTGCTCAAGTCTCAACAACAACAACTTGTATTTATGTAGCGCCTTTAACATAGTAAAACGTCCCAAGGTGCATCACAGGAGTATTGCCAAACAAAATTTGACACCGAGCCATGTAAGAAGAAATTAGGGCAGATGACCAAAAGCTTGATCAAAGAGGTAGGTTTTAAGAGGCGTCTTAAAGGAGGAAAGAGAGGTAGAGAGGTGGAGAGGTTTAGGGAGGGATTTCCAGAGCTTAGGGCCTAGGCAGCTGCAGGCATGACCACCAATGGTTGAGCGATTATAATCAGGGGTGCTCAGGAGGCCAGAATTAGAGGAGCGCAGATATCTCAGGGGGGTTGTGGGGTTGGAGGAGATTACAGAGATAGGGAGGGGCGAGGCCATGGAGGGATTTGAAAACAAGGATGAGAATTTCAAAATCGAGGCGTTGCTTAACCGGGAGTCAATGTAGTTCAGCGAGCACAGCGGTGATGGGTGAACGGGACTTGGTGCGAGTTAGGACACGGGCAGCCGAGTTTTGGATGACCTCAAGTTTATGGAGGGTAGAAAGTGGGAGGCCAGCCAGGAGTGCGTTGGAATAGTCAAGTCTAGAGGTATCAAAGGCATAGATGAGAGTTTCAGCAGTGGATAAGGCAGGGGTAGGGACAGGCGATGTTACGGAGGTGGAAATAGGCGGTCTTCGTGATGGTGCGGATGTGTGGTCGGAAGTTCTTTTCAGGGTCAAATATGACACCAAGGTCGCGAACAGTCTGGTTCAGCCTCAGACAGATGCCAGGGAGAGGGATGGAGTCGGTGGAGTGGGGTTTGAACCCACAACCTTCTGATTTAGAGGTAAGGGTGCTACCACTGAGCCACGGCTGAAACCTAAAGGTGAAAAGAGGCAATGATGTAGTGTCTGAAACCTAACACTGTGTAAGCCCACATGAAACATAATGGTATACATCTCAAAGGGGCAAGCGTTTGGAATGAAAGCCCTAATGTTAGGCCAAGAGGCTGATTAGTTAAAATGTTTTTATGGACTCAGTTAATATTGGCACAGCAGTGACAACACAGCTAATTCCTTTGGTCAATAACTTTATTAAAAAGGTTAGTTTGAGTTGGAAAAAGACCCCAGGAAATCCCATCTACAAGATGCACTGCAGCAACTTGCCAAGGCTTCTTCAACAGCACCTCCCAAACCCACGACCTCCACCACCTAGAAGGACAAGGGCAGCAGGCGCATGGGAACACCATCACCTCCAAGTTCCTCTCCAAGTCACACACCATCCTGACTTAGAAGTATATTGCCGATCATTCATCGTCGCTGGGTCAAAATCCTGGAACTCCCCACCTAACAGCACTGTGGGAGTACCTTCACCACACAGACTGCAGCGGTTCAAGAAGGCAGCTCACCACCACCTTCTCAAGGGCAATTAGGGATGCGAAATAAATGCTGGCCTTGCCAGCGACGCCCACATCCCATAAACGAATAAAAAGAAAGGATGGGGAGTTGGTTGATTGCTCACCTTTTTGGCTGTGGAATGGCATGAAGAACTGTATAGAAAAATAAAGATAGGTATCCCTGTGATGATGATCTTTGTACTTCAATGTACTTGGCCAAAAGTGCACATTGGGAAAATGCTGGAGTCTATCATTAAGGAAGTGGTAGCAGGGTATTTAGAAAATCATAATATAGTCAAGCAGAGTCAACATGGTTTTATGAAAGGGAAATCATTTTTGACAAATTTGCTGGAGTTCTTTGAGGATGTAACGAGCAGGGTGGATAAAGGGGAACCAGTAGATGTCGTGTATTTGGATTTCCAGAAGGCATTCGATAAGGTGCCACATAAAAGGTTACTACACAGGATAAGAGCTCACGGGGTTGGGGGCAATATATTAGCATGGATAGAGGATTGACTAACTAACAGAAAATCGGGGTAAATGGATAATTTTCCGGTTGGCAAACTGTAACTAGTGGGGTGCCGCAGGGATCAGTGCTGGGGCCTCAACTATTTACAATCTATATTAATGACTTGGATGAAGGGACCGAGTGTAATGTAGCCAAATTTGCTGATGATACAAAGATAGATGGGAAAGCAAATTGTGTGGAGGACGCAAAGAATCTCCAAAGGGATATAGATAGGCTAAGTGAGTGGGCAAAAATCTGGCAGATGGAGTATAAAGTGGGAAAATGCGAGGCTATCCACTTTGGTAGGAAAAATAAAAAAGCAAATTATTATTTAAATGGGGAGAGATTACAAAATGCTGAGGTACAGAGGGATCGGGGGTCCTTGTACATGAATCACAAAAAGTTAGCATGCTGGTACAGCAAGTAATTAGGAAGGCAAATGGAATCTTGGCCTTTATTGCAAAGGGAATGGAGTATAAAAGTAGGGAAGTCCTGTTACAACTGTACAGGGTGTTGGTGAGACCACACCTGGAGTACTGCGTACAGTTTTGGTCTCCTTATTTAAGGAAGGATATACTTGCATTGGAGGCAGTTCAGAGAAGGTTCACGAGGTTGATTCCGGAGATGAAGGGGTTGTCTTATGAAGAAAGGTTGAGCAGGTTGGGCCTATACTCATTGGAGTTTAGAAGAAATGAGAGGGGATCTTATTGAAACATATAAGATTCTGAAGGGGCTCGACAGGGTAGATGCAGAGAGGATGTTTCCCCTTGTGGGGGAATCTAGAACTAGGGGGCATCATTTCAGAATAAGGGGACACCCATTTAAAACGGAAATGAGGAGGAATTTCTTCTCTCAGAGGGTCGTGAATCTTTGGAATTCTCTTCCCCAGAGAGCTGTGGAGGCTGGGTCATTGAATATATTTAAGGTGGAGATAGACAGATTTTTGAAAGGTAAGGGAGTCAAGGATTATGGGGAGCGGGCAGGGAAGTGGAGTTGAGGCCAAGATCAGATCAGCCATGATCTTATTGAATGGCGGAGCAGGCTCAAGGGGCCAAATGGCCTACTCCTGCTCCTACGTCTTATGTTCTTATGTTGTAAGAACAAAAGAGGTGAATGTTTCAGTCGTAAGGAATCATTGTGCTCAAAAGTGTGGGCCGTGGAAAGGGTTCAAAACAGGAAACTTAGGTTTCTTTCATTTAAAAACAAGATCAACAGTGCCTTGATTAATAAAGGTCATGATGTGGAGATGCCGGCGCTGGACTGGGGTGGACAAAAATGAGAAGTCGCACAACACCAGGTTATAGTCCAACAGATTTATTTAATTTTACAAGCTTTCGGAGCTGTTCGCTCCTTCCTCAGGTAGAGTAGCTGTGAGAGAATCTCCCATGGCCTCAATCGCGATATCGGGTTCATGTCACGATACAGAACATGACTTGACATCATGGCCGGTCTTTCCAGGTGTTTTTTTTTTAAAAAGACTAACACAAGAACCAACACAAATTGACAGGTTATGCAGCCAGCAGGTGTTTTGACACGTTGGACCCCCTGGGACACATCTCATTGTCTTGGCTGTGCTCTTAGTGTGTCTTTGATGTAGGGAAAGATTTGAATAGATTTTTTCTGTGCTTATATTGTGAATTCTGGGAGATTCTCTCACAGCTACTCTACCTGAGGAAGGAGCGAACAGCTCCGAAAGCTTGTAAAATTAAATAAATCTGTTGGACTATAACCTGGTGTTGTGCGACTTCTCATTTTTGATTAATGAAGTTATTGACACAGTGCCTTGACTCCAAAACAGAAGCCACAGGTTCAAGTCCCAGGGCCTGCCTCCTACTAATATTGGATTGCTTCAGCTGAGTGAGTTTCAGCAGTTCATGGCCTGACTTCTAGCAGAAGCTCAGCATGGGAGTTTTGCATCCCACCATGAAGCCAAGGGAAAAATTGATTTAAGGTGTAGTTGCTGCAGCAATTACTTTCTCTGAGGGTCTAAAGAATTTATTTTTTTTAAAACGCAAGCAAAAAAATATTTTTCTACCTGCAGTCAGTCACTCTGACAAAACTTTCCCTCACATTTCTGAGAAAATGGTAGGTGTCCAGGGTACAGTTAATGGTGCACATCATTTCCACTCACATTCACTTGAAGTAAAGTTTTTCCTCTTCCTCCAATGGGCCTAGTTGCTTTCCTTCAGTTAGCTCATATTGCATATGTTGCTCGAAGTTAAATCTTTACCCCCCCCCCTTCCCCACTATTTATAGCAAACGAGAGGCCATTCTGCCCTGTCTGCCTGTTTTTCTCTCTGAAAGAACTGCCACTAGGTCCCATATCTCTCCACATACTCTTTTTTTTAAATATTTTAATTTTCAAATATTTACCCAATTCCCTTTTAACAGCTATTATGGCTTCTGCTTCCACCACTGTTTCTGGTAGGCCATTCCACATCCTAATAACACTTTGTGTAAAACAAAATTCTCCAAACTTCTCCCTTCAACACGGTGGCATAGTGGTTAGCACTGTTACCTCACAGCGCCAGGGACCCGGGTTCGAATCCAGCCTCGGGTGACTGTCTGTGTGGAGTTTGCATATTCTCCCCGTGTCTGCGTGGGTTTCCTCCAGGTGCTCTGGTTTCCTCCCACAGTCCAAAGATGTGCGGGTTCGGTTGATTTGGCTATGATAAATTGACCCTTAGTGTTAGGGGAATTAAATATGTGGGGTTACGGGGATAGGGTGGGATATGTGTCGGTGCAGGCTCGATGGGCTGAAATGGCCTCTATCTGCACTGTGGGGATTCTGTGATTCAACCTTTTGATGATCATCTTGAATTTATACCTTCTCGTCACCTATTCACTGACCACTGGATATAGTTTTCTTTTTGCTATTTACCTCTTCAAAACCCCTTATCAATTTGAACACCTCAGTCAGATCTCCCTAATCTTATTAATTCTAATGAATGGAAACCCAGTTTCTCTCGTCTTTCCTCATAACTAAAGCCTGCCATCCCAGGTATCACCTTGGTGCAGAGAAGATTCACTTTCTCCATTTCCTTGACATCCTCCCTACAGTAAGGTGCCCAAAGCTGGGCACAATATCATGGCTGTGGCTTGGTAAAACCATGAACACACCCAACAGTCTATTGAAACATGCCTTCTGTTCTACCATCAAGGAATGGTACTGGCAGAAACTGGGGAACTTTTCACCTTCCCTCCAGGCTGGGAGCTGATGTATAATGGTGGAAGAAACAAAATTTAAAAAACTTTATAAAGCGACAAGTCTCCAATCGTGTACAAGCTAAAAGGTCACACTGCTTATCGCTATTATTTTTCTTGTCGAGCTGACTGACTAGTTGTCTCATTCATTTAGCTTTTTCCCCCCACATGAAACTGTCCCGTGTTACCTTATTTACATACATGCTCAACCCATGCATTGTGGGAAGCTTAAATCCCATGCTGATTGTCAGCAATGCTGAAAGAGGGGCACGGAATTGGAAATGCGAACCATTGCCACGTGTGTCATCATGACCACAAATTATGTGGCTGAGAAAAGGGAGTTCCCGGTTCACCCTGAATTGATTAATGCTTTAACGGTTAGGTTTTTTGCCCCCTCCCTTCCTTCCTTGAGGCCACTGACTACTAGCTGAGCTAGTTGTCCTCTAGTACCTCACCCAAGTGACCGTTATTTATTTGTTAACCTTGACAGCGAGTTTAAGCCGGCTATTTGATGGTAGAGGCGTCCCAGCTAGTTAGATCCTGTCCTCATCCAATGCCCACATACACGAGCTTCCACTAGAGACTGAATACTGATGTCATGCTCACCATATATGGATAAAACTGGTTGAATGTGAGAGAAACAACATGATAACTCTTTTGCAAGTACAAGTTGCTGGCTTGCAAGCTGGAAATTCCTAACAACAAAATAATATCTGACGTGTCCTCAGTTCTTTCTACAAGGTCAGGAGCCAATCATCAGGCTGCAGAGGGCGAAATACACACAAGCCGACCCCGTAAACCGACCGTCTCTTCAGCGAGCCGCTCTTGTACATGCCTGACAGGTTGTGACTTCACACCTATTCCATTGATTTAATAATCTCGCTTTTATTGGCTTTGTATGCTGCTAGCCAGACCCAGCAGATTTAATATTGCAGATCGGTACTCGTGTCTGTATCAGACAGTGTTTGTCCTTGCAAGTGACTATAATGGATGTCAGAACACAACGCAGAGCTCCCAGACACAGATGCCAACGTCTTGCGGTTGTAAAGAAAAGGCCTCCCTTGAGATCCTCAATGTGATATTCTTAGTGTCACAAATCATGTCTTTTGATTTGTTTTGTCTGCTCTCAGACATGTTTCACCATTTAGTAGCCATTTTCATTGCCATTGTTTTCACTTACATTGCTGCTACTGGAGCCACAAGAGATTCATGTCAGTAACTCTGTGCAGTAGTGAGTGTGCTGCATTTACATTATAAAAAATACTGATTACATTACAATCAGAACAGCTAAATATTATGAGCAAGATTCTTCCACTGTCAGAGAGTCTGTGACCCTGGGGATCAGAATGTTTGTTCACTTAGTTCTTAATCTAGAGTCGAGGGAACAATCATTTCTGAACATCTTTTCAGTGACGCTGCTTCGGTCTACTCCCAGAACTCAAACTTTATTCACTCTTTCCTTGGATTCCTATTCCATTTTTTCCTCAAGATCACATACATTTTATAGGAGTGTCTTAAGCTGATTAAAACCTCAAAAAGTGCGCACTCTCTGGCCATATTCATGTTTCAAGTCCTTGTTCCCAGTTACAGTGACACATGATCCTAATTCTGCCACCTAATGAGGCCTTTCCAACCGCTCTCAGATGAAAAGGTTTTCTTCAACCAGGCAAGGCTGCGCACATGCCCAGAGCTTTATTTAGCCCGACACTATCAAGCCAGCTTCTGACAACCAGGCTAAATCGCACACACTATCCCTGCAGCCTCACCAGATGAGCATCCCTACGAGGGGGATGATAACCTAGTGGTTGTGGCACTGGACGAGCAACCCAGAGATCCCAAGTTGAAATCCCACCGTGGCAAATTGGCAAATGAATTCAATAAATCTGCTAATTTATTGCTGGCCTCCCAGATTGTTGTAAGAACCCAACTGATTCACTAATGTCCTTCAGGGAAGGGAACCTGGCACCCTTAATCAGTCTGGGCTACATGTGACTCCAGTCTCACTCTATTGTGGTTGACTCATAATGGGTAATGAATACTGCCTTGCTGGCGCCACCCACATCCCCAAAACAAGTAAACACAGCAATAATCTGCTGTCTGCATTACCTCCCCCTTCTGGTATGGTATATGCACACACTCAGCCACATACTGTACACCGACATTGACATGCCTACCGACAAAGCTGTCTGCCTGCACAGAACAAATCTAAAATAGAGTAACACACTTATATAGTGTGTTGGACAAAGAATGGATATTGTGAATGGGAAGGTTCGAGATTGTGAGCGCATGAAATTAACATTTCATAGAATGATTACGCAGCAGCCATCTAATCGAGAGGTTATAAATCTCTACAAGGCTCACGCTTCAACAACTTGCCGTTAACGTAGTAAACGTCCTAAGGCGCTTCACAGGAGCGTTATCAAATAAAATTTGACACCGAGCCACATAAAGAGAAATTAGGGCAGATGAGTGAAAGCTTGGTCAAAGAGGTAGGTGTTAAAGGAGGAGACAGAGGTAGAGAGGCAGAGAGGGTTAGGGAGGGAATTCCAGAGCATAGGGCCTAGGCAGCTGAAGGCACGGCCACCAATGGTTGAGCGATTAAAATCGGGGATGTGCAAGAGGCCAGAATTGGAGAAGCACAGAGATCTCAGGGGGTTGTAGGGCTGGAGGAGGTTACAGAGATAGGGAGGGGGCGAGGCCATGGAGGGATTTGAACACAAGGATGAGAATTTTAAAATGGAGGCGTTGCCGGACCGGGAGCCATTGTAGGTCAGCGAGCACAGGGGTGATGGGTGAACGGGACTTGGTGCGAGTTAGGATACGGGCAGCCAAGTTTTGGGTGAGTTCAAGTTTCTGTAGGGTGGAAGATGGGAGACTGGCCAGGAGAGCGTTGGAATAGTCAAGTCTTGTGCTTTATGGTGTAATTTGAACACCTGAATTACATTATTTCTGCTCAATTCTGGAAATGAACTGTTCTGTGTAATCTCAGTCTGTTCCCCCTCCTCCACAATCAATGAAACATCCATTATAACATCAGCAGGTTAATTGCGTGTCATCCCTACTGATCATACCAGTGAGTGCACTGATCAGATGGGCACACCACCAGCATGGGCCTAACTCCCCCTCCAACTTCCACCACAAATAGACAACCGCAGAAGACTGGATCAATTGGGCATGAAAGAGTAGCTGTCACTTAACAAAGCTTCAGAAGACTCGGCTTCCTTGTGTGACACTAATCTACTGGGATATCTGAACAGTACCTGGGTAAATGCTCAAAATGTTTGATAAAGAAAGCCAAATGACACTGTTCCCTTCAGTCAGACAATTGTCTACACTGTTGAGGTGAAAAGGTGGTCAAAGTATAGACCAGCCCTGACAGGAATAATCATTGGAGAGTGAAATGACACACAAGAGATGTCACTGATAGAATAAAGGGAGATGCAAATATCTGATTTCATTCATTGCCGAGCTGGGGGACATCATTTTATGTGTATTCCTTAGAGGACTCGAGGGGCTAGTTCGACAGATCCTGAATATAAAGCACTGGGAACTGATGAGTTTCTAGCACAGTCTATTACTAGACTCCAGCAATTGGCAGCTCTAGAAATTGAATTTTGGAAATCATTTCAATAAAATCAAGAATAAACCCATCCCTGACGCCCCCCTGTATCCACAACTCCAAGCCACTTTCCAGAGTCATTCTTCCATTAATTATATATTGACCACTTTTTGGAACTGCTAATATTTTCCTCGTTTCTATGGCTGGAATTTTCTTCACCTGGGCGGGTCCGGTGCAGGCGGTCACCGTGGCAACCCCGTTCTTGCTGCCATCCCGCTGTAGAAATGGACTTTGTGCTAATGGCGCCTATTAAGCCCGCCCTGCACGTTACCCGGCCCTATTAAATGGTGCGGGTCTGATGACGTCGTCCATGACGCGTTTTCAACTGGGATATTTAAAGGAGCCATGGCCACATTGCATTTGAAGGTTCATCTAGGAGTGTGCAGCCACTGCACTGGAGGTTTTGATTGTTCCAAACACTTGGAAACATGACTGCAGAGAGGCAGAGGGCTGCACCCTGGTTCTCCGATGACTCCCTCCATATGCTTGTGGAGGGAGTCAGAGCACGCAGGGAGGTCCTCTCCCCTTCTACTGGGCAGAAGACATCTCCCCAGGAGACCAAAAGAGCCTGGCTCCAAATATCAGAGGAGGTGAACAGCAGGGATGTGCTCAGGAGGACCTGGGTGCATTGCTGGAAACATTTTGATGATCTCATTAGATCAGGAAAGGTGAGTGCAAAGCCACACTCAACTTCATTCTGCTGCACCTCTCATCACATCCTCATCACTCTGCCTTCCCAACCCTACTGCTGCACATCCTTACTCACACCAACATACCTGGCACATCCACCCATCCCTCTCTCTCACATCTCAATCTGACTAGCCACCCCTCACACTCACCATCATCCTAATGCAATCATACCAACTGACAACACACAAGGAGGCCACTTGGCATTGCCACCCCACTCCATCATAGTCACCCTCTAACGATGTAACCCATCCATTCCTTACACTCATTCCATCACGCTCACTCAACCTTCTCTTCTTTCCCTCCTTGCAGGAAAAGAGAGCCCACAATAAGAGGGACAGGGAGAGAACCGGAGGTGGCCCTCCAGCATTTGCCAGCCTCACAAAAGCAGAGGCAGCTGTGTTAGAAGTATTACATAGGATATATGGCACAGAAACAGGTCATTCAGCCCAACCAGTCCATGCTGGCGTTTATGCTCCACTCGAGCCTTCTCCTGTCTTTCCTCATCTAACTCTATCAGCATAACCCTCTATTCACTTCTCCCTCATATGCTTATCTAGCCTCCCCTTAAATGCATCGACACTATTTGCCTCAACTACTCCCTGTGGTAGCGAGTATCAGGAGTCACCAAGCAGCTGGAGGTGGGAGATGGAGAGAGGGGGAAATCTCAGCAACCTGGTGACAGAATTACATATCATACAGTCACATGGCATACAGCAGTCACTCATATGGGGACTGATGCCATCAGCCACTGAATGTTCATCATGTGCATAATTGTATCTGTACCCATTCTTCATATGAAATATCTAACTCATCTCTTTACTCTCCCACAGATCCATCAAGAGCCCCCAACCCCCACTGTTCAGGAAGACGACTCCTCAGAGGAGCCTCCAGCCTCTAAGAGTGCACCGTCACTAGACATAAGCGCACCCAGCACAAGCGCAGATACACACACCTCGGTGGGTCCTTCGCGAGATAGAGTAGTGCTGTCACCTGGTCTGTCACAAGTCACAAGTGAGCAAGAGCAGCTAGTGGAGACAGGGATGACAGTGGAGCCTCCTCACCGGAGGACACAGGACACCCCCAGCTCTGCTCAGCTGCATGCAGACACTGAGCCTCGGGGGCCATCGGGAAAGAGGGCGATTCTGAAGGTGCAGCAAGAAGTGCAAGAGGCTTTGACAGGTTTTACGACCGTGATGTCTGCAAATGTTCAGATAATGGAGGAGTCCATCTCCAACAGGAGCACCACCGTGTCGCAGGCGATGGCGACTGTAGGCTCCTCCGTGGAAAGGATGACCACCTGCATGGAGCCACTCACAGGACCACATGCTATCTATGGAGAATAGATGGCAGAGGCTCATAGACCTCCTCTCTAGGAGGGATGTCAGCGTAGACATGGGTCCTCATGGCCCCACTGATGTGCAGCAAGGTGCTCCCCACCTCCTTGCTAGCAGGGAAGTGCGGGTGGCCCAAGAGAGGGATGACGGTGAGAGGGGACTGGGAAGTGGGGGCTCCTCTCAAAGCGCACATACTTCTCCCCCATTGCCACCCCCTCAGTCAGAGCCCCAGATGCCTCCTTGGACAGCGATGGCCGAGTCTGCCCTGCACAGTCGCAAGAGGAGCAGACTTTGGCGGGGCCATCACAGGCTCCAAAACCCAGAGGAAGTCCGCCAAGAGTGTCTGATGAGTCGCAGCAGGGAAGTGAGCAGGCTGTCTCTACCTCTGCTGAAGCCACAGGGGTAGCACCTCATAGAGGCACGCGTAAGAGAAAGCTAACATACAAGTAGATTCACAAGGGTAGTCACTTGGGTGTTTTATTCAACATTAATGTCAAGTTTCCATTAATGTGATCTCAACCATAAAAATCTTTACTTTCACCACTTTCCGGTCTTGGACAAATTTGTATGCACCTTTGGAAGTGGCTTAGTGAGATGCAGAGAATGGTGAAACATAATGGAACCTCCTGCAATGGTGGTCAGTGTGAAAGGGATAGCTTCATCACTGTAGGTATCTTTTATGGTGTTGCTGTGAGATGGTGCCACCCTGGCGCAGCATGTGGCAGCCACATGGCTGTACTGCGTAAAGTTATGTAAATCCGGCCATGATGAGACCATCCCTGGCCTCCCGGGCATCAACGTGCTCAGGTGCTGGTGGGATCTGGGCCACAGGTTCCTCCAGCTCCTGCTCCTCCTCGTCTTCCAACTGATGCTGCTCCTCCTCTGAAGAAGCTGTGCGCTCAGAGCCTTGCTCCTCATGCAGCGTTAATCTGTGCTGCTGCCCTATGTTGTGCAACGCGCAGCAGACCACGGCGATTCTGGAGACCCTGGTTGGTGCATACTGAAGGGCTCCTCTAGATCTGTCAAGACATCTGAAGCGCATTTTCAGCATGCCTATTGTCTGCTCTATGACTCATCTGATGGAAATGTGGCTTTCATTATATCTCTCCTCAGCCTCAGTACTTGGCCTCCTCAAGGGTGTCATGAGCCACATCTTCAGTGGATAGCCCTTGTCTCCAAGCAGCAAGCAGTGCTCATGTTGGAGGAGTGAAGAGCTGAGGGAGGTTGGACTGGTGAAGGACGAAAGAGTCATGACAGCTGCCAGGGAGTTTGGGGCACACGTGCATGATGATCTTCCTATGGTTGCAGACCAGCTGCACATTGAGAGAGTGGAAGCCCTTGCAGTTGACAAAGACTCCTGGGAGATGATGGGGTGCCCTGATGGCCACATGTGTGCAGTCGATCACGCCCTGCACCCGTGGGAACCAGCCAGAGCGGCAAAGTCGAACGCCCGCTCAGTAACACTGGCGTCATCAGTAGCAAAGTTGATATAATTGGTTGACTTGTCAAACATGGCATCGGTGACCTGTGTGATGCATCTGTGGGCAGCTGACTGCGAGATGCCGCAAATGTCTGCTGCAGATCCCTGGAAGGAGCCTGAGGCGAAGAAGTTGAGGGCACTGGTGACTTTGACAGCCGCTGGTAAGGTGTGTCCACCCGTTCCTCTGGGCTGCAGGTCTTGCTCCAGCAATGTGCAAATGTCTGCGACGACCTGGGCCTCCTTTGGCACTACTGCTCAGTCATGTTGAGGAAACTCATCCACTGCCTGTATACCCTGTGTTGGGGGTACTGCCTCCGGCGCGGTGCAGCCCTGCGCTGATGCCCCTCTGTCCTGTGCAGCATCAGATGGTTGAGGAGAAGGTTGGTGGTGTTGTTGTTGGTGCTGCTGGTGTGCCTGGTGCTGCTGGTGTTGAGGCTCATCGTGCTCCGACTCTGAGGACCAAAGTGAGACAATATAAATGGCACCCATGCTGATGGAATAGATGGCAGGTCAAGTGGAGATGACAGAAGCAATCTGTCAATGGAGTGATAGGTTCTACCAATGAGGTGAGACTGGAAGGTGACTTTGCTGGAAACACTTGCAGCCTGTAGAAAGCTATATTTGTGCTGGGAATGCAGCCAGCAACAGCTTCTACCTGAGGAAAGTGATCAGCTGTGAGGTGGGAGCTTTTATAGTACATTTCACGCAGTCATCTAATGAGCTGGATCAATGGCCACTCAACTCCTGCCTCAGGTTGACAGACATGGTTCCCGAGCTGCGTGAATCCCGTGGGCAGCCAGGGAAATTTGAAAGGTAGGCTGAAAAAGGCGCTTAAGGGTCTGACAACAAGCTGATAATGATTTGAATTAGGTCACCCGCCTCTGCCGTGCGGGTCTCTGCAGCACTGGCAAACACACCCGAGAGAAAGGCACGTGGGGGCGGAATGACGGCGGGTTCCCGACTCGCTCCGACTTATTTCAAATTTCCCACCCGACTCGCCTCCGATCGCGCCCGCATGGACCCCAGAAAATTCTGGCCTGTATATTTGAGAATTTCTGCTGTTTAACGTTATTATAAAAACGTAGTGCATTTGGACATTGGGTTCAGTTTCATATTCTGCTTAGGAGCTTGGCAGAATTTGAGGCCAAATCAAGGTTTGATGTCAAGTAAAATGGGAAGTATCCAGGCTCTTTGGCATGGATGAAAGAACTCTGTAAGATTACAGTCATTTCAAGCACTCGGATAGGTTCAGGATACACCACCACTTTGGGTTGTGCCCTGTGCATTCGTGAAACCGCTGGTCAATCAGGCTCACCTGTACTAGGGTTGGATAAGATTAAATGGTGCATCCGCACCATGAGATAGTGAAATCCTTTTTCCATTAGAAGCCCCTTAATCAAAAGTAGGTGTGCACACTTTGGGCCAGGAAATCTCACTGGTATACTCAATGAGTGCATTCATCAGATGGATGCATCACCAGCATGAGGAGATCGACCTTCTACTCCAACACCCACCACTGGGGGAGGCGAGTTCAATTGGGCATGTATCCACCATACAATCACACACACATCCCCGACCCACAAACTTTACGAAGCAGAGGTCGTCTCAGCCAGTGCCAGATTCTGCTAGACGCCTCCTCTAAAACCAGCAGCAGTTGGAGGGGTAAGAGAGGTATCCACGAGTGAAGTTTTGTTTTTGTAATGCGAATGATTTTGTGTGAAGAGAAGTGCAATGGTAGCCCCGAGCACAGGCACTCAGCCCCACGGTGGAAAGCTTCATGGGCAAATTGGCAGCATGCTCTTGCATTGGGACACTCTGTCCTTGAGTGGGGCATGCCAGTCGTTTTACTGTTAAAAAGACAGACTTAAACTGAGCCATATTTATGAATTTAGTTAATGAACCCAAACTGGCCCAATTCTGGTCACTTCGCTTTTAGCATTCAGTTCTTCACTCATCCTTACACATGTCCAACATTTGGGCTCATTCATGAAGTCCAAATATTCATACTTTAATCCGCAACTGAGATGAGTTTATGTCCTTTCACTTGCCGTTGGGACCAATGAAAGTTGAATGAAAGAGGCCGATGGACCAATGAAACTGAAAGGTAAAAATGATGTGCAACTTGCCACTTGTGGCAATTGATCCAACAGCAAACTCCCCCCCTAAGATTCAGACTAAACTGTGAGGTAAATCGACAGAGACCGAAGGATATAGAGAGGGGAACAATGGCAGGAAACATTGCAGAGCATCTCTCCACATGTAGGGGGCCACTGACTGGGTTTCAGAACACACTCTGGAAAGCACAGCGTGTAGGACGCTGGCATCTTTTGACCAAAAAGGGGTAGTTTCACATGCTTTCAACCTCAGTAACACATCCACTCCAAATTAAACACTCCATTACTGTTAGATCAGGGGTTGTGGGCAGCCCTCACCAGCAGTAATACACCAGTTTTAATCGGCTTATCACCCTCTGCTCTTTTGCATTGAATCTCATTTGGCAATATCTTAAGTGCCAACCCAGAAAACTAGCAAAAGTCGACCAACAGCTTCAAAAAAGCTGCCACAGCCCCCAAAAACCGGTCAACTTAAGAACAGCCCCAACATTAGGAAACAAGGGCCGTACAAAGGTCGGTGTACACTGGGGTCGGAGCTCCTGCTGACAGGACGCACAGGTGACAATCCTGGCCATTAGCACTGTGATCCGACAGGAGGAGCAGGGCCTATCCAGCGCATTCGGACTGGTGCCTGGAGGTGGGGAGGAAAAGGGGGGTCTCGTTGTGCTGATTCGTGTGGTGACACACTGACTGCGCCCCCCAAAAATGCTGACCATCAGCGCAAGACACAAAATGGCTGGAGTGTACCGAAATCAATATATTAAGAGGAACGGGAACGCACCTCGCTAAAAGTAAAGGGGAAAGAAGTACCAGAAAGGAACAATGCGTCAGATAAAATCTCGCGTGTGGAGCTGAGATTGAGTAAAATGGAGGAGAAGCCAATCCTTCACAAAATCACTGTGTCTCTTTCCTCACTGCATCAGCAATTGTCTCACTTGCTGATCGCCAGCATTTCAGGTAAGAGCTCAGCAAATGATTGAGTGCTAACCAGAGTTCTAGGCTCCCTCTCCTGGCTACTGGCGTAATTGCATAATATAATCAAAACACAGTAGAGAATCAAGTGACAATAAGGATCTGAGCCCACAGAGCACTGAGGAAGAGAAAGCATTGTATCTGCTAACGGTCGACGTTATCTTTCAATTGTGAAGAACAGAAGTGTATAAAATTAACCAGAATGATCCATTTGAATGTAAAAATTCAAAATAGTTCGGGAAAGGCATGCTGCTGCTCCCTCCCGGAAGTGCACCAACCACTCAAACAAGGGCCGACAGGATGAAGGAGCGAGCACCATTCTAAATGTGCTGTCTGCAGCCCAGCCTGAAATGGTCGAGAAGACTGGGCTTGAATCCCCTATTTGTCCCTGGGCAATTTCTTAAGGAAGCTGTTCGTCTCCCAGTAAAAAGAAAGACTTGCATTTATAAAGCGCCTTTCACGACCACCGGACGTCTCAAAGTGCTTTACAACCAATTAAATACTTTTGAGATGTAGTTACTGTTGTAATGTGGGAAACACGGCAGCCAATTTGCACACAGCAAGCTCCCACAAACAGCAATGTGATAATGACCATATAATCTGTTTTTGTTATGTTGATTGAGGGATAAATATTGGCCAGGACACCGGGGATAACTCCCCTGTTCTTCTTTGAAATAGTGCCACGGGATCTTTTACATCCACCAGAGAGAGCAGACAGGGCCTCGGTTTAATGAGTCATTTGAAAGACGGCACCTCCGACAGTGCAGCACTCCCTCAGCATTGCACTGGAGTGCCAGTCTAGATTTTTGTGCTCAAGTTCCATGGAGTGGGACTTGAACCCACAACCTTCTGACTCAGAGGCGAGTGTGCTACCCACTGAGCCACAGCTGACACATTATCAGTAACAGATTATCTGCTGCTCCTGACAGAAAGAAGTTTTAAAATCAGAACAAAAACAATTCATTCCCAAGTAGCAAAGAGAGAGTTTACAATAACATTGAATATGCATCCCCTCCTTTATTAATAGAAAAGAATTCGGTGTCCGTGGTCATTCTATCAAAACAACTAACATTTATAAGGAGAAAGTGTTTTCACTGGCAGGAGGGTCAGTAACCAGAGGACACAGATTTATGGTAATTGGCAAAAGAACCAGAGGGAGAGGAGGAAAAATGATTTTATGCAGCGAGTTATGATCTGGAATGCACTGCCTGAAAGGGTGGTAGAAGCAGATTCAATAGTAACTTTCAAAAGGGAATTGGATAAATAATCAAACGGGGAAAAATTGCAGGGCTATGGGGAAAGAACATGGGAGTGGGACTAATTGGCTCGCTCTTTCAAAGAGCCAGCACAGGCACAATGGGCTGAATGGTCTCCTTCTTATCACCCTATTCAAGATAGAGATCGATAGATTTTTGAATATTAAGGGAATCAAGGGATATGGGGATAGTGCAGGACAGTGGAGATGAGGTAGAAGGTCAGCCATGATCTTATTGAATGGCGGAGCAGACTCGAAGGGCCAAATGGCCTACTCCTGCTCCTATTTCTTATGTTCTTATGTTCTCTGTCCTTCTGCATTTTGAATCTGTATGATTCTATAATTCTAACTAGCATTTGTACTGCTCACATGCAGCAGGATTTCTCAGAGCTCTTTACAATAAGGTGGAAAAGGATATTGTGAACAATGAGCGAGGGGCAAAGGGGAGGGAATGGAGAGGTTAGGATGGGCACCAAGAGGAAGTGTCTGAAAGCAGAAGAATGGTGTCAGGGCTAAGGGAGCGAGGTGGAGAATTCCAGAGGGCAGGAGTACGGTGGCTGGATGAGTGGTTGCTGATGATAGAGTGGAGGGAATGAGGAGAAGTCCAGCATTGTAGGAGGAGATCACTAATGTTGGTTGGGGAACTGGTTTTGAAAAGAATAAGCGTTTTGAAGTTGATGCACTAGCAGACAGGAAGTCAGTGAAACTTAAGAGAGGATGGGGAATGTGGCACACAGATTGTCAAGGCAGATATATTTGATACCTCTCAGAAGTATGGAAAACTTTTTTTAAAACATTTTATTAATGCATTTTTAAACAGTGACTTGCAGTAACCATAAATCCCCGTCAGTATTTTTTGAGTAGTGTGTCTCCATCAATGCGTTTCCCTTTTTATTCCGTGCAGCCTTCGTGCAAGCAATAAGTTTAAAATCATTGCTGCATTTCCAGAGCCTTCTGCATCATAAATTTAGCAGTTTCATTAATTTTATGGCCTACAATAGCGCAGGTCTTGTCGCAACTTTCTGTGGTGTGCATTTCAGCTCCACTATCAAGAGATGGATGTCTTCGTGTCACTAATTCCTTTGCTACAATATGTAACTCTAAAACATGTGTACGTATGTCTGTGTGTGTATATGTGTATATGTGTCTGTGTGTATGTGTGTGTATGTGTGTGCGCGCACTAGCTTGTTGTTCTTTTCGAATCATAGGAGGCAAAATTCGGTTGTTTTGCGCCTCCCATTAGTGGCGCTAACGGTGCGCAAAGCAACTAGCGCCCGGGCGCGGCGCCGCTGACGCCTCCCGCGAAATTCAGCGGGAGGTAAGCGGCAGCGGTAACATTATCGCCATGCACAGCGCCCCGATTGTGCCCCAGCCGCAAACTTCGGTCGCACCCCCTGACGTACCGACGAACGCTATGTCCGACAGGGTCAGGGGGGGCGTACTTGCAGCCGGGGCAGCGATATTTAAAGGGGAGGTGCCAAGCAGCCATTTTTTTATGTGGGCTGCCTGCCAGCATTTGCCCCCTCTGGGCTCCTCCTACGGGGTGCTGGCCACAATCGGTCAGCCCGGCGCTCCTCTTGAGTGCCGGGCTCTTTTGCCGGCACTCCACTCCCCAGTGGTCCAGCAGGGCCCCGGTTTGCGCTGCGCAAGGCTCCTCCCCTTTAATAAGGGGAGGAAGGCCTGCAGTACGACGGCGCTATGTGCCGGCGTGCGTGGGGCGCTGTGGCATGTAGCGCCGCGATATTGGGCTGGAGCGCCACAGGAGGGAGGGGGAGCACTTCCAGTAGCGCCCTGCCTCCTGCTTGGGACGCTACCATTCAATTTCGGGCATGGGGTGCTAACTGGTGAATTTAATGTCCCAAAGGGGGCGCGAGCCAATTTTTCCCCCATAGAATCTTCCACCACAGAAGGAGGCCATTCAGCCCATCATGCTCTTTGAAAGAGCGATCCAATTAATCCTACTCCCATGACCTTTCCCCATAGCCCTGCAATTTTTTTTCCCTTCAAGTATTTATCCAATTCCCTTTTGAAAGTTACTATTGAATCTGCTTCCGCCAGCCTTTCAGGCAGTGCATTTTCTATCACTTAAACCTACAGTGGTACAGGGCAGGCTCACTTGTAAAGTTCAAATGCCTTATTTCCGATCGCTGAAGCTTTGAAACATTTCAAATGTACCCACTAACGGCAGTGAATTAGCATGTGGTCGGTTGGAAAATTGCTATTTTTTTGATTCGGTGGTAATCAAATGGTGTTACCAGCCCCTTTATGTCCAAACTGCCTCAATGCCTGCCAAAGCAGTCCACAGAGAACCTATGTAGATAGCATTGAATTACAGGTGGGAGCAGCAATTACTTTGACCTCCGTTTTGTGATACTTCCACGCACTGACTAGTCAATGCTGCCAATAATCTCTGTAAAACAATGCTTAAAGTGTATGGAATAATCCATATGTACATATAGTGATTGAGGGTAATGCAATGTGTCAGCAAAAATGGAGAATTGTTGAGGTAAAAGAAAAATAGTAAATTACAAGAGATACTTTCATATCCTTTGAAAGAAGACGGATTCATGGCCTAGCAAAGAGCAGCCAACATGATACTCAACTTGAGGATCATCTGTACATCAATAACCGAGTTAACAGCAGGCAGCATAGACTCAGAAGAGACCGATCCCACCGGGCCAACCTCCTTGTCTACTTTAAGGAAGTGACAATTGAAGTGGGCCGTGGAAAGCTCAGCGACATGACATGCCTTGAATTCCAAAAGGCTTTTGATTAAATTAAACGCAAAAGGCTATTAATTAAACTCAAGGCAGTGTGGATTCAGGGTAAACATTGGGAACAGATGAGAAACTGGCTGAAGGGTAGCAAACAACGCGTACTGGTTGGAGGAGTTACATCGGAGAGGGGAGGAGTGAGTGGAGTACGTCAGGGCTCTGTGCTGGGACCACCACTGTTCCTAATTTGCATAAGTGACCTGGATTGAGAAACTCAAATGCGAAGTGGTGAAATTTGCAAATGATACCAAACTAGGAGGGGCAGCTCATAAATTAGAGAATGAGTTGGACTGAGTGGATAGAACGATGGCAATTCGTTCTGGATATAACCCCACTATTGGGAGCAAATCTATACTGGTTAGAAAAGTTGAAAATGCATTGCTGTCCTGTTTGGAGGGGTTGAGAGGTCGGCCCACTCCATGTTCAGACCCCAAAATGACATATTTGTCCTAAATGATGCTGGCATGTGCCTCTTATATTTACCCCACACCCCCAAACAACACTTCCTTCTTTAATCACGTGCAATTCAAGTTTCAAATTCCTATAGGTTAGACTTTTAAACAGTCTCAATAGAGTTGGTGCAACACCCTTGAATATCCATTGAAGATGCAAAATTGCAAATGGAAATATATGTTTCACAAGGGGTCAGCAACAGCTCTCTCCTTTCTCAGATAAGGCATGGAAGATGGTTGCTGTAATCTTTAATATGCACATTGCAAGAATGACATCCCTAATAATTTCTGCTGATTTATCTTCAGCTAAAGGCCCTATTTATAAAGTCTAAGTTTTTTCTCATTTGTTCTCAGAATGTGGACAACACTGCCAAGCTGCTTTTATTGCCTCTCTGTAGTTGCCCTGAATTGGTTTTAAGAATTGACTTTCAGAAAAATGTTGCATTTATGTTCCGCAGTGCAGCACTCCCTCAGTGTCAGCACCTGAGAGGCTTGCTAGGCCGCTTCAGAGGGCATTGAGAATCCACCACATGAAGTCAACTAGAGTCATGTATTGGCCAGACTAGGTCGGGGTGACACATGCCCTTCCCCGAGGAACAGCAGTGAACTAGCTGGGTTTTTAAAAGAATCTGGCAGCTTTCACGGTCATGTTTTCTGATACCAGCCTACAAATTAGCGACATTGCTTGTTGGAAAGAAACCAATATAAAATTGAAAAAGTCGACCTGAAACCCTATTTCAGTCTGGGGTGATAGATAAGAAGAAAGATCTTGCATTTATATAGTGCCTTTCACGACCTCAAGACATCCCAAAACCCTTCACTGCCAGTTACGTGCAAAGTAAAATTCCCTCTACATTTCCCCAAGAATATGCCTTATCCCACACTGCACCAGTGTGACATCTCTGCTTCTCACGGCAAACACCCTTTGTCAGACTGCTAATTTGATGTTAATTAGCGGCAAGTTCTGGGCCTATTAATAATCACCTCATCCTCCTCAGTACTTGTACAGCAATCAGTAGATGAGACTTGCATCTTATAACTGGACTGGATTCAAACCAGAGTGCTAGAGGTGAAAGATCAGTCTTCCAGCTCATTGAATATCCCAAATTCCTCATCTTCTCTAAACTTATGTAAGTAAAAGGGACAGTAGTAGAATCTGCATGGCACCTATTAGCTTCCATGTTGCACAGATGTGTCCATAAGCAGGGAAAGTTGGAAGAAACAGACTAAGTTTATCATAGTATCATTAGGGGGATAGATAGGGTTCTTTGCAGCCAAGAGCGAGAGTCCCGAAGGCTGTGTTGCCTGCCCGGTGCCAGGGTTAAGGACATCTCCTCTGGGCTGGAGAGAAACTTGGAGTGGGAGGGGGAGGATCCAGTTGTCGTGGTCCATGTTGGTACCAATGACATAGATAGGACAAGGAAAGAGGTTCTGCTGAGGGAGTTTGAGCAGCTAGGGGCCAAATTAAAAAGCAGAACCTCGAGGGTAATAATCTCTGGATTACTACCTGAGCCACGAGCAAATTTGGTTAGGGTAAATAAAATCAGGGAGTTGAATGCGTGGCTCAAAGACTGGTGTGGGAAAAATGGGTTTTGCTTCTTGGGACACTGGCACCAGTACTGGGGCAGGAGAGAGCTGTTCCGTTGGGACGGACTTCACTTGGCCAGTGCTGGGACTAGTGTCCTGGCGAATCGAATAACTAGGGCTGTGGAGAGGACTTTAAACTAATTAGTGGGGGGGAGGTTTCAAGAGAGCAAAAAATAAAAATGACAACAGAGAGGGTCATAGACATAGGTAGCAGTAGGGGAATCACAAATCAGAGCGTGGCAGGAAGGGACAGAGTGTGTGGAGTAAAAGGTAAAGTGGTAAAAAGTGAAAAAGCAGGAACTAAGTGCCACAAAGCATATTTGAAAGTTCTCTATCTGAATACACGTAGCATTCGTAACAAAATAGACGAGTTAATGGCACAAATAACTACATATGGTTATGATATTGTGGCCATTACAGAAACATGGCTGCAGGGTGACAATGCCTGGGAATTAAACATACCAGGTTATTTAACGATCAGGAAGGACAGGCAGGAAGGAAGGGGAGGTGGGGTGGCTATGTTAATAAAGGAAGGAATCACTGTAATACAGAGTAATGATATTGGGTCAAAAAATCATGATAATGAAACAGTTTGGGTGGAGATAAGGAATAATAAGGGGAAAAAAACACTAGTGGGCGTAGTCTATAGGCCTCCGAACAGTTGCAACTCTGTTGGACGGAGTATCAATCAGGAAATAGTTGAGGCATGTAATAAGGGAACATCTATAATTATGGGGGATTTTAACTATCATATTAATTGGACAAATCAAATGGGGCAGGGCTGCCTTGAGGATGAGTTCATTGAGTGTATTAGGGATGGGTTTCTTGAGCAGTATGTAACTGAACCGACCAGGGGGCAAGCAACCTTAGATCTGGTCCTGTGTAACGAGACAGGATTAATTAAAAATGTCCTAGTAAAGGATCCCCTTGGAATGAGTGACCATAACATGGTTGAATTCCATATTCAATTAGAGGGTGAGAAGGTTGGATCTCAAACAAGCGTGCTAAGCTTGAATAAAGGAGACTATGAAGGTATGCGAGCGGAATTGAGTAGAGTGGATTGGGAAAATAGATTAAAGGGTAAGACGACACATGATCAGTGGTGTACATTCAAGGAGTTATTTTACAACTTCCAAAAAAAATATATTCCACTGAAAAGAAAAGGGTGTAAAAGAAAGGACAGTCATCCGTGGCTAAGTAAAGAAATTAAGGATAGTATTCGACTAAAAACAAGGGCATATAAGGTAGCGAAATCTAGTGGGAGGACAGAGGATTGGGAAAACTTTAAAAGGCAGCAAAAAATAACAAAAAGATTGATTAAGAAAGGGAAGATAGATTATGAAAGTAAATTAGCAAAAAATATAAAAACAGATAGTAAGAGTTTTTATAGTTATATAAAAAGAAAAAGGGTGGCTAAAGTAAATGTTGGTCCCTTAGAGGATGAGACCGGGAAATTAATGTTGGGAAATATGGAGATGGCAAAAACACTGAATGAATATTTTGTATCAGTCTTTACAGTAGAGGACACTAAGAATATCCCAACACTGGACAAACAGGGGGCTATAGGGGGAGAGGAGCTAAACACGATCAAAATCACTAAGGAAGTGGTACTCGGTAAAATAATGGGACTCAAGGCGGATAAATCACCTGGACCTGATGGCTTACATCCTAGAGTCTTGAAGGAAGTGGCGGTAGGGATTGTAGATGCATTGGTAATAATTTTTCAAAACTCCCTGGATTCCGCTGAGGTCCCGGCAGACTGGAAAACTGCTAATGTAACACCCTTATTTAAAAAGGGCAGTAGACAGAAGGCTGGTAACTATAGACCGGTTAGCCTAACATCTGTGGTAGGTAAAATTTTGGAGTCCATTATTAAGGAAACAGTAACAGGACATTTGGATAATCATAATTTAATAGGACAAAGTCAGCATGGTTTTACGAAGGGGAAGTCATGTTTGACAAATTTGCTGAGTTCTTTGAGGAAGTAACATATAGAGTGGATAAAGGGGAACCAGTGGACGTAGTGTATTTAGACTTCAAAAAGGCATTTGACAAGGTGCCACACAAAAGATTATTGCTTAAGGTAAAAAATCACGGGATTGGGGGTAATATTCTGGCATGGATAGAGGATTGGCTATCCAACAGAAAGCAAAGAGTTGGGATAAATGGTTCATTCTCAGACTGGCAATCAGTAACTAGTGGTGTTCCACAGGGGTCAGTGCTGGGTCCCCAACTCTTTACAATCTATATTAACGATTTGGAGGAAGGGACCAAGTGTAACATATCAAAATTTGCAGATGATACAAAGATGGGAGGGAAAGTAGTGAGTGAGGAGGACATAAAAAACCTGCAAGGGGACATAGACAGGCTAAGTAAGTGGGCAGAGATTTGGCAGATGGAATACAACACTGGAAAGTGTGAGGTGATGCACTTTGGCAGGAAAAATCCTAGAGCAATTTATTATCTTAATGGCAAGAAACTGGAGAGTACTGAAGTGCAAAGGGATCTGGGGGTCCTGGTGCACGAAACTCAAAAGGTTAGTATGCAGGTGCAGCAAGTGATTAAGAAGGCAAATGGAATGTTGGCTTTCATTGCTAGGGGGATAGAATATAAAAATAGGGAGGTATTGCTTCAGTTGTACAAGGTATTGGTGAGACCGCACCTGGAATACTGCATACAGTTTTGGTGTCCTTACTTAAGGAAAGACATCCTTGCTCTCGAGGCAGTGCAAAAAAGGTTCACTCGGTTAATCCCGGGGATGAGGGGGTGGTCATATGAGGAGAGGTTGGGTAGATTGGGACTCTACTCATTGGAGTTCAGAAGAATGAGAGGCGATCTTATTGAAACATATAAGATTGTGAAGGGGTTGGATCGGGTGGATGCGGGGAGGATGTTCCCGATGACAGGTGAGACTAGAACTAGGGGACATAGTCTTAGAATAAGGGGCTGCTCTTTCAAAACTGAGATGAGGAGGAACTACTTCACTCAGAGGGTGGTAGGTCCATGGAATATGCTGCCACAAAAAGCTGTAGAAGCTACAACATTAATTAAATTTAAAACAGAAATAGACAGTTTCCTAGAAGTAAAGGGCATTAAGGGTTACGGGGAGCGGGCAGGAATTTGGACATGAGTCTAGGTTCGGATCGGTCATGGCCCTGTGGGTAGTGGAGCGGGCCCAGGGACCGTGTAGCCTGATTCTGCTCCTATTTCGTGTGTGCAATTCTGTTAGATGCAGGAGATGGTTCTGTGATAGATAGTAGATTGGCGGTTAGGATCAGATCAGCCATGATCTTATTGAATGGCGGAGCAGGCTCGAGGGGCCGATTGGCCTACTCCTGCTCCTATTTCTTATGTTCTTATGTTCTTATGTTCTTATCATGACAATGCAAATGTCCAAATAAAGCAAGCAGCAGCAGAAACAAGAGGCCACTGCAGTATTTTAAATAAAGTGGTCTTTTGTAGTGTTGCAAACACCGTTATTTTCTCAATGCTCTTTCATTGCAGACTTGAATATTCATTCTTCAATACTTAGAAATCAGCATAATTCACCATAATTTGGTGATCAGATAAAAGTAAGCCACACATCATAATAACAACAACAACTTGTATTTATATAGCGCCTTTAATGTAGTAAAACGTCCCAAGGCGATGCACAGGAGTATTTTAAGACAAAAAAATTTGACACCGATCCACATAAGGATAAATTAGGGCAGGTAACCAAAAGCTTGGTCAAAGAGGTAGGTTTTAAGGACGTCTTAAAAGGAGGAAAGAGAAGTATAGAGGCGGACAGGTTTAGGCAGGGAATTCCAGAGCTTAGGGCCTAGGCAACAGAAGGCACGGCCACCAAAGGTTGAGCGATTATAATCAGGAATCCTTAAGAGGGCAGAACTAGAGGAGCGCAGATGTCTCGGGGGGGGGGGGGGGTTGTGGGGCTGAAGGAGATTACAGAGATAGGGAGGGGCGAGGCCATGGAGGGATTTGAAAACAAGGATGAGAATTTTGAAATCGAGGCGCTGCTTAACCGGGAGTCAATGTAGGTCAGCGAGCACAGGGGTGATGGGCAAACGGGACATTAGCAGGACTCCTTAATAGACTATAGGCAGACAGGGAATGTCCTAACTTTTGTTGCAGACATGTTTACAGATTGACCAGTAAGAATGCCAAAACTGTACCAACACTGCCAAGCTGCTTTTATTGCCTATCTGTAGTTGCCCTGAATTGATTTTAAGAATTGACTTTAAGAAAGAAGTTACATTTATGTTCCGCAGTCCAGACATATATTATTGCTTGACACTGTTATTATGGATCTCGGGGAAAGGCCAATCAATCCGAAATCTACTAAGCTATTATTTTGCTACAAATGACCCATTAACTCTAGCTTGTTATAGGCAAACTCAGACTGATCAAAGTTCGGAGAGTTCATGCTGCAGATCTATTGAGTGAAGCAGTATTATAATGTTGTATTACTATTCATATCAGCTTCTACTACAGATATGGCCAAACAGCCACAAAATGTATCATGTTGACTGCCTTAGCAATCCGCACCCCACCACCCCAACAACATTTTATCTATCAAAGAAAGCACCGAAACACAGGAAATAGCATCAAAGGAAATGACATCACAGTGAGAGACCGAAGTGCCTATATTGGTTTTATTCCCTCACACAATGGTTGCTTACGGATGCAATGGCTGCATAGGAGGAAAAAAACTTTAATTATTCTGAACCCACGCTATGAAGGCACTCGACTGGACAATTACATTCTTCTGCCAAAATATCCATTCCACCAGCAAGAATCTGGATTGTGGTCCAGATCTAGAGCATCTAAATCAATCACTGACACTGAGGCAGATAATTCTGCAGAGATAGAATAAGTCAACTGTTGAGATGCTGGAAAAATATTACTCTGTTCTCAAACTTGTCACCTTTACCAGCTACAGCTTGATATTAATGACCAAGAGAGTGCTTCCTCAACTCTTACAAAAGTGTTCACCTTGTCACCGCGTGTCAGCTATGCAATGGAGTGATTCGTGTTCCCAGGTTCTTACCTTCCACAGAGGCTCTTTTGGGTAGAATGGTCACTGCCCCCTCAGCCACTTCCTCCTGCTGTTTTACTGGAGAATGCTTCGAGCCCCAGCTGTCGGAGCCGACCCAGATAAAATGGCCTGCTTTGTTTGCTCTTTTTCCAGCTGCAAGGACCTGCCTGCACAAAATAACCAAGAATTCCTCCATCAGAAGAGGTTGGATTGAACACATCAAATGAGACGTTTAAATGGATATGAAGAGTAATGAATTACAACAACAACAACACTTTCTCTTTAAAGGACCCGTTCAACGGCTCTGCTTTTTCTACCAAATGATGCCAGAATGAATTGTTAGTAACTGGTTAGCTGCAACATCCTGGTTAGTGATGGGGGAAGGTAACTTTGTGAACAGGAATGACTGATTAATCAAAATTCATACTGAACGTGATCTGATTTGGACCATCCAAGATCATTCACAATTATGAATTCATCTTTTCCCTAATAAATCCCATTAAGTAAGTGCAGAAGTTCTGCCCTCCCTCTGTGCATATGTGCCATTATTTATCCCCTTCTCCCTTAGATTTGTGACAGACAACCAACTGTGGTCTTTGGCTACAGCTTTTTAAAAAATATATATATTTTCAGTTCTAACATGTGCGAAGGTTTCTACAGCGGTCTATTCGTGGTGGAGGCTAATTCTTCATGGCCAGTTCTTGGTTAATCTTGTGTTGAAGTGTTTAATTCTTTAGTGGTTTAGTGGAGACTATCCTTCTTTTTGGTCATCTCTGGTGTTCTATTTCTTCAGGGACAGGGAAATCGAGGTCTAATCCTTCCTGAGGTAGAGATGAGTTTGAATTTGTATTGGGGGAAGCTGATGAAGGAATTTATTCATGCCCTTCCTTATAGAATTATGTATTGTGATTTCCATACCTAAAAGTTTAGGTTTCCAAGCCAACAGGAACCAAATACTAAACCAGAATTATAAAGAAAGACTTGCATTTATATAGCGCATTTCACAACCTCAGGACGTCCCAAAGCGCTTTACAGCCAATGAAGAACTTTTTTTTTGAAGCGTAGTCACTGTTGTAATGTAGGAAACATGACCGCAAGCTCCCACAAACAGCAATGTGATAATGACCAGATAACCTGTTTTAGTGATGTTGATTGAGGGATAAATATTGGCCAGGACACCGGGGGATAACTCTCCTGCTCTTCTTCGAAATAGTACTGTGCGATCTTTTATGTCCATCTGAGAGGGCAGACGGGACTCTGGGTTTAATGTCTCATCCGAAAGACGGCACCTCCGACAGTGCACTGCTCCCTCTGCACTGCACTGGAGAGTCAGCCGAGATTTTTCTGCTAAAGTCTCTAGAGTGGGACTTGAACCCACAACTTTCTGACTCAGAGGCAAGAATGCTACCCACTGAGCCACAGCTGACACACGGCTGTCTACTATGGATAGACGACAGTAAAATCATGGACAACGGACCTATAATGTCCCAACATGCATTGCCAGCAGCTGAAGCTCTTCACTAGTACCAGACATTCATAAAATTGGCCATCATGATTTCATAGAATTAACCCTTTCCAAACCATAATCCCCACCCACTATGTTAACCTGTGTAAACTAATTACGCAATGTACAAAAAGAACCCTTTAGATAAATATCTTCTACCCTGAATACACCATGTCCAGCAATATAGCTCTGCCCATTTACATGATATATAATTAGTACTAGTGTCTCTCACAAGTAAATCCAGATCTATGGTTCACATATTCACACCAAGCCACCTCTACTTATCCAGTATAAAGACACTGAAATGAACCAGAATGATACTGCAGAAAGGTGCCAGATACAGCCCACTCACAAGTATAAAATGTTCGGATGTGACAGACTATTTTAAGGACTAACCATATGGGAGAAATTTATTAGCTTAAGCAGGTTGAATATATGCTGCCTAACTTGGCAGACTGCTCAACCTTGAGCTCAGCAGTTGCCCACGCACTCACTCCATTACAAAGACCATTTCCTTTCTTTCTAATTTATTCGTTCACGGGATGTGGTCGTCGCTGGCAAGACAAGCCAGCATTTATTGCCCATCCTTAATTGCCCTTGAGAATGTGGTGGTGAGCCACCTTCTTGAACCGCTGCAGTCCGTGTGGTGAAGGTACTCCCACAGTGCTGTTAGGTAGGGAGTTCCAGGATTTTGACTCAATGACGATGAAAGGAATAATTGGAGCTGCACTCATCCAGGCAAGTGGAGAGCATTCCATCACACTCCTGACTTGTGCCACATATGTTGTGGAAAGGCTTTGGGGAGTAAGGAGGTGAGACACTCGCAGCAGAATACCTAGCCTTTGACCTGCTCTTGCAGTCACAGTATTTAGGTGACTGGTCCAGTTAAGTTTCTGGTCAATGTTGATGGTGAGGGATTCAACAATGTTAATGCCGCTGAATGTCAAGGGGAGGTGGTTAGACTCTCTCTTGTTGGAGATGGTCATTGCCTGGCATTGGGTGGCACGAATGTTACCTTCCACTTATCAGTCCAAACCTGAATGTTGTCCAGGTTTTGCTGCATGAGGGCACAGACTGGTTCATTATCTGAGGAATTGCAAATGGAACTGAACAGTGTGCAATCATCAGTGAACATCCCTACTTCGGACCTTAAGATGGAGGGAAGGTCATTGATGAAGCAGATGAAGATGGTTGGGCCTAAGACACTGCCCTCAAGATCTCCTGCAGCGATGTCCTGAGGCTGAGATGATTGGCTTCCAACAGTCACAACCATCTTCCTTTGTGCTAGGTATGACTCCAGCCAGTGGAGAGTTTTCTCTTGATTCCCATTGACTTTAATTTTACTCGGGCTCCTTGATGTCACACTCGGTCAAATTCTGCCTTGATGTTAAGGGCAGTCACTCTCACCTCACCTCTGGAATTCAGCTTTTTTGTCCATGTTTGGACCAAGGCTATAATGAGATCTAAAGCCAGGTCGTCCTAACAGAGCCCAAACTGAGCATCGGTGAGCAGGTTATTGGTGAGTAAGTGCCGCTTCCATCACTTTGCTAATAATTTAGAGTAGGCTGATGGCTGGATTGGATTTGTCCTGCTTTTTGTGGACAGGACATACCTGGGCAATTTTCCACTTTGTCAGGTAGATGCCAGTGTTGTAGCTGTACTGGAACAGCTTGGCTAGAGGCGCAGCTAGTTCTGGAGCACAAGTCTTCAGCACGATAGCCGGGATGTTGTCGGGGCCCATAGCCTTTGCTGTATCCAGTGCAGTCAGCCGTTTCTTGCTATCACGTGGAGTGAATCAAATTGGCTGAAGACTGGCTTCTGTGATGGTGGGGACCTCAGGAGGATGCCGAGATGGATCACCCACTCGGCACTTCTGGCTGAAGATGGTTGCAAACACGTCAGCCTTGTCTTTTGCACTCAGGTGCTGGGCTCCGCCTTCATTGAGGATGGGGATGTTCATGGAGCCTCCTCCTCCCTTTAGTTGTTTAATTGTCCACCACCATTCACAACTGGATGTGGCAGGACTGCAGAGCTTTGATCTGATTCATTGGTTGTGGGATTGCTTTGCTCTGCCTATAGCATGCTGCTTCCGGTGTTTAGCATGCATGTAGTCCTGTATTGTAGCTTCACCAAGTTGGCACCTCATTTTCAGCCTGGTGCTGCTTCTGACATGCTTCTCTACACTCCTCATTGAACCAGGATTGGTCCCCTGGTTTGATGGTAATGGTAGTGTGAGGGATATGCCAGGCCATGAGGTTACAGATTGCGGTGGGATGCAATTCTGCTGCTGCTGATGGCCCACAGCGCCTCATGGATGCCCAGTTTTGAGATGCTAGATCTGTTCTGAATCTATCCCATTTAGCATGGTGGTAGTGCCACACAACACGATGGAGGGTGTCCTCAGTGTAAAGATGGAACTTCATCTCCACAAGGACAGTGTGGTGGTCACTCCTACAAATACTGTCATGAACAGATGCTTCTACAATGGGTAGATTGGTGAGGACGAAATCAAGTAGGTATTTCCCTCGCGTTGGTTCTCTCACCACCTGCCACAAACCCAGTCTGGCAGCTAGGTCCTTCAGGACTCATCCAGCTTGGTCAGTAATGGTGCTACCGAGCCATTCTTTGTGATGGACATTGAAGTCCCCCACCCTCAGTGCTTCTTCCAAGTGGTGTTCAACATGGAGGAGTACTGATTCATTAGCTGAGGAACGACGGTCAGTGGTAATCAGAAGGCGGTTTCCTGGTCCATGCTTGACCTGATGCCAGTCCTGCCACAGCCAATCGTGAATGGTGATGGACCATTAAACGACTAACGGGAGGAGGAGGCTTCATGAATATCCCCATCCTCAAAGATGGTGGAGCCCAACACGTGAGTGAAAAAGACAAGGCTGAAGCGTTTGTAACCTCTTCAGCCAGAAGTGCCAAGTGGATGAACCCTATCGGCCTACTCCTGAGGTCCCCACCATCACAGAAGCCCGTCTTCAGCCAATTCGATTCACTCCACGTGATATCAAGAAAAGGCTGAGCGCACTGGATACAGCAAAGGCATTGGGTCCCGACAACATCCTGGCTATCGTGCTGAAGACTTGTGCTCCAGAACTAGCCGCGCCTCTAGCCAAGCTGTTCCAGTACAGCTACAACACTGGCATCTATCCGACAATGTGGAAAACTGCCCAGGTATGTCCTGTCCACAAAAAGCAGGACAAATCCAATCCGGCCAATTACCGCCCCATCAGTCTACTCTCAATCATCAGCAAAGTGATGCAAGGTGTCATCGACAGTGCTATCAAGCGACACTTACTCACCAATAACCTGCTCACTGATGCCCAGTTTGGGTTCCGCCAAGACCACTCGGCGCCCGACCTCATTACAGCCTTGGTCCAAACATGGACAAAGGAACTGAATTCCAGAGGTGAGGTGAGAGTGACTGCCCTTGACATCAAGGCAGCATTTGACCGAGTCTGGCATCAAGGAGCCCTAATAAAACTGAAGTCAGTGGGAATCGGGGGGGAAAACTTTCCACTGGCTGGAGTCATATCTAGCACAAAGGAAGATGGTTGTGGTGGTTGAAGGTCAATCATCACAGCCCCAGGACATCACTGCAGGAGTTCCTCAGGGCAGTATCCTAGGCCCAAGCATCTTCAGCTGCTTCATCAATGAAATTCCTTCCAACATAAGGTCAGAAATGGGGATGTTCGCTGATGACTGCACAGTGTTCAGTGCCATTCACAACTCCTCAGATAATGAAGCAGTCCATACCCGCATGCAACAAGACCTGGACGACGTTTAGGCTTGGGCTGATAAGTGGCAGGTAAAATTCGCGCCACAGAAGTGCCAGGCAATGACTATCTCCAACAAGCAAGAGTCTAACCACCTCCCCTTGACATTCAACGGCATTACCATCACCGAATCCCCCACTTTCAACTGGGGATCACCAGTGACCAGAAACTTAACTGGACCATCCACCTAAATAATGTGGCAACAAGAGCAGGTCAGAAGCTAGGTATTCTGCAGCGAGTGTCTCACTTCCTGACTCCCCAAAGCCTTTCCTCCATCTACAAGGCACAAGTAAGGAGTGTGGTGGAATACTCTCCACTTGCCTGGACGAGTGCAGCTCCAACAACACTCAAGAAGCTCGACACCATCCAGGACAAAGCAGCCCACTTGATTGGCACCCCATCCACCACCTTAAACATTCACTCCCTCCACCACCGGCGTACCGTGGCTGAAGTGTGTACCATCTACAAGATGCACTGCAGCAAATTGCCGAGGCTTCTTCGGCAGCACCTCCCAAACCCGCAACCTCTTCTAGCTAGAAGGACAAGGGCAGCAGGCGCATGGGAACACCACCACCTCCAAGTTCCCCTCCAAGTCACACACCATCCTGACTTAGAAGTATATCGCCGATCCTTCATCGTCGTTGGGTCAAACTCCTGGAACTCCCTCCCTAACATCACTGTGGGAGTACCTTCACCACACAGACTGCAGCAGTTCAAGAAGGCGGCTCACCACCACCTTCTCAAGTGCAATTAGGGATCGGCAATAAATGCTGACCTTGCCAGCGATGCCCACATCCATAAACAAACTATTAGAGTCTATGTTGAAGAATCCCAGGGCCACACACTCCCGACTATATACCACCGTGCCGCCACCTCTGTGCAGCCATGGTGGGATTTGAACTCACGTTTCTGGATTATTAGTCCGGGCCTCTGGATTACTAGTCCAGTAACACGACCACTATGCTACCGTACCGTACCCCTTCCACCTCCACAACATTGCCTGTCTCTGCTTCCCCACCCCCACCCTGCTGAAATGGAGAATTACATCACAATTATCTAGGACAGGCTGAATGAACTGAACCAGCAGGTCTTTTCTTGTCCGTCATTTATCGCAGATTCGTATAAAACCTCCCAATCCAAGCCAGCCTTCATCTCGATGATCGACTTCTCTAATTTTCTCCTGCCTTCCCAGTCTCAACCCTACAAGCTTCAACTCACTCAAAATGTTGCACCCCACATCCTCATCCAGACAAAAGTCTCACATTCCCACCTCTGAGCTTCACTGGGGTGAGTTCAGGCCATTCAGCCCATCAAGTCAGCATCATCCAAAGCCCATGTATGACTATTCTAAAACAGACTTTTGCTCCCCACCCCAACTCCATGCCAATCTTCAAACCCCTACTTTAAGTAACATTAAGCTTGTTCTGCTAACTCGCCAGAAAATCTCTCGAACTCTAATTTCCCTTTTACGAACAAATAACGATTGAGCTTCCTTTTAAAATGATCATCCGTCAGTAACATCTGGTGTAATACAGCTTTAGTTATTTATATATCGTCAGTTGCCCTGCTGGAAACAAGTGGAGGAGCCAACATCCAGAGCAAAGAAAGCCCTTTTCACTTGAGTCGCTTACCTGATGTCGTCTTCATTGGCAAAAATGATTATGCCGCGAACATCGGGTGTGTCCAAAAGATCCTTGATGATTTTATCATAGTTTCCTCTTCTGGGCTCCACTGGGATTTTCAAAGACTGAGCTATGCAAATCCCACCTACGAGATGTGAAAAAAAAATCAAAATGAATAGAATAAAATTACAGAACCGAAAAAAAGGGCTCTTCATTAATTCTTTATCAGACATTCAGTTTTTTTATTATTGCGTTACACGTCATCAGCAGATTCTTTTTTTGTTCTGTCACTTGAACTCCTTGTGTTCCCATGGTTTTCTTTTGATTAAGAGGTTAAAATGAAAACGCAGGGCTCCATTTTGCTCCTGGTTCAGTGGCCAGGCCTCCTGATATACAGGCACCTTGAACAGTATCAAGACACCTTTTAATGGAGTCTGTCGCTGCATCAGGACCCCTTTAAAGGTAGACAACCTCAAAATTGCCCCCTTTTAAAAGAGTATCTCACAATCAAGAGCCCTTTTCAAGAAGATTTCTCATAGTATCCTGAGGGATGAATTTGGATAAAACATTTAGTAATTTTAGCTACAATAAAAACCAGCATACAGCTACTGTGGATGAGGCATGTGTCTGTTCTGGCAGATGCTAAAGATCCCATGGCGCTACTGTGTGCCTCTACTTAAAATCAGCTCCACTCTCTTCTTAATATTCCTTTTACACTACAGCACTGCAAGTTAACAAGAGCAGGATATGTAACATTGAAACAAACACTCTCCGGCACCATGAATGAAAGTATACTCCTGTTTGGTGCCACTCTTGAACTGTACTGTACCGCAGAACTAGGTTTGAGGCAGTTCTAGAATCATGGAGCACAGGAGGAGGCCATTCGGCCCAACACGCCAGTGCGGCTCTTTGAAAGAGCTATCTGATTAGTCCCACTCCGCCGCTCAATCCCCATAGCCTTGAAAATGTCTCCTTTTCAAGGATATATCCAATTCCCTTTTAAAAGTTACTATGGAATCTGCTTCCACCAACCTTTCATCCCTGGTATCATTCTGGTAAATCTCCTCTGCACCCTAACCAAGGCCTTGACATCCTTCCTAAAGTGTAGTACCCAGAATTGGACATGATACTCGAGCTGAGGCCCAACCAGTGATCCACAAAGGCCCAGCATAGCTTCCTTGCTAAACTTTTACAAATTTTCAGTTCTAATCAACAAAATGGCACAATGTTACTACAACTTTTTCTTTACAATACTAAAACAGTGCACAGCCTTCGGATCACATTTTAGGACACTAAAAAAAGATAAAACTTCCACTTATATAGCGTCTTTCATGACCTCAGGATGTTCCAACACACTTTACAATCAGTGACGTACAGCCACACACTCAAATTACACATTTTCTAATCAAGTAACTATCACTTTAGTTCTGAGGTTCACATGAATATCCCAAGTACAATGTGCTATGATCCTGGCAGATCATTCTTGCCAGCTATGACTTGCCACCACTTACTTCCTTATTCTCTAGTCTGTGCAACAAGAGAGTCTCTTAACCTCTCCTGCCTTCTACCCTATCACAGACCTTCCTCTTTGTTCTTTCATCCCCTTTCCCAGCCCCTGCCCTTGCTTAAAAATCTGTTCCATTTCCTGCCTTTTTCCAGTTCTGACGAAAGGTCATCGACCTGAAACGTTAACTCTGTTTCGCTCTTCACAGATGCTGCCTGGCCTGCTGAGTATCTCCAGCATTTTCTGTTTTTATTTCAGATTTCCAGCATCTGCAGTATTTTCCTTTTGTAAGAGAGAGGTTAGCGGTCTCCAGTGCATGTTTCATTGACACGCGGCAGTACTGACAAAATTCAGTGGTGAAACAAATACTCCTGTCAGAGAATTAAATAACAAGAACTTGCATTTATATAGTGCCTTTAAAATATTAAAACTGCGTCACAGTAGCATGATCAAAACTTAATGGACCCCATCCAAAGGAGGAGATATTAAGAGTAGGGTATCGGAGTACAAATGCACAAATCACTAAAAGTTGCGACGCAGGTTAGCAAGGCCATAAAAAAGCAAACCGAGCACTAGGGTTTATTTCTAGAGGTATAGAATTGAAAAGTAGGGAAGTTATGCTAAACCTGTATCGACCCTTGGTTAGACCACACTTAGAGTACTGCGTACAGTTCGGGTCGCCATATTATAAAAAGGATATAGAGGCACTGGAGAGGGTGCAGAGAAGATTTTCAAGGATGATACCAGAAATGCGAGGGTATACATATCAGGAAAGGATGAACAGGCTGGGTCTCTTTTCTCCTGAGAAAAGAAGGCTGAGGGGTGACCTAATAGAGGTCTTTAAAATTATGAAAGGTTTTAATAGAGTGGATACAGAGAGAATGTTTCCACTTGTGGGGAAGAGCATAACTAGAGGCCATCAATATAAGATAGTCACCAAGAAATCCAATCGGGAATTCAGAAGAAACTTCTTTACCCAAAGAGTGGTGAGAATGTGGAACTCGCTACCACAGGGAGTGGTTGAAGCGAATAGTATAGATGCATTTAAGGGGAGGCTAGACAAACATATGAGGGAGAAGGGAATAGAGGGTTATGCTGATAGATTTAGATGAGGAAGGATGGGAGGAGGCTCGAGTGGAGCATTAATGCTAGCAGGGACTGGTTGGGCCGAATGGTCTGTTTCTGTGCCGTATATCCTATGTAATCCTATGTAAGAGGAGGTGACCAAAATCTTAATCAAAGAAGCAATCTCTGCCCTTCTAGCCCTCCCTGGTGCACTTTCCCTCTAACTCAGTCAAACCTTGCACTCTTTCCCCTCCCTCATCCCCCAGGTCCAAGCTGGTACTCTCCTTTCTCCTATCTCCAACTCCAACCTTCCCAGTTTAAGCTGACATTCGCCTCCTCTCTCACAGTTCATACTACCAACCTTCTCCCCACCCCCCCTCCTCCCACACCCCATTCCCACACTACTCTTCACTTAAATATTACTGATAGCGTCATTGATTTACAGATGGTAATCCAGTCTGAATCGGCCTGGCTTTCATGGTTTATAACCCTACCAATGTGGGTTTTAAGGAGGGGAGATTGAGAGGAAGGAATTCCGGAGCATGGGGCCTGGGTGAATGAAGGCACGGCCGCCAGTGGTGTGGCTGAGGGAGGTGGGGATACGTAAAAGCCCAAAGTCGGAGAAATGGAGAGCTCTAGCCACGGAATAACAAACAGGAGCGAAATTGCACAAGGTCGGATATGCTCCATTCTAAAGGGTGTCAAACCTAGAATGATCATTCATCTTAACTTCTTTTAATCCAAGGCTTTCTCATTAATCCACTGTCCTTTTGTCTGGGACAAGTCTGTTTAAAATTTGGTTGTAGTTACCAATTTGGTCTCATCAGTCACTGCTGACCCCGGAACCACTGGTGTGTCTGATCACTTCCTTCACACATCATTGAGTGTTCATTGAGACTCATCACCATTGCAATGCCATAGTATTGTACAAAATCCCCTTCTGTCCCATCTGCCTCCACTAATGGCCCTTGTGCACTTTATAAACAGCCTGTTTGTAGCTACTTAGGCATATGCAGTACCATTAAACTGAAACTCAAAAAAATCTCTTTTTTTTTAAAATAAAGACATTACTGTGGATTCACTGTTTGACTACAGCTGGCAGAGGTTCATCTGATTCAGACTGAGATTTGAAGGACTAACACAGAGATTTGGATGATAAATAGCCCTGACTAAGGCCAAAGCAACATCAGCATCAACACTTACAGGCTTCAACACATTGCTGCCAATTGGACATCCGCACGGGTTCTACTGATGCCGTTGCTGCTGTGGGAACAGATTGCTTTCAGGTCATCATCAAGCCGTATGGTGAAATAATTCTTATGTTTTCTAATCTGGGCATGTGCCCAGATCCAAGGAGCAATTGTAGTTTACAAGCATCTCCACACTAGACTGAGGGCATGTGGTGTCCTCTCCCTCTTGTAAACAGCCCAATATTCAAGGAGCTACAGATCACAAAAAGTCAATTGATCAACTTACCATTGGGGTAAGGCACAATCGGCCCAAAGGTTCTGATGCAAGGCCATCGACCTGAAACGTGGACTCTGATTCTCTCTCTACAGATGCTGCCTGGCCTGCAGAGTCTTTCCAGCATTTCTCTGTTTTTATTTCAGATTTCCAGCATCCGCAGTATTTTGCTTTTGTCTCATTGGGTTAAGACCAGCTGTTTCTGTAAATGCAAGGGGCAGGTACCGTGTATTTGCTCTTTGGGTCTCTGTATTATACAGTGAACCCAGCAAGACTACACAGAACAGGAGCCAGGTGCACGGAAGTTACTTTCCCCAAACAGGATCCCTTCTGCTGATGTTTAAACACCAAGTAGAAGGCGCTTAAATGATGGGAGGGTTTTAATGGAGTTGGAGCGAAAAGGTTTAGCAGCGGATATGCACTGGAAGTGGTTTCAGGATAGGTGCATTCCGTGAGCCCTCTGATCGATGTTTCTCACCTGACCGAAGCTCTGCCTCTGCCAAAGGAGAACGCTCGCCTGTCAGCCCTCAATACGTAGCACTAACAAATATACGCTTAAGATTTTCACTGCATGTATGTGCAGCATCATGTAATGAAATATATAGTGCACTACAGCTTATAAACATTGATAAATACCATCAAAATATTTTAAAGAGCAAGAGATTAAAAAGTCCGTTTGGAATGCACAATCAGCCTTGATATCTTGTCACTTTGGAGATGGGGGTAGGGTGACAGAATATCCACCGTGTGGTGTGTGCTATCCATTGAAGCGATAGATCATAGAATAGAATCATAGAAATTTACAGCACAGAAGGAGGCCATTCGGCCCATCTTGTCCGTGCCGGCCGACAAAGAGCTATCCAGCCTAATCCCACTTTCCAGCGCTTGGTCCGTAGCCTTGTAGGTTACGGCACTTCAAGTGCATATCCAAGTACTTTTTAAATGTGATGAGGGTCTCTGCCTCTACCACCCTTTCAGGCAGTGAGTTGTGGACCCCCAACACCCTCTGGGTGAAAACATTTCTCCTCAAATCCCCTCTAAACTTACGACCAATTACTTTAAATCTATGGCCCCTGGTTATTGACTCTTCTGCTAAGGGAAATTGTTCCTTCCTATCCACTCTATCTAGGCCCCTCATAATTTTATACACCTCAATTAGGTTTCCACTCAGCCTCCTCTGTTCCAAAGAAAACAACCCCAGCCTCTCCAATCTTTCCTCAGAGCTAAAATTCTCCAGCCCAGGCAACATCCTTGTAAATCTCCTTTGTACCCTCTTTAGCGCAATCACATCTTTCCTGTAATGTGGTGATCAGAACTGCACGCAGTACTCTAGCTGAGGCCTAACTAGTGCTTTATACAGTTCAAGCATAACCTCCCTGCTCTTACATTCTATGCCTCGGCTAATAAAGGCAAGTATTAATTACTTAGCGATACCATTACAGCGATGGTGAATTTCTATGTAATGTGTTGCACAAAATACATATGTGAACTCCTGTGTTGCACATACACGCCAGGCGTCTGCGTTTGAACTGCAGCGTCAGCGTTTTGAAGGTGGGGGCAGCCTTGATCAGCATAAACTTTGGCGGGGGGGGTGGTGGGGGAGAAGAAATAAATAAAAAAGAGAATGCAGCATGAACTGAAGGAAGAGGGAAAGGAGAAAACCAGCATGGACAGGGAGGGAGGAAAGAGATTACCAGCAATAACTGGGGGAGTTAGTAACACCATGAGCTCGATGAGGAGAGGACAGTGTGATCATGAACTGGGAGGATGGGAGGAGAGTGTCGGCATGAAATCAGGTGCAAGAAGAGAAAGGAAATTGTCAGCGTGGACTGTGGCGACAGGGTGGGGGTGGGGGTGGGCTGGGGCAGGAGATTGCCAGTATGAATTGTGGGAAGAGAGGAGCAGGTCAACTTGAACTGGGAGGTTTGGAGATGAAGAAGGGAGAAAGGACCTGGGGATGGGGTTGGGAAAAGAGAACTAGGTTGAACTGAGGTGGGGGGGGGGGGGGCAGGGGGAAAGTGCACCAAGGTGGACTGGAAGGGCAGAGATTGTCTCTGTAAACTGAGTAGAGGGTTGGAAAAAGGGAAGTGTCTCCACAAACTGGGTCGAAAGGGGGTAGACTAACTGTGACCTGGTTAAGGGCAGTTGGAGGAAGAGATTGACAGTTGAGATTGCTTTTGGGGAAGTGATGATCTGGTTGGTCAGTTGAAAATCCAAAGTCACTTATTTTTCTAATTTTTGTTCAGCTAAAATCTATCAACTGTGAAGTACGAAAAGTGTCTACAATTAACAAGAACGCACCATTTTAAATGTAGGTGCTCAAAATTGCCTGGGGAAGTGGACTCCCAGAAAGGCACCAACAGTTGTCACGAATGGCAGCACCAGTTGGGAATGAGTGAGCAAAATTCAAAATTTGCTGTCCACTGCCTGACTAGAATGGTCAATAATGGGCTCGAATCCCCTGTTAGCCACTCGGCAATTTAACAAAATAAACTGTTTTTCTCCCAGTCATAGATTTGCCGCTGCTACTGGGAGAAAGAAATTTTAAAATCAGAACAGAAATAATCCATTTCCAAATGGCAGATAAAGAGTTTATAATAAAACTGAACAAATTACCGTTCCTTTTCAAATAAAACCTAAAAACGCAATATCCATGTTCAACATACATTCCAAAATACTGGAAAATGCACTGATAAAGGTAGCTTGTACCTTTAATACTTGTGTCCTCTACAGGCTTTCATGTCCTTAATATTGTTTGAGTGTAAAGGAATTTTGGGTAAGCCAGCATATTAAATTACAAGCCCGTGTCTCACTGCACTTTTGGTGTAATTAAT
>JASTWF010000446.1:157500-384281 GCA_030390025.1 Squalus acanthias
GCTGCCCATCACCTCCTGTCATCTTAGATTACTGCTTGCTGCAGCATTTCTACCTTGCATCACGTTGTACCAGTGGGACATGGAGAGCTGATACTGAAAATCTGCTGCACATGGTTTATTTGAATTCTTCTTTAATTATTTAAAACAGAAATCTGTCATTTTGTTGATAAGCAAACTTTTTTTTAGAATGAAGTTTTTGTGACTTTAGGTTGCGAGACGTTAGTGTTGGGGAATGGCACACTCTCCATTTCAGGCCTCCAGTGTCATTATCAAGACTCACAGATCAGGTATAGAACAGCGATATGTCCACTCTTCCCAACCATGTGACTCAGCCCTAGCCCGAAACAAGCACCTTAATAGCACCAGTGCAGCATGTATCCACTTCCCACACCAGCCATCTTGTGGCCTCTTGGAGTAGGTTCACCATCTTTTTGTTCAAGTTCTCACTAACTGCTGGCTCAGTGGGTAACACTCTAACCTCCGAGTCCAGAAGGTTGTGGGTTCAAGCCCCACTCCAGAAACGTGTAGCACAAAAATCTAGGCTGACACTTCAGCGCAGTACAGAGGGAGTGCTGCAGTGTCGGAGGTGCCGTCTTTCGGATGAGACGTTAAACCGAGACCCCATTTGCCCTCTTAGATGGACATAAAAGGTCCCGTGGCACTATTTAGAAGAAGCGCAAGGGAGTTCTCCCGGTGTCCTGGCCAATCTTTTTCCCTCAACCAACATCACTAAAGACAGATTAGGAACATAGGAACAGGAGTAGGACATTCAGCCCTTCGAGCCTGTTCCACCATTCAATTAGATCATGGCTAATATGCCTCTCAACTCCATCTACCTGACTTGATTCTCTGACCCTTAATACCCTTGCCGAACAAAATATCAATCTCAATTTTGAAATATTCAATTCACCTTGCCTCACCAGCTTTTTGAGGGAAGAAAGTTGAAGATTTCCACTCCCCTTTGTGTGAAGAAGTGTTACCTGACACTTTAGCTGATCATTATCTCATTGCTGTTTGTGCACAAATTGCCTGCCGCGTTTCCTACATTCCAACAGTGACTACACAAACAAAGTTCTTCATTGGCTGTAAAGTGCTTTGGGACGTCCTGAGGTCGGGAATGGCGCTATATATACAAGTCCTTTCCGTTCTTCATTACAGGATCAACAGAGGGAAATACAGACTTATTAGTAATACAGAGAGCTTCTGGAACAAATCATCTTCAAATTGACGGAATAATTGCCTCAGTGTGCTGGAGATAAACATTTAGATTGTGTTGTACATGAGCAGTGCTTTGCAAGGTCTCGGCTTACAATTAGTTTGGAAATTACTGGGAGCTGATTGGCAGTTTGTGTTGCTGTCTTTCATTCACACTACCGATGATGTAATTAACTGGAAGGCTGTATGCATAATGACCCTGGGATACATTATTTTGGGAAAATCATTAAAGTTAATTGCTTTTTGTTCTTTGGTGGAGATTTGGAGTCCCACATTGAAGGGCTTTGCAGACATAAGTTAACCATTTCATCATCTCAAACATCCGGAGCATTGGAAGGGGTACATGACAGACGCATCTGCAGACAAATTTATTTCAGAGTTGTCACAGAAGCAGCAAGATGGGGGCATGGGGCATGGCTTATTTGCCATCATTTGGTTTTTTTTATGCTAACCTAAAGGAAAGGATTCTCTCCATATGCGGACTTAGAAACACACGACAACGCAAAATCATCGAGCAGAAACTGATAGCCAAGTTCCGCACTCATGACGACGGCCTCAACCGGGATCTTGGGTTTATGTCACGATACATGACGTGATCCAGACTCGAGTCGTCGTTGGCTTGTCAACAGATGTGATTCCCAGTAAAAAAGTAAAAATTTTAATGTTTATCGTTTCCCATACTGCGGCTTTTGACACATTGGACCCCCTGTGGCTCCACCTCATTGTCTCAGTTGTATCTTGCTATGTCTTTGATGTGACCTGATTGCCTTTTGTCACACCTCGGCAGATAAACAGTCAGGGTGATTTAAATGTAGTCGTCTGCTTTTTGTAAGTAACACATGCATTGTTCTCTATCTATATATGCTTTGGCGATTCTGTATCTCTTTACTTCACCTGAGGAAGGGGCGATCGATAGCTCCGAAAGCTTGTGATTTCAAATAAAACTGTTGGACTCTAACCTGGTGTTGTGCAACTTATCATTTTAAAGGAAAGGAGGCAGTGTGTACAAGGATGTTGTCAAGGCTGGTGGCTGCACACACATTTCAAGCACACCTCAAGTTACTAGCTACACCCCTGTCTACCATCATTCCACATTCTTCAAAGGATCCAAATGCATTCAGTAAGAATCCAAATACTGAGTCAAGGAGGTCCCAAACAAGATATTTATGGCCCGAGGTGAGAGGTTAACAGGATCGTGCAGTTTAGTGTCAACGCAAGATTATTGTCCATTTAATTGGAAACAACATATTTAGTGCTCAAGCTGCTTTTCTTGAGAGGAGTAAACAATTGAATTCTGCCGTGGTTCACCAGTTACAACATTGGAATTTTTTTTAAATTTGGTCTTGGTATACGAGCACCCAGAGGACCTGAAGGTATTAAGAGTGTGGGCCTAGAATCACGTGTAGGCCAGAGGAGGTAGGGGGGTGACAGGTTCCCTTCCCTGAAGGACAGGAGTGAGCCAGTTGAACTTTTACAACAAAGCAGCAGCTTTCAGGGTCATTTTCTGGCGCTAGCCCACAAATTGCCAGATTTATTGAACTCACGTTTCACAAAATCAGGTGGGATTTGAACCCATGCCGGCTGTGCTGATAATCCAGTCCCATAACCGCTAGGCTACTATAACCCATTTATTCAGCCACAGCTCCAATGAGTTGTTTTGCAGCAACTTTGGGTAGAAAGCTCAGCTCAGGATTGAATGGAAAATGCCAGGCACAGATTCATCGAGTAGTCCTGGAGGTCACTGAAGTAGGAGTTAGAGCGACATCAGTGTGGACGATAGCTGAGCAGGCTGGCTTCAGTTTGACCTACATTACGTCATAGGTAGTCAGGATTCATCAATAATTTAAACCCGAACAGCCAGAAAGCTGGAGTCAATGATGATAGTGGTGCAGAGGTAGAGATGGGCATCAACAGCATGCACGTGGCAGCTTATCCCTTGCTTGCAGATGATGTCCCAAAGGGTTAACACATATGAAGTGACTCTGTTACATCTGGAGTCCCCCATGGATCTATCCTTCACCCCCTCCTCTTCCTCATCTACATGATGCCCCTTGGCAACATCATCCTGGGGTCAAGCTATACATGTACACTGACAACACCCAGCTCAACCTCTCCACTACATCTCTTGACCCCTCCACTGCCATTGTACTGTCAGACTGCTTGTCCAATATCCAGTTGTGGAGCTGCAACTTCCTCCAGTAAACCACTGGGAAGACTGAAGCCATCATCTTCGCCCCCACCCCAACAAACTCTGTACGCTTGCCACTGATTCCATCCCCCCCCCACCAGGCCACTTCCTCAGCTGGAAGCCAATTGTTTGCAACCTTTGAACTCTATTTTACCCTGAGCTGAGTTTCCAACACCATAACCTCTCCATCACAAATTGGCAATTTACACCTTCATAACATTGCTCGTCTCCGCCCCTGCTTCAGCCCATCTTCAGGCGAAACCCTCATGCTTGCCTTTATCACCTCCAGAGTCACCTATTCCAATCTTATCCTGACTGGCTTCCCATCCTCCTCATTCCATAAACTTCAGCTCATCTAAAACTCCGCTGCCTGTATCCTATCCCGCACCAAATCCCCCTCACCCATCACCCCTGCCCTTGCTGACCTACATTGGCTCTCGGTCCCCAACACCTCCAATTTAAAATGTTTAGCCTCATGTTTAAATCCCTCCATGGCCTCACTCCTCCCTATCTCTGTAACCTCCTCCAGCCAAACAACCCTCTGAGATCTCTTCATTTCTCCAATATGGGCTTTTCTGCGCCCTCCTCCCTTCACCCCACCATTGAGGGCCATGCCTTCAGCCATCCAAGCCCTAAGTTCTGTAATTCTCTCCCTAAATCTCTCCAGCTCTTTCACTTTCTTCAAGCCCTCCCTTAAACCCCACTTCAATAAACAAGCTATGTGTCACCCCTCCTAATATCTCCTTCCTTGGCTCGGCATCAATCTTTGTCTGATTACATTTCTGTGAAGCACCTTGGGACAACTTTCTATGTTAATGGTGAGGTATAGATGTACGTTGTTGTTGTTAAACAGGAGTCTTGTGAACACTACAGCTGACCAAGCAAGCAAGGGACCAGAAACTGAAGAGATGTATGAAGTGTATTGAGACAGGTAGGCCGGGAATGACAAGACAGCAGTGGCATGGAGCTGGGAAGCAGGAAGTGGTCCTCACCACTCGGACATTGCCCAAGAAATGATGTTCAAATCCACACGGAGGGATCTGTGGGCTGGACCATAAATATGATACCCACACACTGAAATTAGTGGTTTAACCCTGTGATTGGGGGTAATATACTGGCATGGATTGAAAATTGGTTAACAGACAGGAAACAGAGAGTAGGAATAAATGGGTCTTATTCAGGGTGGCAGGCGGTGACTAGTAGAGTACCGCAGGGATCAGTGCTTGGGCCCCAGCTATTCACAATATATATCAATGATTTGGATGAGGGAACCAAATGTAACATTTCCAAGTTTGCTGATGACACGAAACTAGGTGGGATTGTGAGTTGTGAGGAGGATGCAAAGAGGCTTCAAGGCGATTTAGACAAGTTGAGTGAGTGGGCAAATACATGGCAGATGCAGTATCATATGGATAAATGTGAAGTTATCCACTTCAGTAGGAAAAACAGAAAGGCAGAATATTATTTAAATATCACAGAATCCCCACAGTGCAGATAGAGGCCATTTCGGCCCATCGAGCCTGCACCGACACATATCCCACCCTATCCCCGTAACCCCACGTATTTAATCCCCCTAACACTAAGGGTCAATTTATCATAGCCAAATCAACCTAACCCGCACATCTTTGGACTGTGGGAGGAAACCGAAGCACCCGGAGGAAACCCACGCAGACACGGGGAGAATGTGCAAACTCCACACAGACAGTCACCCGAGGCTGGATTCGAACCCGGGTCCCTGGCGCTGTGAGGCAACAGTGCTAACTACTATGCCACCGTGTTTATGATGTGGAGATGCCGGTGTTGGACTGGGGTGGACAAATGTGAGAAGTCGCACAACACCAGGTTATAGTCCAACAGCTTTATTTGAAATCACAAGCTTTTGGAGCGCTGCTCCTTCGTCAGGTGAAGGAGCAGCGCTCCGAAAGCTTTTGATTTCAAATAAAGCTGTTGGACTATAACCTGGTGTTGTGCGACTTCTCACATTATTTAAATAGTGATAGATTGGGAAATGTTGATGTACAAAGGGACCTGGGTGTCCTTGTACACCAGTCACTGAAAGCAAACATGCAGGTGCAGCAAGCAGTTAGGAAGGCAAATGGTATGTTGGTCTTCATTGCAAGAGGATTTGAGTACAGGAGCAAGGATGTCTTACTACAGTTACACAGGGCCTTGGTGAGACCACACCTGGAGTACTGTGTGCAGTTTTGGTCTCCTTACCTAAGAAAGGATATACTTGCCATAGAGGAGGTGCAGCGAAGGTTCACTAGACTGATTCTTGGGATGGCAGGACTGTCGTATGAGGAGAGATTGGGTCAACTAGGCTTGTATTCACTAGAGTTTAGAAGAATGAGAGGGGATCTCATTGAAACGTATAAAATTCTGACAGGGCTAGACAGATTGGATGCAGGGAGGATGTTTCCCCTGGCTGGGGGGGGGGTCTAGAATGAGGGGTCACAGTCTCAGGATACGGGGTAGGACATTTAGGACTGAGATGAGGAGAAATATCTTCACTCAGAGGGTGGTGAACCTGTGAAATTCTCTACCACAGAAGGCTGTGGAGGCCAAGTCACTGAATATATTTAAGAAGTAGATAGATAGATTTCTAGACACAAAAGGCATCAAGGGGTATGGGGAGAGAGCGGGAATATGGTATTGAGATAGAGGATCAGCCATGATCATATTGAATGGCAGAGCAGGCTCGAAGGCCCGAATGGCCTACTCCTGCTCCTATTTTTCTATGTTTCTCTATGTTTCTCTCTCGGATCACTGATCACTGATCACTTTAATTACTATGGGTACAGGTCAATGATCCCGGTACTCATGGGAGCAAAACTTTCAAAATATGGATAACACAAATTATTGGCCATTCATATTGAGTCCAAATAGTCTCTACTGCTGTTGTTTAGTCAGGCTATAAGACCTCGTACACTTTGTGGCAAAAGTTTACTGCTTGAAAGTGCACAACCTTCCTGAAAATATATTTGGCAAGCCTTTGCTTAATCTGGTTAGAAATACTGGGCACTGATAAAACACTGCTTTCAGATGAGTCACTGCATCACTTGCATGTAATATAATTTTGACAAAAGTTGCCTAGCTTGCTCCCTTCCCAAATGAGAAAAGATTTGTCCAAGATTTATTCGTGAAGGCAATGTCCCTTTAAATATGCAAGTTTGAGTTATATTTAACAGTCATACTGCAGAGAGTATTCAAGAAGAGTTTAAAACCCAACCAGCAGGAACCATGCTGCAAAAGAGAGAGCCCAGGTGGCAGCAAAGTTCTTTCATTCTGAGAAAGGTCACCACAACATGTATCAAGTCTTCACATCAGTGTGAACCTGTGGTAATAAAACCTGCATGCATGTGCACAGTCTTTAACTAACAGAGACAAAATCGTACAGTGGCTCAATAATATGGTTTTTTTTAATATTCCAGAAGGTTCACTCCTTCATTTTCCTTACATTTTTAAGTGAAAGTTAAGAACAGCTAAAGGTTAACAATGTACTTGGAGATGCACATCTAAAGGAGTGTACGTATTCTACAGGAGAGGAAGAGAGAGAGAAAACACGCAATACACAAAGCGAAGCGAGAGAGAGAGATGAGGAGAGGAGGGCGAGATGAGGAGGAGGAGGGAGAGATGAGGAGAGGAGGGAGAGGAAAGGAGAGAAGGGAGGGGTGAAAGAGAGGGAGGGCAAAAAAAAGTGAAGGGAGAAGAGAGTGGTAAAGCAGAGAAAGAAGTGGAGAGCGTGTACAGCGAGGGAAAAGAAAGAAGAGGAAGAAGGAGAGAGAATGCAAAGCGGTCAGCATAGAAGAACATTTAATATTCTAGAGACTTCTGATATCATGAAATTGATTGCAAACCCTTTTAAACAAATGGAAATATATTTAGTTTAATGAGGGACAGGTATCAAGGCAGGTAATACTTGATTTATTTGTTGCAAACTTCCTCTTCTCCTGAAGCTGCTGACTCTACCTGTTGCTTGGTTTCACAGGCACTGGCAGTCCTCCAGCACTTCACCCAAGAGGGCCACTCTTCATGTTTGAACCTGGACAGTGAATGTTGGCAGAAGCGTGTGAACATGTGGCACATCACAGCTGAGACCATTGCTACCCTCAAATGTGCACTTTCAAACAGTAGTCACTGAACAGCATATTAGGAGCAGAAACCCTGGCCAACTCCTTTCTTCCCTACTGCAAGGGCAGTGAGGTCAATTGGAGCACCTGAACTGGCACTAGGGCTGATATCGGTTAACACAGCACAAAATGGAGATAGAACGGAGTCCCTTCTGGATATATATTTACATAGGAACGTTCCTATAGTGCTTCATAGCCAATGAATTACTTTTGAAATATAGTCACTGTTGTAATGCAGGCAATCACAGCAGCCAATTAGTGCACAGCAAGCTCCTTCAAACAGCAACGAGACAAATGACCAGATAATCTGTTTTGGTGATGTTGATGGAGGGATAAAAATATTGGCCAGGATACAGGGACAACTCCTCTGCTCTTCTTCGAATAGTGTCATGGGATTTTTTACATCCATCTGAGACGGCAGAAGACTCAGTTTAACGCCCTCACACCGCACTGAGAAGGTTGGCAACATGGAAGTAAAAGACTGCAAAGTGCGTAATTTAGACATCAACACATGGCTGAAGAATATTCTATAGATTCTGGAACGGTTCCTGCAGATTGGAGGATAGCAAATGTAACCCCGCTATTTAAGAAAGGAGGGAGAGAGAAAACAGGGAACTACAGACCTGATAGCCTCACATCAGTAGTTGGGAAAATGCTGGAATCTATTATAAAGGATGCAATAGCTGGGCACTTAGAAACTAATAGTAAGATTGGGCAGAGTCAACATGGATTTATGAAAGGGAAATCCTGTTTGACAAACCTATTGGAGTTCTTTGAGGATGTAACTAGTGGAGTAGACAAAGGGGAACCGGTAGATGTGGTGTATCTGGATTTTCAGAAGGCCTTCAATAAGGTCCCACACAAGAGGTTGGTGAACAAAATTAGGGCACATGGAATTGGGGGTAATATACTAGCATGGATTGAGAATTGGTTAACAGACAGAAAACAAAGAGTATGGATAAACGAGTCTTTTTCAGGATGGCAGGCTGTGACTAGTGGGGTACTGCAAGGATCAGTGCTTGGGCCCCAGCTATTCACAATCTATATCAATGATTTGGATGAGGGGACTAAATGTAACATTTCCAAATTTGCTGATGATACAAAGCTAGGTCGCAGTGTCAGTTGTGAAGAGGATGTGAAGAGGCTTCAAGGGTATCTCGACAGGCTCAGTGAGTGGGCGAGAACATGGCAGATGGAATATAATGTGGATAAATGTGAAGTTATCCACTTTGGTAGAAAAAACAGAAAGGCAGAGTATTTCCTAAATGGTGAAAGATTGGGGAATGCAGATGCTCAAAGGGACCTGGGTGTCCTTGTACACGAGTCACTGAAAGTGAATGTGCAAGTGCAGCAAACCATTAGGAAGGCAAATGGTATGCTGGCCTTCATTACAAGTGGATTTGAGTACAGGAGTAAAGAAGTCTTACTCCAATTATATAGGGCCTTGGTGAGACCACACCTGGAGTACTGTGTACAATGTTGGTCTCCTTACCTAAGGAAGGATATATATGCCATAGAGGGAGTGCAACGAAGGTTCACGAGATTGATTCCTGGGATGGTGGGACTGTCGTATGAGAAGAGATTGAGTAAACTAGGCCTGTATTCTCTTGAATTTAGAAGAATGAGAGGGGATCTCATTGAAGCATACAAAATTATTACAGGGCTTGATAGGATGGATGCTGGGAGAATGTTTTCCTTGGCTGGGGAGTCTAGAACCAGAGGCCACAGCCTCAGGATAAAGGGTAGGCCATTCAGGACTGAGATGAGAAGAAATTTCTTCACACAGAGGGTGGTGAATCTTTGGAATTCTCTACCCCAGAGGGCTGTGGAGGCTCAGCCATTGGGTATATTCAAAACAGAAGTCGATAGATTTCTGACTAGTAAGGGCATCGAGGGATATGGCGATAGGGCCGGTGAATGGAATTGAGGCAGAAGATCAGCCATGATCTCTTTGAATGACGGAGCAGGCTCGAAGGGCCGAATGGCCTACTCCTGCTCCTATTCTTATGTTCTTATGAAGAAGATGGTACCAGGACAACAAAATGAGGATTATATCCGAGATGTTTTAAATGAAAACATTTAGGAAGAATCAAAGTGAAACTTTAAACTTCGGTTTCACATGATTTAAGCATAAAAATTGCCTGAAACTAATACTGGTTATGTTCCTAGTATTAGTGTTATATGAAACTGTAAAAAAATAATTGGCATCCCTTTAAGTTGTGCGGCCCTCCAGGTGTCCTGCACAGCCAGTGAGCCAACTTGTAAATTGAAAAAACATGCATGCGTGGACTTTTGAATGGGCCGTGCAGCCCAAAAAAAAAATTACTGGGAACATTGGTCCCTTAGCACTGTCTGTTCAAAGGTTCGAAGCTGACTCCATATAGGTAACAGTTATGATTTTACTTAAGTATAAGAGAGACTTAATACCTTGCAGTATTCGAGCAGCAGTTTACAAAGCACAATCAAGAATTATATTACCCGTTATAACTGTCCTTTGGGTAGTAGGTGTGACCCATTCCTCTAAATCCTTCTACTTGCATGCGCGTTTACACCTTTCTGGATCGATGCCCTTCCTGACCCTTCTACACTGAGAAGGTGCCCAAACCCACTGGGATATACCCCAAGAACCGGAACTGCAGAATGATCCATCCAATCATGTGTCTTCCATACCCCCTGTACTACCCAATCATAGGCCCGGCAAGTTCTGTCTCCAGGCACAGACCTTGGGCCACTCTTAGCTGCTTTTCAGCCTTCGGACAAGCTTTTTCTGTTCTTGGTTTCTGTTTCCATCCATGGTGATGATGCAACCCAGGACCTTGATGACAAAGGGTTCTAATTAGAAGCCGGTTTTTAACATGCTTTCCCCTAATTCTAACAGAGATAAGTCTAAATTCATAAACCTATACTAACTTAATAAAAACTATAAACTGGCAATCTTAATATTAAACTACGGTCTCACAAAGCTTAATACTGAAAATTAGTGAAAAAAAGAGATTCATGGTTGGTTATGTTTCGATGGCTCACATAAGTTTCACATTCCCACAGACACAAGGAGATAAGAGATAACAAGGCCACTTGTGACGCAACTTAGGACCTTGAAGAAAGGACCAGCAGAAAGTCCGAGGCAGAGTGTTTCTTCAGAACTAATCTTTTAGGAGAAAAGCTTAAGGCTATTTAACTCTTCCAATGCCCGATCCCTCAAAATCCCATTTTCTTACAGAACGCACCAGTTATATGTTCAAGTGTTGTACAGGCTCCTGAGCAGAGGATTATGAAATCGACTACATTAAAAATCCCCAGGTTCCCAACAGGTCTTACAATACAATTTTTTAAGATGCACAGCAAGTACTTAACCTGCCTTGGAACTTCTCCACAACTTTTCCCAGTACCATAACTCAAGTGGAGATTTTAAAAAGAAACATATCTAGGTCTACCTCAATTAACTGTCATTAAATAAAGTGCAGTTCAGAGATGTATCTCTGTCTGGTACATGTGGTGCGGTTTCTTTTAATCAGGCGTAGACACATCAGGCTAGATTTTACAAATCCACATGCCTGAAGCAGAGTTTTGCAGATCAAGAGTGCAATATTGGGAGTCATGTACAGAGGTCATAAGGGTTCACTGGAATTTATGATTGAGACATATATGGGGGCCATTGATGTCTATACCAGATTCCTGATATGCGTTCCGGCATTGGGCATGTAATTTAGTAAGATCTGTGCTGTGGGGTAATGAGCCAGTGAGTTTTAATTAACATATGCACATTTGACTTTCCAGCTCCATGTCTGCCTGCTGCTAACTATTTGCTGTCTGGAGGAGGTAACCCCTGTAATACTCAGAGGCCTAATATATTCACACAGCCCACAGTCCTGATCAGTCCTAAAGTACAGAATCGTACAGGCCGTAAATTCCCAGTTTCAATCCTCAATCTGTGCTGATCTGGTGAGGCAGTGCCGATATACCATTGGTGACAACTCCTTATATATAGATTCACAGTACCCAGAACCCCAAATATAGCTACAGTACCCAGCCATTAACCCCAATTATACCTCACCATACCCAGCCATTAACCCCAATTATACCTCACCATACCCAGCCATTAAACCCAATTATACCTCACCATACCCAGCCATTAACCCCAATTATACCTCACCATACCCAGCCATTAACCCCAATTATACCTCACCATACCCAGCCATTAACCCCAATTATACCTCACCATACCCAGCCATTAAATCCAATTATACCTCACCATACCCAGCCATTAACCCCAATTATACCTCACCATACCCAGCCATTAACCCCAATTATACCTCACCATACCCAGCCATTAACCCCAATTATACTTCAGTACCCAGATAATGACCCAATTATACCTCATCATACCCAGCCACTGATCCAATTAACTTGATGGTACCCAGCCATTGATCGAATTATACCTCACATTTCCATCGCTGAAACCATCTATAACTCTCAGTATCCAGTTAACTAACGGCAATTATACTAAATAGTACCCAGGCATTGTCTCTATATCCAGTACACTGACTGCAATTAAACCTTACACTACCTAGCAACTGATTCTAATTATATCTCACAATAACCAGTCATCCATTCAATTATGCCTCACATTGCCCAGCCACTGACCCAATAATACCTCAGTGTCCAGCCACTGACCCAATAATACCTCACATTGTCCAGCCACTGACCCAATAATACCTCACATTGTCCAGCCACTGACCCAATAATACCTCAGTGTCCAGCCACTGACCCAATAATACCTCAGTGTCCAGCCACTGACCCAATAATACCTCAGTGTCCAGCCACTGACCCAATAATACCTCAGTGCCCAGCCACTGACCCAATAATACCTCAGTGTCCAGCCACTGACCCAATAATACCTCACATTGTCCAGCCACTGACCCAATAATACCTCACATTGTCCAGCCACTGACCCAATAATACCTCAGTGTCCAGCCACTGACCCAATAATACCTCAGTGCCCAGCCACTGACCCAATAATACCTCAGTGTCCAGCCACTGACCCAATAATACCTCACATTGTCCAGCCACTGACCCAATAATACCTCAGTGCCCAGCCACTGACCCAATACCTCACAGTATCCAGCCAATTACCTAATTTATACGTCACAGTATCCAACTCACTGACTTCAGTTGCAGCTGGCAACTCGAACGGCCCCATTTGCTCAGCCTTGCATGACTATTTGCAACAGTGCAGTTCACCGTGGAAAGTGTGTCAATTCCAGGGGTACCTGCGGGGAAATGCACGCCTACCTCCCCTGGGGCCTCCATAATGATGCCCGTTTGCAGGGCAAAACTGTGCAGGACACAGCACAACAAGAACTACTTCTGAAACCTCAGCCAACCTGACAGTGGCAGCAGAACTGCACCCGGAGTTGATGCCAGATTTATAGAAACAGCTTGTACAATTCTGTCCTAAAAACTGGAAATGAGTTTTTGAAGGACAGGTTCTGCTTTGGCCTGACCTTACCAAACTGCCCAATTTCAGATGTAACCAGTTCTTGTTTTGGCTCCAGTCCATTCTCATTCTTATGTTCTCTGAAGAACTGAAGTATTGATTCCTTCCCCCCCCACCCACTCTATGTAATTTGCTTCAACTGTTGTCCAATGGAAACCTGTAATTACATTGAACATTGTCGTGCAATAAGATTAAGTTGTGCTTTCAAACAAGGCCCGAGACTACTGTGCTGTTTTTCATGCAGAACTGGGGGCTGACAGAGCTCTGAGTCAAGCTGAGCTGTCCTTGATGGATGCAACTTTCAGACAAGATTTGTCTGGTGAGACTAGATCTACTTAATCCCTTGCAATTTTTGATCTTTTTCATTGTATCTCTTGTTTTAACTACCATGGCATATCATTTGGAACGCATTTGTGTACGGTGTCCATGTTAGGACATTTTCATTCATTTTAAATACTACAAAGTCAAGCATACACTTAAGCATTTCACAGTACTGTTAAAAGGTACTGATAAAAAACTCAGTCTGCAAAATGGTTTGGAAAACTAAGAAAAGTCACCCCAATATTTTTGGGGAGAACCGATGTCTATTCAAAAGGATGTAACTACCCTCATTTGTTAAATGACATCTTAAACCGGGGTCCCATTACCTGTTTCAGTAGTTCAGGTCTCTATTAAAGATCCCATTCAGAGAAGAGGAGGAAGTTCTCACAGTAACCAGGGCAGCATTCCACATTCAAACAATATCACATTGCTTGTTTGTGGGACATTGAAGGCATAAAATAGCTGTTACATTTGCCTACATTACAACAGTCACTTCCCCTTAAAGAGTAATTCATTGGGCTGGATTTTGTCGTTGGGGGCGGGTCAGGTGGTCGGCAGGTCACGACCCCGCCTCCGATGTGAGGCGGGACAATTGAGCAATTTTGCCCTAATTGGGCACTTGATTTCCAGCGTGTGGGAACCCCTGGCCCAGTGAGTCTTTCGGCCCTGAAACTCACCTCTGATGATGTCATCTATGCAGCTGCATTTAAGGCCTGCAAGCAGCCTTGGTTCATTTTCTGCCGTACAACTTTTTTGCTGAGACTTCTGAGGGATTAGTGGTGCAAACATGGCAAGCTCAAGACCCAAGTGCACACCCCGCTTTGATGAGGACTCCCTCCAAGCTCTGGTGGAGGGAGCAAGAGCTCATAAGGAAGTGCTGTTTCCTTCTTCTAGGAGGAAGAAACCTCCCCAGCAGACCAAAGCTGTGTGGCTGCAAGTGCCATCTCAATGTGCAGCAGAACCTGGCTGCAGTGCAGAAAGAGGTTTCATGACCTTCTCCGCAAAGGAAAAGTGAGTATTACATCACCATGACCCTCAATCTGCTCCCCATCGCCTCTCATCACCAGCACTCTGCATTGTCAATCTCCTCCTCCACATCCCACTTGACCCTTCCATCCCTGCACCCTTAACCATTCCCCCTCTCTGGATGTTCACATTCACATAACTATTCGACTATGCAGCCCTCACACTCCCTATCACTGTTATGCTATGACAACAACTTACAACACACAGGGAGAGCCCTTGGTCTTGGGACCTCACTCCATCTTTGTGTCCTTCTAAGAATCTATGCTATGGATTCTCTACACTCACTCCTTCATTCTCACTCAAACTCCACTTATGTCCCTCATTGCAGGAAAAGAGAGGCCACAAAAAGAGGGAAAGGGCGAAGACAGGAGGAGGGCCACCCTCAATAGCCCAGCTCACCAGTGCAGAGGAGGTGGCCCTGGAGATCGTGGGAGTCGAGGAGGATGCACAAGTGGGGGACAGGCGCATCATAGCAAGCTGGTAACAGAATAGTTTTTCTTCTCTCTCATTGACATTGCATGAGTGAGTGATCTTGATTCTAATGCTCTAACAGATTGACTTATGATCATCTGCACAACTCAATGTGCATGTAACGTTTATCTCACATGTCTAACTCTTTCCTTTGCTCCCCCACAGGACCATCGACAACCCCCATCCCCACTGTCCAGGAGGAACAGCCTGAGCCACAAGACTCCTCAGAGGAAGCTGCAACCTCTGAGGGCGCAGCGTCAGCAGAATTAAGTGCACCCAGCACCAGCGCAGACACTCACACCTCGGTGGGACCTTCGGGAGATAGAGTAGTGTTGTCACCTGGTGTATCACAGCTCACAAGTGAGCATCAGCAGATGGTGAAGACAGGAGAGTCCACATCGGAGGGCGCAGGACTCTCCCAGCTCGGCTCAGCTGCATGTCGACCCTGTGCCTCCGGGTCCATCCAGAAGGAGAGCAGTGCTCGAACTCCAGGAACAGGTGCAGGAGTCTCTGGTAGGTTTTGTCTCCAGGGTCACTGCGAGTGTGGAGAGGATGGAGGAGTCCATCGCTAACATGAGCAGTGCCTTTGTGGAGGCATTGGCGCGTGAACGCATCACCACGGAAAGGATGGCAACCTCCGCGGAAAGGTTGGTTACGGTAGAGAAGAGGATGGCTATGGCCATGGAGGAGCTAAGTCGTCAGAGTGTAGAAAACATGGTCATTGTTCAAAATAGACTGGCATCTCGGGAGGAGCGATGGACAGCTATTGAGCAGAGAAACCAGAGCTTCATGGAACTCCTCTGGAGTAGAACTGCCAGTTCAGAAACGGGTCCTCATGGTCCCCCTGAATTGCAGCAAGGTGCTGTCAAGCCACTTGCTGGCTCTGAAGTGGGCCTGACCCATGAGAGGGATGCTGGTGGCAGACAACAAGGAAGCGGGGGCTCCTTTCCAAGCGCTCACACTTCCATGCCACTGTGGATCCCTCGGTCAGAGCCCCACCAGAGTCCTCACCCAACTGAGATGGGCGTCTCATCCCCTGCACAGCCGCAGGAGCAGCAGACTGTTGGCGAGCCCTCACAGGCTCGCAACCCCTGAGGACGCCCGCCAAAGGTGTCGAGGCAGGAGCAGCATGAAAGTGAGCAAGGGGCCTCCGCATCTGCTGAAGCCACAGGGGAAGCACCACGTAGGAGCACGTGTAAGAGGAAGATAAAGCACAAGTAGTCACAAGGGTAGTCACTTGGGTGTTCTGTTGTGTTTAATTGTGAAATGCCATCCGTGAATTAATGTTATAAAATGACTTGATGGCAAACTGTTAAAGTTGTGGGCTGTGTCATTTCGGAAATGGATCTTCCACATTGAGGGCTCAGGACAACTTGGATTTGTCAGTATGGTGGTCAGAGTGATAGGAAGCCGTAGGTTCTTGTCCATTGTCGATGGTGTGGTAAGAAGGTGCGAGCCAAATGCAAATTGGGCAGCCTAAGCAAATCTGGCCAAGATGAGTGCATCCCTTGCATCCCGGGCAGCAATGTTCTCGTGTGCTGCTGCCGCTGGTTGATGCGCCTCCGCAAACTGTTCGTTGTTGCTCTCCTCCTCCTCCTCCTCCTCCTCCTCCTCATCTGAGGAGGCTATGTAATGAGCCACTTGTACCTCAGGCAGCTGCAAGCCACGATGCTGTGCCATGTTGTGAAGTGCACAGCAGACCACGACGATTCTGGAGACCCTGGCTGCTGAGTACTGCAGGGCTCCATCTGATCTATCAAGGCATCTGAATCGCATCTTCAGCAAGCCAATGGTTTGCTCGATAATGGATCTGATGGAAATGTGGCTGGAGTTGTAGCACTCCTCAGCCTCATTGGATGGCCTCCTCAACGGCGTCATTAGCCACGTCTTCAGGGGATAGCCCTTGTCTCCAAGTAGCCATCCGAAAAGTTGGTCTGGCGGACTGAAGAGCGGAGGCACACTAGACTGCCACAGGATGAAGGAGTCATGGCAACTGCCAGGGTAGTTGGCGCAAACATGCAAAATTTCCTTCTTGTGGTTGCACGCCAGCTGCACGTTGAGGGAGTGGAGGCCCTTGCGGTTGACAAAAAGAGCTGGATTGTGATGGAGTGCCTTAAGGGTCACAGGTGTGCAGTCTATGACACCCTGCACCCTTGGAAAGCCTGCCAGATTAGCAAAGCCAACTGCACGTGCGGTTACACTTGCTTGATCCTTGGAGAAGTTCATGTAATTGTGTGCGTTGGCAAAGAGGGCATCGGTTACCTGCGTGATGCAAGTGTGTGCAGCCGCCTGGGAGATGCCGCTGATGTCTGCTGTTGATCCCTGGAATGAGCCTGAAGCAAAAAGGTTGAGTGCAGTGGTGACTTTGACGGCCACTGGTAAGGGGTATCCACCCACTCCTCTGGGCTCCAGGTCTTGCTGCAGCATTGCGCAGATGTCACCCACTACCTCTCGCGAAAGTCTGAGCCTCCTTTTGCACTGCTGCTCAGTCATGTTGAGGTAGCTCATCCTCTGTCTGTAAACCCTCTTTTGGGGGTATCTCCTGCGGCGACGTCCTTCCCTGCGCTGGCGCCTTCTGGCCTGTGCAGCTTCAGGTGGGTGAGCAGCAGGTTGGCGCTCCTGTTGTTGCTCCTGCTGTTGATGCAGCTGTTGTTCTGGGTTCTGCTGCTGCCGGGGCTGGTCTTCGTCCGAATCTAAGGTCCAGGAGGAAAGAAAATAAATGGTTCCCATGCTGCAGGTATAAACCTCAGTTGAGGAAGTGCTCAGTCAAGGTGGGGAGAGGGGTTTCCCAGGAGGTCACACTGGAGATGGATCTCAGCTTCAAAACTTCCAAAATGCGTAGGCCTGCTAAAAGTTCTCCCAGACCTGAGAAAAGAAAGTTCTGCCACCTGCAAATGATCATTGTTGAAAACTCCTTTTTTATGGTGGAGCTGCAGCTGTTAGTAAGCCATCCACTTGTGAGCCCGCCAGGATTAACTGGCGTGTTCAAGAGGAGGCGTGCAGCACGCGGGAAATGTGTTAAACTCAGAAAGGCCTCTCAAAATGGAATTATAGAGGCACTTAAGTGGTTGTTAAGTGCCTTAAGGGCCTATCCTGCCTCTTGGAGGCGGGACCGAAATGGGGTCTGAAAGCCCGCATTTGGGAAAGTTGCTCAGAGGCGGGTTGGAGCCCGATGCCATCCCACCTGACCCGCCTTCAAAATCCAGCCCTTTGTGTTCAACATTTTGAGATGAGGCACCATAGAATCGTAGAACAGTACAGCACAGGAGGAGGCCATTCGGCCCATTGAGTCTGTGCCAGCTCTTTCGAAGAGCAATCCAGTTAGTCCCACTTCCGCTCTTTCCCCATATCCCTCCAATTTTTTTCTCCTTCAAGTATTTATCCAATTCCCTTTTGACGGCTCTATCAGGCAATGCATTCCAAATCCTAACCATTTGTTGCGGAAAAAGTTTTTCCTCGTGTCGCCTCTGGTTCTTTTGCCAATCACCTTAAATTTGTGTCCTCTAGTTATCGACCCTCGAGTCATTGAAAACAGTTTCTCTTTTTTTTACTCTATCTCAACCCTTCATGTAAATGCGATTGTTGCAGTTCAATGTTTTGACATTTCTGCATTTAGGCATTCTTTGCTGCTCATTAAGTAAGGCTCATGGGTTATATATATGGTAGCCAATTAAGATGAAAATTTCATTTTATGATATTGATGATGACAGCCAGCATGCCTGCAACTGGGCAAGGGGCAGGGAACTCGAGAGGCAGCGAGCAATTTCATGGGCTTACTGATGCAGCAGTCTCTTCTGGTAAGCTGATTAGCAGGTTAACAAATGGGCAAAGCTCAAGAACAAAAGAGGCAATGTGATGTTGTAACCTTAACAATAATCGCACTCATTACCACAAATTTGCTGCTTTTGTTTTGGTTTCATTAGGAAAACAATCTGTGGTGAAGATCCCTTCATCCCAAATTTGCGTTAAAAATTTCAATGCAGCAGATTTTGCTTCTTGCGCAGTCTTCCACAGTATGGGGACCAATGCGGCTGGTGGAGCTTTCAAAGTAGCAATGCTCCTCAGCCCACCCAACACTGTATCCCAGAAAGGAATCAATGCCTAATGGGCAAGAGCAGTGGAGCAGAGCGGAAAGAAAATTGGAGTCCTCCACACTTTGGTGCAAACACCCTATTAAATCAATGAAGAGGTCCTTACATGTAGGAGCATCCACACATCAGGTTCAGGAACTTCAGTTATGACATTAGGGGCCAGAATGTTGTCCTCTTTGGGCCCATTTTATGGGCGTAAAACGGGCGCAACGAGGCCAAATTTAGGTCGGGCCTTTTTAAAGATGTCCCTAAAACAGGCACTAGGTCCCCTGGATTTGCAACTGTGGGACCTAACTCTAATTGTAGGTCCTCTCACAGAAATTTGATTGCAATGAGCAGGGAAGGCGTCACTGTGGCCTAAGCTGCAACTGCCAATGAGCGGCAGCGGAAAATAATTTTTTTTTAAGCCTTTCTGTGGCGCCAGGAAGAGCAGGAGTGCTTCCCCTGGCTCCACAGTCATCACGATCCCAGCCCCCTTCTCCCATTCCAACCCCCCCACTCAACATTTGTGCTCCGGCAGCTCTTGCATAAAATGTTAACGAGGCCCAAGACCCAATTTTGGGCCACTTGGTCGGGGCACGCACTGCCTGTGCAGAGCGCTGTGTCTGGGCCCAGAAACTGGCCTTGACAAATTTGTTCCTCTAGAACTACAAAAGAACAGCTGAGAAAAACAGACAAAAATAATAAACCTCATCACAGTATAACAATGAGTGAAAGAGATGATAACATTTCTCTGCGTTGAGGCGATAAGCAATAGTCCCTTGAACAAACATTTGTTGAGTTATTTATAATGGGATCGAGAACACTTGCAGGCAACGGGCTGTATTCATGCTGTGACTGACAGCAATCCTACTGTTTTGGAGAGAAGGCAAATGATTGATGTTGGCATCATTTACTAAGAAAGCAATCACTAAATGTCGGTTTGAGCCACCCACAAGTCTGAAGGGCGGGTGGGTTCAGATGGCCTGCAGTGACTAATTTTCCAATCACTTACTAAACATTAATGCGGTTTGTCCCACACTGGGAAAATAAGTAAACTTATGAGCAACCAAATCAATTCACAGCTCCTCTCTCTGTGTGAAATGTAAAAATAACTGGCATGTTGAGGTGCATGTCAGGGCTCTTGACACGATGTGTTCTGGAGTGATACAACATGGAGGGCAGAGGAGAGGGCATCTCAAACATGATTGCCTGCACATTGAGAACATTTTTAGGAACAGGTAAAAGCCAAAGATGGCCCACAAAAGTTGTCCCTTTTTCATACATCAGTCCCATCTACACGAATTCTTGCCATATCCCTCATTCCCTTCTCTCTTCAGAAATACAATTAATCATCTCTGAAACCCATCTATACGGTCCAGTTCAATGGATTGCCCTGGTAACTGATTCCATGAATCAAACAGCTTTTTGTCTGGCTTGCACTTGTCTTTCTAAATTTTAGTTTGTTTCTTGACAGTAGCATGCTGGCGTTACGAGTGTCCAATGTTGCTATGGTGGTAATGATGGAAAATGGGACATTATTCCATCGTTACCACTTACTTTGAAGATGCTCACCCATAATATTTGCGCTGGCGTATTCAACATCTCCTGTCACTTCTGGTGGAAAATGCCAGGAGTAGTTGTGATTGGGGGAGCTGGCAGAAGGCCCCCACGTCCGATTTCCCACCCCCACACCACCAAAATAGGATGGTGATAATGAGGAAAATCCAGGCTCTACTTTCCAAAGGGAATTTAAATATGTAGCTCCTAAACGCAAATAGAGCTTACAATCAGATGTATATTGAAATAAAACCCAGAGCATACTTCTAGCCCCTCCCAGCATATATACACATTCTATATTTTCGACTTGTATTGACCTGAAAAAAATTGGTAAATTAAGCACGCCAAAGGTTTATGTTAAACCATACTTCCAAAGCTATCAGTTAGTTAACAGAACTGGATTCATGTGTATTCATCCAAGAAGCAGTTGGGTTCGCCCCAAGCTAAATAACTCTAAAGAAAAACACATTCTGACAAGTGATAGATCCTTTATTAAAGCAATAATATTCCAAAGTTTAAATTCCTAAAGACATATTTTGAATTCTGCTGTGAATTTATGACACTCCCTAACTTGAAGAACCAGGTCAATGATGACATCGTCAGTCGATGCTCAACCATCCTCTTGTTCAACTTGTGACACCATTCAATGGAAGGATTAATTTGGCAGTTAATAGAATTTAGGCAATACAGTTCAAAGTGCATTCTCACAATTTTGAACTTTTCACCTTGGATTCAGCCCCATGGCTGTTAAGTGTGAAACTAGGTCGGGACTGTCGAATGACATCAATCTCATATCTTCTGACTGGTTTAAGGTGCTATCTCCCTTTCAATGCCTTTCACTGTAGATGTCCCTCTTTATAACCTGCCGACTATCACTGTGAACAAGCCGCAAAGGAATGGAAACATCAGACAGTGCCTCTACACTTCCATGAACTAGATTCTTGCCAACTCGCAGAACTAAAGGGCAGAATAAAGTTGGGAAATCTTACAGGCCACTACGAAACTAAGAGGACACTTAGAGGTCACAGAACAATGATCGGCCCGTCAACTGGAAAGTTCCAAATGTTTTTCGTCCTCATCTTCTGCAAGTCTGAGGCACAAAGTCAGTTGTCACTGAAGATGCAGTATAACCCCATGCACTGATTGCTTTGCTTAGTAGTTCAGTCTAAAATGTGGCTACAAAACAGTGTCACCTAGCACTAATGACAAGATGTTAATTAACACAGTAACTACTTATTATAACCGGATCTACCAATTGTCCCACATTCAGCAGAAGTCTCCCACAGGAATATGTGATTTCCTGCCTTAGAATTACAATCTCCTGTGACGTTGACTGACATATGCTGGTAATTCCTGTCATTTCTGTTGCTGGAGGGCAAGAGAAAGAGAATGTTATGAAGGTAGAGCTACCTCAGGGTCTCACCATGAAAGCCGTCTAATCACACTACAATGTAGGGCCAATAACCTTAGTTTTAAAACCTTTCTTACTGGGGGACAGCATGCAAGTATCAACCCCTTGTCTTAACTTCTGAAAGGCAGTGTCAGTTACCCAAAATGAAACAGTACTGACATTACAGAAAATGTTTTCCATATCAGAGATATATGTATATGCTTTTGGGTTTTTATGCTAGATATTTTCTCAGGTTCAGCATCACCAGCCACTCCCATAAGTCGACCTGGGGTCCCCTACAAGCCAGAGTGCACCGTTTTGTGCCCAATATTTAGGTAAACAATAGTGAGACCCAGGGATCATGATCCCATTTGCAGAGGCCTAACTCTGTGCACTGGCGATTGGAATATACTATGTGCTGCCACATGATCTTATTGAAACATATAAGATTCTGAAGGGGCTTGACAGGGTAGATGCAGAGAGGATGTTTCCCCTCGTGGGAGAATCTAGAACTAGGGGTCAAAATTTCAGAATAAGGGGAAACCCTTTTAAATCGGAAATGAGGAGGAATTTCTTCTCTCAGAGGGTCGTGAATCTTTGGAATTCTCTTCCCCAGAGAGCTGTGGAGGCTGGGTCATTGAATATATTTAAGGTGGAGATAGACAGATTTTTGAACGATAAGGGAGTCAAGGGTTATGGGGAGCGGGCAGGGAAGTGGAGTTGAGGCCAAGATCAGATCAGCCATGATCTTACTGAATGGCGGAACAGGCTCAAGGAGCCAAATGACCTACTCCTGCTCCTACGTCTTATGTTCTTATGAGTCTCCTCTTCTCAGAAGGCACGCTGAATTCACATTCCTACCAGATCAGCTTTCAAGCTTTGAACCAGTAAATGGTTTTATTTATGCAAGACAGATGAATGAACATTAAACAGTATAATGCAATGAACTGTACTTTACTGTACCCTCTTGATACATAATAAATATGCCACTTGCGTTCTCTCTAAACAGACCTTAAAATATAGATTTGCTTCATACTCTGTAGAACAAGTGACCACTTGGACGCCAGTTCAGCTAGTTCTGTAACTGCTGACCTAAAACTTTAAAAGCACAGGCAGCACGTTTGGCTACTGATTGGAAACCTCAAACAGTAACTGCAGACTGCCTGTTGAACGACACATGCTCCAATATAATTCACAATAGAAGAGCTCTGAGCCAACCTGTCCATCAAAGAGTACTACGTCCAATCATTGACCCTGTTCCTTTGTCAAAGGTCACAGACACAGCTGTCAATCAAACCCTTATGAATGGCAAATGGTTAGCCAATATTTGACAATGACATTAGATGCTCATCATTGAACAGGATAGCTCCAGGCATTAGACTCCTTAAACTTTCTAGTTTAAGCCATTGTCTTCAGTCCCCGCCACAATCTCTGCTGCCTGTATCCTAACTCGCACCAAGTCTTGTTCACCCATCATCCATGTGCTCTCTGACCTACACTGGCTCCCGGTCCAGCAACGCCTCGATTTTAAAATTCTCATGCTTGTTTTCAAATCCCTCCCTGGCTTTGCCCCATCCTATCTCTGTACCCTCCTCCAGCCCTACAACCCTCTGAGATCTCTGCGCTCCTCCAATTCTAGCCTCTTGCACATCCCCGATTTTAATCGCTCCACCATTGGCAGCCGTGTCTTCAGCTGCCTGGACCCTAAGCTGCAGGAATTCCCTCCCTGAACCTCTCCGCACCTCTAGCTCTCTCTCCTCCTTTAAGACTCTCCTTAAAACCTACTTCTTTGACCAAGTTTTTGGTCACCTGTCCTAATATTGTCTTATGTCAAATTGTGTTTGATAACGCTTCTGTGAAGCACCTAGGAACATTTTACTACCTTAAAGGAGCTATACAAGTGCAAGTTGTTGTTGTTGTTGTGTCCTTAGTCTTATCAATTTGCATTAATGAAGACCACTGTAGTCAACTCCTCTGGAACCGAACTAATCTGGTTTCCTTTGTGAAATACCCTGTGTGATCCTAGGTTGTTAATTCTTCACATGCTGTTTCAATACTTGCATTTAAATAGCGCTTTTCACAATCTCAGGACACCCCAAAGTGCCTCATAGCAAATAAAGTACAGCAGCCAATTTGCAAACAGCGATGTGATAAATGACCAAATAATCAGTTTTAGTAATATTGGCCAGGAGAACAGAACTCCCTGCTCTTTTTCGAAGTGTCATTGGATCTTTTACATCCACCTGAAAGAGCAGACTCTGTTTAACGTCTCATCTGAAAAATGGCACCTCTGACAGTGCAGCACTCCCTCACTATGGCACTGAAGTGTCAGCCTAGATTATGTGCTCAAGTCTCGGGAGTTGGGCTTGAACCCACAACCTTCTGACTCAGAGGCGAGGGTGCAACCACTGTGCCAAATATGAATAAAGAATACAAGTTAAAAATTCAACACAGAAAAATGTACATTTACATCACAAGGGCCCCTTCACATTCCCCCTAGAGTCTAGGGACCTCAAGCCTGCAGTTTTAACAGGAGGATTTTCATTACTGATATGAATGCTGGGATAGCCCCGTCACCATAGCTGTCCCTTTCTGTATCTTGTTCTAATGTAAGAGGAAAGACTTACAAATCCCAAAGCCAGCTAGTGGTGAAGAGAAAAATAAAGCAAAGGGAGACAAAGAGAAAGAAAGTGTCAGGAGGGTAAAGAGTAGAAGAGAAGAATACATTATGTTGCTTGGACATCTCCTGGAATCCGTAAAATGGATTCAGCGTGCTGCATTTAACCATGATTATGCTTGTGGTGCAAGGCAATGCTTCAGGCATACTCCTTGCAACTGAAAGCCTCATACCTAGGATTTGCCTAATGCTGATAGCTCTAATTACAACCCTCCAGCTATATCACCATCTAAATATAAACAGATGTACTTTAAAAGTGTTTGAAATAATGAAATTTTTTATTCGAGATACACTCATTTCAGAACCTTCCATGTACAGCACAACACTACGACAGAATCTCACATGCTGTAATGGCTGGGAGTGGACCAGGTTTATTTTGAATTAGATTGTGATCAGGGGAGGGATTTTAACTCCAAAAAGCTGGCGTACCCCAACCCCCACCCCGACCTCCGGCCTTCCGATCTCCGCCCCCCCTCCTCCCCGATCTCCCAGCCCCTCTGGCCTTCCGATCTCCAACTCCACCCCCCACCCCCACGATCTCCAAATCTCCTCCACCCACCCCCCCCCCCCCCATATCCCAGCCTTCCGACCGCTCGCCCCCAATCCCGGCCTCCAATCCCTTTCCTGCTCTCTGCTCCCTGGCTGTGGCCTGGTGCCGTAAGCCTACCCTTCTGCCAGCCAGCCAGCCAGTCTCTCAATCTGGCTGGCTATGGGCGGGAAACAGAGAAAAAAAATGTTAATCATGCCCTGCCGCTAAATTCGACAGGGCCAGAGGGAAACCCGTTCTCTCCGAGCCCCCCCCACCCCGCTCCCTACCCGCCTCCAAGTTAAAATCCTGCCCCATGTGTGGTCGATATTTTAAAAACTCATCAAAAAAACGGAGAATTTTTTACTGAACAATGCTAGCCCCGGAACTGACGGAAACAGAAACACACTGACGGACTTGGTAAGCCCTCTGCATTCTATTACACCAACGTCAAGTGATATTTGGAAGTCGTGGTGGTAGTTTACATAACAATTAAGATCAGTAACTCCAAAAGAATATGATGTTTAACCTCTTCTGTTCTCCATTAATATGACTGAGGTCTCCCTCTCTGTTTTATACCTTTGGCTTTGGGCAAAGTGAATGTAGAAATGTCAACTGATGAGAAAGGAACAAGGAATAGAAAGAGCAAAACTAATCACAGAAAAGCACTAACTTCGTGATTTTACTTTAGAAATTGTTAAGAAAGCAGATTGTGTGTTTTTTTTGACTTTTTGCCATTTCCAGCCCTTTTTGCTTTGTTTCAGCACCTTTGTTTCTTTTTTGATTTTCTCCCCTTCTTTCCTGCAGGTGTTAACTCGTGTTGAGATGAAGCCCTCTGGTACCTCATCCAAGTTGCCATCCTTCACTCCGAGCCTGGACAGTACCAGTAGACTTTTCACCTGTCCCAATATTGTCCTCAACCAACAGTCCTAAATACACACTATCTAGTCAAGGTCACTGAATGGCAATTAGGAGCAGGAACTTTGGCCTGTTTGGCTGCTCCCAACCCATGGTGCTGAAGCCATTGTACTGCTCCAAATGTTGCCAAGCTGAGAACTTAACACCGGGAAGCCAACATGCCTTGGGCATTCTGTTCCATGTGGTTTAGTACTGCTACATTCCCACTTACCTGTTGGGGGAACTCAGTGTCTTTGTTTAGCTTCACAAAGCTTCCACACACATTCACGTGCCTAGAGGTATAGACATGTATGTTATATGCGTATATACTTCCATTTCGAACACGAGCTGAGATAGGTGGAATGGTGGTTCAAGCACATCGAAGCCCCAGCGTGATATACTACAGACCGATGGGACAAGGTCCACTCCCGTTCCACTTCACTGCCCTCACCCCCATGTGCCAAGCTATTAATCTTAGCTACACTGAGAAACTGCCAAGCTGAGATGAATGTCTCCTCCAAGTGGAAGATGAGATCCTCTGGCCCGGGAGCAAGTCATATATATGAAGCTGAGAGCATGAGATAGTAAGGAGGAGGCAATATTTGCAATTATATACAAATTCATTTGGCAGAGGTGTGAAAGAATTGATAGCTCCATTTGTACTTACTCTGTTGATGCCTATTACACTGATACAGAGGATAAGAGACATATAGAGCGACACCAGCAAAGTTGGTGCTTTAGTTTGATTTAAGGAAGGGTACAGATCAGCATACTTCAAATTGACTACACTTTGGCTAAGAGGTGTAGTAGAAGGCATCACTCTCTCTCGACCCATAGTGGCATAACTGGCAGAATCAAAATCATTGGCAAAGATCTTTTTTAAATTCATTCATGGGATATGGGCATCGCTGGCAAGGCCAGCATTTATTGCCCATCCCCAGTTGCCCTTGAGAAGGTGGTGGTGAGCCGCCTTCTTGAACCGCTGCAGTCCGTGTGGTGAAGGTACTCCCACAGTGCTGTTAGGGAGGAAGTTCCAGGATTTTGACCCAGTGACGATGAAGGAACGGCGATATACTTCCAAGTCAGGATGGTGTGTGACTTGGGAGTGATGGTGTTCCCATGCACCTGCTGCCCTTGACCTTCTAGGTGGTAGAGGTCGCGGGTTTGGGAGGTGCTGCCGAAGAAGTCTTGGCGAGTTGCTGCAGTGCATTGTCCTGGATGGTGTCGAGCTTCTCGAGTGTTGCTGGAGCTTCACTCTTCCAGGCAAGTGGAGATTATTCCATCACACTCCTGACTTGTGCCTTGTAGATGGTAGAAAGGCTTCGGGGAGTCAGGAGGTGAGACACTCGCCGCAGAATGTTACTATCTTGTCTGGTGACCCTTTACACCAATTGTGCTCCCCCTCCAATGACTCTAATTCTGCCTCTGATAAGCTGAGCCAAAGTGTAGCCAACTTGAAGTACACTGTTCTATTACCCTTCGATTCCCCCCTTAAATAGAACACAACCACCAACTTTACTGGCGTTGCTATACATGTCTCCTATCCTCTGTCTCTGTGTAATAAAACAAAATGGCATCAACTCCTACAGTAATCCATTTTCAAAATCCTCGGCCTATCCCTATAATCAGGAACTTGAACTGGCACCGCAAACTTGGGATAAGAATACTGGACATCATTGCTATACTATTCAACAGGCAAATAAGCTTGCAGAATCTCTGGCCCAGTCAGTTTTGATGCTTGTTTCAAATCCGTTAATCGACTGAACAAAATATGCAACTGGCACTAACATCAAAGAGATACTCATTGCTGAATCACCAGCCCTTTCTTTTAAAGGACAATGAAACGTAATCACAGAGTACGAGAAGAAAAATATCGGCCAAAAAAACATTAGTCTCACTCTAGAGACTTGAGCACAAAAATCTAGGCTGACACTCCAGTTAAGTGTTGAGGGAGTGCTGCACTGTCGGAGGTGCCGTCTTTCAGATGAGACGTTAAACTGAGGCCCCGTCTGCTCTCTCAGGTGGACGTAAAAGATCCCATGGCACTATTTCGAAGAACAGCAGGCGAGGTCTTCCCCGGTGTCCTGGCCGATATTTATCTCTCAACCAACATCACTAAAACAGATTATCTGATCATTATCACATTGCTGTTTGTGGGAGCTTGCTGTGCGCAAATTGGCTGCCACGTTTCCCACATTACAACAGTGACTACACTTCAAAAGTAATTCATTGGCTGTAAAGCACTTTGGGATGTCCTGAGGTCATGAAAGGCACTATATAAATGCATTTTTATCTGAAAAAGGTAGTCAGCAAAGCAACCAACAATCTTTCAAAGGATTTTTTCATCCTAACCCAGTGGAACCCTCCCTGTAAATCTTCCACAGGCAGCAATCCTTGTACATCCAGACTCGTAATATGTAAAAAGCAGCCATTCATTAAAACAATAAATTCTAATCTGCTTTTCTTTACCAACGAGCTCAGCAGCTTATTGCATCTGATAAAAACTTGGTAATTAGGACCAACTGTCTACTCTTAGTTATGTATCACTGTGGGTTCTGAACAAATTCTCAGTGAAAGCCATCAATAAATTATTCAGATACAAAGCTTCAAATGGCTTTCCCAGTCTAGCAATGCACTGTACTCTGCAGATAAAATGATTGATCTAGTACCACAACCTGCTAAATTACATTGTTTTTTTTTAAAGTGAGGTAATGCTTACAGATATTTATTTATGGAGCACGGTTTTCTGATTTGGTTAAAAATTTGTTATCTAAGGGTACCATTTACTTCTAATCCCAGTGAACACACCATGATTTCTTTCCCCCGAATGCAGGCCTTTTCATGGCATGCACTAGAGACACACAACCTAACAGAATCCAGCTTGTGATAGGAAGCCCGTCACTCTGTGCATTGATGCATGCATTTAAGTTGGGAACCCAAAGGAATAGCCAGGAAGCAGCTCGCAATTAAATCTTTTAATACACTTCCTTCCATTTCCACCGGTGTGCTGAAGCAGTGCATATTCCTGTTTGGAATGTGCACCCAGTTAACTCTCGCCCTCCCAACACTGTGCTTGCAGAGATGCTCAAGCCCACTGCCCGGAACCCAGGCAATAAACTTAATGGGTCACTCCACCACAGTTAGAATTACGTTCAAACACTTCTCAGCAGTAGTATAATTTCTAAAATGTTGCTATTCTGCACGGGGGTAGGAACGTTAACACCTCACATGGGAACAGATGAAGAGGGGAGGGGAAGAGGCCATGGAAAGGAGGAGGGAGAGAAGAAAGGAGGGATAAGCGAGGAGGAGGAAGAGGAGAGGGGTGGACAGAGATAGGGGGAGGAAGAGGAGGAGGTGGTGAGAGGTAGAGGAAGAGAGGTTCCAGGAGGAGGGTAGGGGAGGACGAGGAGATGAAGAAGGTGGTGGTAGGGCAGGAGAAGGGTCAGTATAGCAGAGGAGGAGAGGGGTGGGGAGAGGTAAAGGAGGAGAAGGGTAGGGGAGGAGGAAAGGAGGAGGCTAGAGGTGGTGAATGTCAAGGAGAGGAGGAAGGTAGTGGTAGGGGAGGAGAAGGGTATAGATAGCAGAGGAGGAGGAGAGGAGAAAATTGCTGAGAAAAAGATAATTAAAACCAAGCCCATAATTTGTACTGGCATGAATTCTTGGGTTCCACTGAGCTGGACCAAGGCTACGTACGCACACTGTCAATAGCTCTAAGGCTGCATAATGTATGCACCCAGGGATTTGTAACCTAACACTCAGCTTTTATTATTTTACAAGACCATTAAGATTCGCTGCAAAGTGCGAATGTCATCTCACATTCATGGACATGCTGCCACATGGAGTATAACTTGAGTGAAGTGTCAAACTATGTTTATAAAGGGCAAAGAGGATCCTTTTAACCTCCTAGGCACTTTCTAAACTTAACACAATCTTTGTAAATGGGTTGAGAAGACAGCTGTCTGCCCAGAGCTCTCTCCAGGAGTGGGATTCGTGGTCAGGCAGTAATACCCAACATGATAGCAACAGTATAATCGCAGCGTCAGATATCCGATCACAAGGATTGCCACTTTCACATTTAAATTTCACTAAAGTGCACAACAACCACAGCTGTGCCTGTCTAAATCCCCACACGTGCTCAATTAAGCTCATCATGGGCTTCAAACCTTTGAAGCATCGTGCCCACTAGAGGGCCCAAAGCCTTACCACATGGATGGTCAGCCTGTCTCCTATCCTCGTTATACCTAGCTGGGTGGTATGACCAATTAGCCTGTGATCACATCTCGTGGAGTGGTGAACACAGAAGGGAGACAGTCTGACACCTGATGGGACAGGACACCTGAGGAAGAGAGTGTTTGAAGACCAGGACCTCAAACCCGGCACCAAGCTCAAGGTCTACAGAGCAGTAGTAATACCCGCCCTCCTGTATGCCTCAGAGACATGGAGCATGTACAGCAGGCACCTCAAAGCACTGGAGAGGTACCACCAATGCTGCCTCCGCAAGATCCTGCAAATCCATTGGCAGGATAGGCGCACCAACGTCAGTGTTCTCGCTCAGGCCAACATCCCCAGCATCGAAGCTTTGACCACGCTCGATCAGCTCCGATGGACGGGTCACATCGTCTGCATGCCCGATATGAGACTCCGAAAACAAGCGCTCTACTCGGAGCTCCGACACGGCAAGAGAGCCCCAGGTGGGCAGAGGAAACGCTTCAAGGACACCCTCAAAGCCTCTTTGAAAACGTGCAACATCCCCACCGACACCTGGGAATCCCTGGCCCAAGACCGCACAAAGTGGAGGAGAAGCATCCAGGAAGGCGCCGAACACCTCGAGTCTCTTCGCCGGGAGCAAGCGGAAGCCAAGCGCAAGGAGCGCACGTCAACCCAAGCACCCCACCCACCCGCCCGCCCTTTCAACCACCGTCTGCCCCACCTGTGACAGAGACTGTAGGTCCCGCATTGGACTCATCAGTCACCTGAGAACTCATTTTTAGTGTGGAAGCAAGTCATCCTCGGTTCCGAGGGACTGCCTAAGAAAGAAGAAGAAGAAAGTTGACAGTCAATGTGAAGATAAGCCCAGAGAGACAGGTCCAAATAAACAGCAAATGTCTGAAACCAAACCAGATTGGCTCCGACACCCGGACTTTTACCTTCAGATTTGAATATCTGTAGATGAAAACACAAGTCCACCAGATGCCTTGACAATAGACTAGCAGAGACACAGATACAGTTTCACTCTCCTTGCTCTGCGCACACACAGAGACAGACAGAGAGAGAGAGTGACCCACGCACACACATACACATAAAACCATATATACCATTAGGGAAATCCATGGCAGTGGAGAACTCGGTGGGTTAGTTGGAAAGATGGTGTATAGCTGCGGAGGAATGAGCTTGATTCTCCATACATGCGCACTGTGATTTTTTTTTTAAGTGCCATGTTAACTTTAATCAAATCTGATCTAAAATGGGCAAAATCCTAGTCTCTTGAGCTGATTAAATACTGCAGAAATATATTTCTTCACAATGATCAAACAGCAATTAAGCCAGTTAGTGAGGGGCAGACCTCTCCAATAAACCAACCAGCAATTTTCTGCACTAAACACATGCGCCTTAAGGGCCACTGGTGTGGGGCTTAATACCACCTTCATTTTACAGATGTTTCATCAGTAATCTGCTGCACCTGCTCGGTTTGTTATGTGTGCAACAGGAATATCATCCACGTGTCAGTGTCAGCTCTCTCACTGTGTACCGTAAGCTGCACTTAAAGGAAATGACATAGCATACACCAGCCATACAGATGACTGACCCACAACAAGCGAATGTAAATAAATTGCCTTACACAAAGCATTAAATCGATGTGACTGCTTAACTCAGACATATAGCCAAGACCCCAAATTAATATGAATTAAATGCTCTGGCAAATAGGCTAATGTTTCCTGCGTTAACAGTGACTCAACACTGTATGAACAAAACTTGCATGTAAAATTGTTCAACTGCCAACCAATAATCAACTAGTGGGTGAGATGGGATTGGCCTTCATTAATGAGCTGATTTGAGGTGTGTGCACTGCTCTACAATTACTACACCACACTGGTATAGGCTGATGCATTGACAGTACTGTACATTATTTCCCATTGGAACAGATGAGCTGTTACAGTGCTAGCTGCTGCTGTTGTAGCAAATGTGCTATACTCCTACTCTTGTGATAGTTTTTATTAGGTCTGAGTCTGCTCCCCAAGTATCTATGTTAATTGGGGGTGGGGGGGGTGGTGTCTGTGAAGGAGGTAGGGGGAGCATTTCTGTGAAACAGGATTGGAGTGTTTCTGTGAAGGGTGGGGGAAGTATCTGTGTGCACAGAGCTGGGAGGATCTGAGAAACGGAATGGCTTGCTAAACAGAGTGGAAACAGGAATTTGGTGAGAGTGGGAATTCGGTGCAGAGGGGGCAGGAGGTGCTAAGTAATTTAAACCAAAGGGCAACAGTAAGTAAGTAAATAACTGCACCAGAGGAAATAGAAAAAGGCACGTCATAATTAACATAGAGAGAAGAGCGGCAGAACCTGAGGAAATTAAAAGAAGTATGTTGTTTAGTATCTCGATAACCCTTTGTGTGTTTCGTATCTTCAGTGGTTAGTGTTAAGCTTGAGTTAGAAAGCATTTAATATTTTTGCAAGTAAGTGTAAGTCAATGGAAAACGAGCTCAGTGATTACATTCTAACTGTATTCAAAGATGCTAATAACTGATAAATAGCTAAGTAATTAATCATAGTTACTAATTACTAATTTAATTATCAAGCTAAATCCACCTATTTAATAAATCTAGACCTCAAGTGACCAATTAGTTCAAGAAATAAACAACAGATAACTAACAAATTAATTAATTAATTAATCAAGACATGACAATGCAGGCAGTGTGTCGGGATTGTAGTACGTGAGGGTTTGTGGACAACGAGACTGTCCCAGACTGCCACATCTGCAAGAAGAGTCTCTGCCTCGAGACACTCCGACACACAAGGGGAAAGGAGAAATTACTGGGTAATTCAGAGTACAGTCACACACCAGAGGAAAGCACAGGTGCAGGAAGGGGAGAGTGTGACCGTCAGTCAGTCGGGTCAGGGGATTGTAGGAGGTAGTGAACGAGGTCCAACAGACACTGCTCCTATCCAACAGGTACAATGTATTCGATACCTGTGAGGATAAGGAGAAAGACTGTGGAAAGGACAGCCAGAATGCCAACCAAGGCACCATGGGGCAGGAGGCTGTCCAAGGGGAGGAGGTGCAGAGTAGAAAGGTTGTAGTTATAGGGGATTCCATAATTAGGGGGATAGATAGTATTCTTTGCAGTCAGGATTAAGAGTCCAGTGTGGCCTACCCCGTGCCAGGGTGAGGGGCATCTCGAAACATCTGGAAAAGAATCCGGAAAGAGAGGGAGAGGATCCAGTTGTTGTGCTTCATGTCGGAACCAATGACATAGGAAAGATTAAGGAAGAGGTCCTGCTCAGGGAATATCAGGAGTTAGGAGCTAAATCGAAAAGCAGAACCTCACAGGCAATAACCGAGCCATGTGCAAATTGGCATAAGGACAAACAGATTGGGAATGTTAACATGTGGCTGAAGGAGTGGTGTGTGAAGGAGGGTTCCATTTCATGTGACACTGGCACCAGTACTGGACCAGGAAGGAGCCGTATCATTGGGACAGGCTGCACCTGAACTGGGCTGGGTCCAAGTTCCTCGTGGAAAGGATAACTAAAGCTGTAAATAAGACTTTAATCTAATAACGTGGGGGGAGGGAACTGCTAGAAATGACAGAAATTTAACAATAAAAGAATCAGGAAAAGAGAGTAAAAGACAAACTAAGAGGAAGAAATAAGGATAACACGAATGGCTAGAGATCGTAGAGAATAAAGGTGAAGTAATTACTAAAAACAAAGAGCGATGAATAATAAATAAAAAATAATTTAAACAGTTGGTGCGTAGTATTCAAAACAAAATGGATGAACTGGAGGCAATAATTTGTAGAGAGGATCCAGATATAGTAGGGATGACTGAAACATGGCTACATAGCGAACAGGATGGGCAACTAAATATTGCAGGATATAGCACATGTAGGAAGGAAAGGGAAGGAAGGAGGAGTAGCTGTACTAGTTAAAGATAACATAATGGCAGTAGAAAAAAAGGATGTAACTAGCAGTAAGATAGATACAGAATCTATATGGATTGAAATAAAAGAACAGAAGGGATCCATCACCCTAATAGGGGTATACAATAGACCACCAAATAGTGGAAGAGAATTGGAGGAAAAAATATGTAGGCAAATTTACGAGGTGAGTAGCTGGCATAGAATAATAATCATGGGAGATTTCAACTACCCCCAAATAAACTGGCAGGAAGAAGTAGTGATAGGAGAAAAGAGAATGGAGTTTTTACAGAAGCAGAACATATACTAGAAGAGTAGGTGAGCATCTTAGTAGTAGTGATCACAACATAGTAAGGTTCAAGATTAGGATAGAGGGTGACATAAGTAGGACAAATACTAAGGTAATAGATTGGAAAAGAGCAAATTATGAGGAAATGAGGGTGGAACTAAAGAAGATAAACTGGGAAGAAAATCTTGGAAAACAAAGATGGAAAAACAGTGGGAAATCTTTAAAAGGGTAATCAACAGAGTTCAAGAGGAATGTATCCCACTAAAAGCCAAAAACAAGCAAGATAAATATGGGGAAATGGGGTTGAATAAAGAACTAAAGGGAATATTGAATCTAAAGAAGTACTTGGATACTAAAGGAAAGAAGGACAAAAGGAATATCAAGAACTTAGAGAATTTAAAAATATCAGGACGACAGAGAAATTCTGAAACCAAATTATCGAGGAATATAAAAAAAAATAACAGTGTTCTATAGATACATAAATAACAAAAGGAAAATTAAAGTAGGGATAGGGCCACGAAAGGATGAGCATGATAAACTCACAGGTAATGACAGAGAAATGGCAGAAGTATTGAATAACTACTTTGCCTCAGTTTTTACTGAAGAAGATAACAAAATAGACACTTCACCAGAGGATGTGCTTAAAAAGAATAAATACAGTTGAGAAAATAATTGACAAACTAGCAAAACTAAAAGAAGATAAAACCCCAGGTCCGAATAATATGCACCCACACATACTTAAGGAAACTAGGGAGGAGATAGCAGTGGCATTATATAAAAGGTCCACAGAAGTGGAGCTAGGACTGGCAGACAGCTCATGTTGTTCCTATGTACAAACAGGGAGATAGAACATAACCTGGGAACTATAGACCAATCAGCTTAACATTAGCAATAAGAAAGATACTGGAATCTATACTAAAAGAAGTGATAGAGGAGCATCTAGAGACTTATCATGCTTAAATAACCCAATAGAATTCTTTGAAGAGGTAACAGAAAGAGTAGACAAGGGTAATGCAGTAGATGTCATATACTTGTATTTTCAAAATGCCTTTGATAAGGTACCACATGGTACACTCATGACAAAGTGCATGTGGAGCTGCTCCTGCAGGTAAACGGGGGTTCTTCCACACTACTGCTGATACTTGGAGCATACTTGAAACCTGGGACCTGGAAATAAAGGACTGCCAACTTGGTCTCAACGTTTGTTGAATTAGGGACATTTTGAACTGTGGCCCTAGGTTGAGACATCCCCAGACTCCTCTCATACAGGACCCTTACAGCTGCTGGGTCAAAATCCTGGAACTCCCTACTTCACAGCATTGTGGGAGAACTTTCTCCACATGACTGCAGTGGTCCAAGAAGGCGACTCACCACCACCTTTTCAAGGGCAACTAGGGATGGGCAATAAATGCTGCCCTTGCCAGACGCCCACATCACGTGAATGAATTTAAAAAAAACAGATAGAGGAGACCTTCATGCCATCAGTTTGGGTTGCAATGGGTTCAACACGCTGGCATGGTAGCAAAGTAAGGATCAGTTGTAGATCTAATCATAGCCCTAAATGGATGAGACTGTGTGGTGCATAGTTGGTTCTCTGCTGACAGGTGGGCTTGTGGGGAAATAGAAAAAAAAGGCAGAAATCAAAGTTGTTGACACTGAAAAATAAACACAACAAAAACCCTTGCAAACATGGGCAAGAAATAAGCTTTAACGGATGCTATTAATGTTGATGGTAGTTGAATTCATTTTTCTTCTGCCTTCTTTGTAGCACCTAGCAACCTGGAAGCATATTGTGTATGGGTGAGAAGAGAAAACGATGCAATTGTGGCAGAAATTGAAATGCAAGTTGTCGCAACGTCACTGTTCCCTTACTTGCATGGAACTGCCCCAAAATGGATGGGTGCTTCATTCAGCCGCCAGAACCGATGGAAGAAAAAAGGCGTGTCTGCAAAAGTGGGCTGAGATTCAGCCTTGTGGAACTCAGCTCACACATGAAGAATGGCCAACTGGTAAGATAACTAAGATTTGCCTGCACCAATCAAACTGTAACCCAGTAAAAATCAACCCCATCAGGACAGGATGCAGAGAAATCTATTGAACCATTGTAGCAGGGGAACTTGGGTGGTACAGTGCATTAGGCACTGACTTTTCACCGATGGGAATTGGGCTCAGATGCAGCTCAGGCTGATGGGATGAACGGCTCCTCTGTTGGTTAGCTGTAAGGCCCCGATTTGAAGTGAGTTTTGGAAGTTTCGAACCAGTTCCTATTGGGCGTGGGACTACAGCCCAAAACTGTCCTTAGTTTGGCACTAACTAACATTCTCAGAGAGGCAACAAGATTGATGGTGTGGGAAATGGAAATAATGGCCGCGATTTCGCAAACCGAGGCGGGTCCGGGGCAGCCAGGGTCGGTGTCGCGGTCCCAGCCCGCTGCCTACTGCAGCCCGCACTCTCCAAGTGATTTTACCGTGCTTGGACTTGTTAAGCCCGCCCTGCGAGGTTCCCGGACAATTAAAAGGAAGCGGGTCTGATGACGTCATTTGATGACGCATCATCAGCTGCTTTCCTTAAAGGTGCCATGTCCAAATTTACTTTGATAGTTCTGTTGTCAGCATTGAGCCATTGTCCCATTGAGGTGCTGCAAACACTGACAAGCACTGCACAGAGGTGCACAACTGCACCCAGGCTCTCCCATGCTTATGGAGGGAGTCACAGCATGCAGGGAAGTTCTCTTCCCTTCCCATGGGCGGAAGAGATCTCCCCAGGAGATCAACGCAGCCTGGTTGCACATTGCACAGGAGGGCACAAGCAGGGATGTTGTCAGGTGGACCAGGCTGCAGTGGCACAAGTCTTTCAATGATCTCAGTAGATCACGAAACGTTACTGCCAAGCCACACTCAACCTCATCCTGCTGTGTCTCTCATCACATCCCCATCACTCTGCCTTCCCTACCCTACTCCTGCACATTTTTACTCACACCAACTTACCTTGCACTTCCACCCATCCCTCTCTATCTACATTATCACTTCCCCATTTCACTAGCCAGCCCTCACACTCACCCTCATCCTAGTGCAAGCATACCAACTAACAACACACAAGGGTAGGCACTTGGGTGGTTTAGTCAATGTTGATGTGAAGTTTCTGGTAATGAGCTGTCAAACATTGAAAACTTTATTTTCAGCACTTTGCGTTCTTGGACAGATTTGTGTGCACCTTTGGAAGTGGCTTAGTGAGTTGCAGTGAAAGGTGGGACATAAGGGTACCCCCCTGCAATGGTGGTGAGTGTGAAAGGAATGGCTTGGACATTGCAGGGATGCTTTATGGTGTTGATGTGGGGTAGTGCCAACCGGGCGCGTCATTTGGCAGCCAGGGTGTACAGTGTCAAGTGAAGTAAATCTGGCCTTGGTGAGGCCATCCCTGGCCTCCCGGGCAGCAATGTGGTCGGGTGCTGATGCCCTGTTTCCTGTACAGCATCAGTTGATTGCGGAGAAGGTTGGTGTGGATGTTGGTGCTGCTGGTGTGCCCGGTGATGCTGGTGTTGCAGCTGATCTTGGTGGGATTCTGAGGACCAAGGTGAGATATTTTCAAGGGCAACGATGCTGATGGAATAGATGGCAGGTGAGGTTGAGATGACAGAAGCAATCTGTCAATGGTGAGAGAGGTTGTTCCAATGAGGTGGCACTGGATAGAGAGTTTGCTCCAAACACTTGCAAGCAGCATAAATCTCAATATGTCTTCCAGATGCAGTAAATTACAGTTTCTGAGCTTTGAAAGTGAACAGCTGCAACATGGGATCTTTTATACAACTTTGGCAGCTGTCTGGTCATGAGATAATTCAATGCTGAATCCACTCACGACAGGCTGAGCTGACGTGTTCCCCGAGCAGTGGGTAACCCATGGGGGAGCACGTAAAATTGAAATATAGGCTTAAAATAACAGTTAATTGGATGTTAACAACCCATTTAATGATGTGAATTGCCTCCCCCGCCACTTGGTGTCGGGTCTGTTCAGGGTACGACAGACCCGACACCTGGGAGACTCGCGTTTTTTCAATCTTTGCTATTTTGACAGCGGACCTACCTCCGAACCCGCCCTCTGAACGCTGGCAAAATTCAGCCCAATGTCTCACTAGGATTGCTCTTCTGAGGTTAGGGCTTACGCATATTGTCAGGTACAATAGGGGGAGCTGTACTCTACATCTGGCTTCACAATGCCTGACTTGGAGAGCGCCTGATGCTGACACTGGGTGCATTAGATGGGAAGAGTTCCATATTCCATGCAAATTGGGTGAAAGTGACATCATGACACTTTGTGCTCTATTTTCTGTCATTGCTACCTAATTTGCGTTGTTATCTCTTCTCGTGCATATAAAATAGGTTTTCAGGGTTGCTATGTACTACAGAGAAGGCAGGAGAGAATTTAGAGTGCCTAGCAACAACAATGAAAAAAATATATAAAAATATCACAACTTTAACTCTTGCTGGTGAAGTGTGACTCTAACTGGAACAATTGGATAATGCATGTGCTCAATGATTGAGCCTCAATCGCAAATGGCTCAATTTGCCATCTGTAATTGGTTCAGCACGTGACTGAATCAGTCACCTGCAATGGGGTTCAACACGCTGGTATGGTAACGAAGCAAGGATCAGCTGTAGAACTAATCACAGCCCTAAAACTAACAATAGTCCTGCTGTAAACTGCATTGGACTGGATTATTAGCAGGCAGGACATGCCTCTGCAGTAGGGTCCTCTGTGGTCTGCTTGGGCCTTGGCTTTTCCATGTTACAGCCGTGGCTCGATGGCAACCCTCTCGCCTCTGAGGCTATGGGTTCAAGCCCCACTCCAGAGACTTGAGCACAAAATCTAGGCCGACACTCCACGGCAGTCCTGAGGGAGTGCTTCACTGTGGGAGATGCCGTCTTTCGGATGAGACGTTAAACTGATGGACATAAAAGATCCCATGGCACTATTTTGAAGAAGAGCTGGGGAGTACTCCTGGTGTCCTGGCCAATATTTATCCCTCACTAAAAAGCAGATTATCTGGTCATTATCACTTTGCTGTTTGTGTGCAAATTGGCTGCTGCAGTCCCTACATTATAACAATGACGACACTGCAAAAGTACTTCATTGGCTGTAAAGCGCTTTGGGGCGACCTGAGGTTGTGAAAGGCGCTATAGAAATGCAAGTCTTCTTTTTTCTTTTTGTTACTGCGATAAAAATTTAAATAGTGAGGTCGAGATCGAGAGAGAGAGAGAGAGAGAGAAAGATCACTTCCATTGTGGATACTGGAAGGCTGAGAGGAAGCATCCTTGATCTCCAAGGGACAGGCCTCGTTACTGAAGCCCCTTCCGGGAGGGTGGTCTAGAGGTTTACAGCAGACACCCTTTCCAACCACCTCTATATCAGCTCTTGTTTCCTGGGGCGAGGACTGGATTCTTGGTCACTGAAGAATGAATTAACTTGGGCAGAAGAGCTGCAGTATCAGTGATCGATCCAGGCCAGTCACTTGTCTCAGCTTCTCAACCCCACGTTGTGAAGAGAAACTTATTACCCACACAAGAAAATTAACGAGAAGTCGCACAACACCAGGTTATAGTCCAACAGTTTTATTTGAAATCACAAGCTTTCGGATAAAATAATTTCAAATAAAACTGTTGGACTATAACCTGGTGTTGTGCGACTTCTCACTTTTGTCCACCCCAGTCCAACACCGGTATCTCCGCATCAAGAAAATTAATGTCATCCCAGCACTGCAAGGCAGTTCCCTTGATTTATGCAGTTCTTTTGTTTGAGTGAGAGAATGCTGTATTCAATAAGCTGGCATAAGTTGTAATGTTTATAAGACAGGTTTTAATGAATAGCCAGATCTATTAAGTACTGCTAATTGCACACACTCACACATAATGAGAAAATAGTATTTAACATGCAGATTTTACCGCCCCCCCCCACCTTATTTGGACATTGAAATGACTATTCACACCATACACGAGAGGTAACAGTTTGATGCTGTCTTATCTGATTTATTGTATTACTTTCGCAGGAGCAGGGCCACATTAAAGGATTTTGCACATTTCAGCTTGATTTTTTTTTTAACCTCATAAAGAATGCTTCCTCCTGGTGTAAGCAACTAATGGCAAACAAGATCAAAGTTACCCACTGAATCATGCGTTCTCATCCTAATACAAGTGTCAGCACATCGGTCAGCACGATAACACACACAGACACACACACACACACAGACACACACACACACACAGACACACACACACACACAGACATACACACACACAGACACACACACACACACAGACACACACACACACACAGACACACACACACACAGACATACACACACACACACAGACACACACACAGACACACACACTCACAGAGTGTCACATGTAAGGAACACAGACAGAGACACATGCTCTATATATAACTTGCGATTATATAGTACTTTTACTGTACAGAAATGTCCCAAGAGTCTTCACAGAGACATAAGGATAAAAATGGACACTGAGTTGAAGAAGGAGATATTAGGAGGGGTGGCCAAAAGCTTGGTCAAAGAGGTGGATTTTAAGGAGTTTTTAATGAAGGAAAGAGAGGTGGAGAGATGTAGAGGGTTAGGGAGGAATTTCCAGAACATGGGGCCTAGATGGCTGAAAGCATGGCCGCCAATGGCAGAGCAAAGTGAGGGGGCTGCACAAGATGCTGGAGTCAGAGGAATGCAGAGTTCAGGATGGTGCTGGAGGGTTCAAGGTTATAGAGATATCAAGGGGCAATGCCATGGAGGGATTTAAACACAAGGATGAGAATCTTAAGTTTGAGGTGTTAGCGGACCAGGAACCAATGTTGGTCAGCAAGGACAGGGGTGATGAGTGAGCGAAACTTGGTATGAAATAGGATATGGTGTAAGGTTTCCAAAATTTTGCAGATCCCCAAAAACCTAAGGAAAAAGGACTTTGGAACTACCTCAGAGTGATAAAAATGCATTTGAGCCTAACCTAAGGAATTTAAGACCAAAACCCAAGTTTTGGCATTTTAAAACTATGTCTGGGCCTGTAAAGGGACAAGGAGGTGGGACGACCTCTGTAAAAGCAGTTTTGGTTATTGCAGTTAATTGCACTGTCTGGGGAACCGGGATGACCTCACTCAAGCCCAGCAGGCATTAACATTTGAACAATAGACCCTGGGAGAAGACAGTCCCACCCAAAATAACAGGCCCCATCAAACCGATTACAGGGCCCATCAGAAAGCATGCATAATACATATCACTCAGGACCATTCTATAGAAAAGACCGAGTCCAGCCTAGAAACCCAAAACACGAAACCAATCACCAGTGATCAACTAAGGAGATCGACAGGATGCAAACCATCCCAAAGGCCATTTGACACTTACAGAGCAGTTACTGGTAAACAGGCCCGCCAAAACCAGACAATGAACTGAGTAGATTTGGCGGGTAGATAAGGCCATGTTCAATGGGCGAGATTGAAGGCCTGTTAAAAAACCAGTTAACGCGCTAGTAAGTCGTTACCGATTTACGAGCCCGCCAAAAACCAGACAATGAACTGAGTAGATTTGGCGGGTAGATAAGGCCACTTCAATTTAGTATAATTGAAGGCCCGTTAAGCAGTTCAAGGCAGGCAGTCGCAGTCCGTGGTCATCAGAAGAAGAAGAAACCAGGAAGAAGAAAACCTGAGCTGGAAGCGAGTCGGCATCGCTCACCACTCAGACACACCTGAGTCCAGCCTGTGAAGATACCACCTCGACGGACCTCCAACAACGGTCCCAACACAGTCACCCGAAGTTACACAGCAGCAAGGAATTCAGCAAGCAGTCCGGCAGAAGACAGTTACAGTTCTGCAAGAAGGCAGTTCCATAGCTCTGAAGAAGACAGTTACAGTTCTGCAAGAAGGCAGTTCCACAGCTTGGAAGAAGACAGTTTAAACAGAGGCAGAATTCAACAGAAAGAAGTTCAACAAAGAAGGCCAACAGCTCCAAAAGTAGGCCGACATGCAAAAAGAGACCAGAGCGACCGCCTCAGTGACCATCGGACACTTCGTGGCAACAAGGGCCTTATGAAACTTTTTACTCAAAAGAATCTAAACCCTAACTCTCAACTGTCAAGGATTCGTTTGGTGAGCATTACCCCTGGTTCTCTGGAGTCCAACCTAGCTAGTGAAGTGGGATTGGGAGGGGTGAAGTATTCTTCTAATGTTATTTCCCTCGCTTGTACCGAAGTGTTCCCCACTTTTAGAGTGTTAAGAGTGTTTGTGTTGTGTTTTACTTTCTTAAATAAAGATCAAAGTTCTTTCATCAAACTCAGTTGTCTGCTGCACTTTTTGTCACAACCCCCAAATAAGTCCAAGGTCTAGAACCAAGGGAGTGGGAGTGATTCGAACCGCTCAGAAGTCAGAGGTGAAGCTGACACAAACCACCACCCCCTACAATGGACAGCAGAGTTTAGGATGCGTTGAAGTTTATGGAGGCTGGAGAATGGGAGGCTGGCCAGGAGAGCATTGGAATAGTCGAGTTTGGAGATGACAAAGGCATGGATGAGTTTTATAGCAGCAGGTAAGCTGAGCTAAGGGAAGAGGTGTCTGATGATACAGAGATGGAAGTAGGCAATATCTGCAACGGAGAGTATATGGGGTCGGAAACTCAGGTCAAATTCAAATAGGAAGCCAAGGTTGTGAACAGTCTCGTTCAGCCTGGCACACTTGCTTGAAAGTGGGGTGGAGTCAGTGGCGAGGGTGAGAACATTGTGGCGGGGGCCAACTGTGATGGCTTCAGTCTTCCCAATGTTTAGCTGGAGGAAATTGTGGTTCATGCAAGATTGGATGACAGCACAGAGGCAGTGGAGCGGTCAAGAGAGGTGGTGGAAAGGTAGAGCTGGGTGTCAAAAGCACATGTAGAAACAACCGTCAGTCTGTGAATGCTGTCACCAAGCGGCAGCATGTAGCTAAGGAAGAGGAAGGAGCCAAGGATGGGTCACTGGGAAACTCCTGAGGTGACGGTGCTGAGGTAAGACAAGAAGCCACTGGTAAAAGCTTTGGCTACAATCAGATCGGTGAGAGTGGAACTAAGCGAGAGTAGTCCCACTGAATTGGACAAGAGAGGAGAGGCGTTGGAGGAGAATTAGCAGCAATCAACCATGTCAATCAACAGAGTGGTCAAAGAAGGATAATGCACCACAGTCACAGAGAATATAATTCATGGTTAGGGTTGGAAACCAGTTTGGATAAATTCAAATAGGCAGGTGCTAGAGAAATGGGCACGAATCTGGCAGGTAACAGGGGCTGATAACAGCAGTTTTGAAAAGGAAGAGGGGCTGTGCCTGAGGAGAGGGAACCAGTTGGAGTGTCAGCTGGCATAAGAGTCCAGAGATACAAAAATACAGAACACATAGTGGAGAACATCCACACACAGACATGTATATATGTAAATATATGTGTGTGTAAATATATACATTAATATAGAAATATATAGAGCATATACAGAGAGGAGTATGTACAGAAACACATACACACAAATGCACATGAATATAGGAGGCATACGTGCAAAAACACAGACATAAAAACTCTGTGAGAGGGAAACGCAGAAATGATATACTGCACACAAACTGATGCAAACATACATTAAACAGAGAGAGGCACACATAACACAGAAAGACACAGAAAAGATACATGCACAGCATGCACACAAAGACATAGGCTGGAATTTTCTTTACTTGGGCGGGTCGGGGGCGGGCGGTCGCCGTAGCGGGTCACGACCCAGTTGTTGCTTCCATCCCGCTCCAGAAATCGACTTTGCGCTAATGGGGCCTATTAAGCCCACCCTGCATGTTACCCGGTCCTATTAAATGGTACAGGTCTGATGACGTCGTCCATGACGCGTTTTCAGCCGGGATATTTAAAGGAGCCATGGCCACATTGCATTTGAAGGTTCATCTAGGAGTACAAATCGACTGCTGCAAACAGTTCAAAAGATGACTGCACAGAGACAGAGGGCTGCACCCAGGTTCTCCAATGACTCCCTCCATATGCTTGTGAAGAGAGTCAGAGCAGGCAGGGAGGTCCTCTTCCCTTCCGATGGGCGGAAGAGACCTCCCCAGGAGACAGAGAGCCTGGTTCCAAATTGCAGAGGAGGTGAACAGCAGGGATGTGCTCAGGAGGGCCTGGGTGCAGTGCCGGAAACGTTTCAATAATCTCATTAGATCAGGAAAGGTGGGTACAGAGCCACACTCAATCCATCCCTCTCTCTCTATCTACATTCTCACATCCCAATCTGACTAGCCACCCCTCACACTCACCCTCATCCTAGTGCAATCTTACCAACTAACAACACACAAGGAGGCCACTTGACATTGCCACCCCACTCCATCATAGTCTCTCTCTAAAGATGTAACTCAGCCATTCCTTACACTCATTCCATCACTCTCACTCAACCTGCGCTTCTTTCCCTCCTTACAGGAAAAAGAGAGCCCACAATAAGAGGGAGAGGGAGAGAACCGGAGGTGGCCCTCCATCATTTGCCACCCTTACAACAGCGGAGGAGACTGTCTTAGAAGTATCTGGAGTAGCCAAGCAGCTGGAGGTGGGAGACGGAGCGAGGGGGGCATCTCATCAACCTGGTGACAGAATTACATCTCATACAGCTATAAGAACATAAGAACATAAGAAATAGGAGCAGGAGTAGGCCAATCGGCCCCTCGAGCCTGCTCCACCATTCAATAAGATCATGGCTGATCTGATCCTAACCGCCAATCTACTATCTATCACAGAACCATCTCCTGCATCTAACAGAATTGCACACACGAAATAGGAGCTACATGGCATACAGCAGTCACTCATATGGGGAATGATGTCAGCAGCCATTGAATGGTCATCATGTGCATAATGGTATCTGTACCCATTCTTCATATGATATATCTAACTCATCTCTTTACTCTCCCACAGATCCATCAAGAGCCACCTCCCCACCCCACCTCACTGTCCAAGAGGAAGAGGAAGACGACTCCTCAGAGGAACCTCCAGCCTCTCCAGACATAAGCGCAGCCAGCACCAGTGCAGATACGCACACCTCGGTGGGTCCCACGTGAGATAGAGTAATGTTGTCACCTGGTGTCTCACTACTTACAAGTGAGCAAGAGCAGATGGTGGAGACAGGGACAGCAGTGGAGCCTCCTCACCGGAGGGTGCAGGACACCCCCAGCTCTGCTCAGCTGCATGCAGACGCTGAACCTCGGGGGCCATCGGGAAAGAGGGTGATCCTGGAGGTGCAGGAAGAAGTGCAGGAGGCTTTGACATGTTTTGCAAGCGTGATGTCTGCAAATGTTCAGAGAATGGAGGAGTCCATCTCCAACATGAGCACCACCGTGTTGCAGGCGATGGCGACTGTAGGCTCTTCCATGGATAGGATGGCCACCTGCATGGAGCAGCTAATGCGGCACTCACAGGAGCACATGGACTCTATAGAGAATAGATGGCAGAGGCTCATAGACCTCCTGTCTAGGAGGGATGTCAGCATAGATGTGGGTCCTCATGGCCCCACTGATGAGCAGCAGGGTGCTCTCCAGTTCCTTGTTAGCAGGGAAGTGCGGGTGGCCCATGAGAGGGATGATGGTGAGAGGGGACATGGAAGTGGGGTCTCTTCTCAAAGCGCTCACACTTCTCCCCTGTTGCCACCCCCTCAGTCAGAGCGCCAGATGCCTCCTCAGACAGCGATGGCCGAATCTGCCCCTGCACAGTCGCAGGAGGAGCAGACTTTGGTGGGGCCATCACAGGCTCCAAAACACTGAGGACATCCGTAAAAGTGTCTGACGAGTTGCAGCAGGGAAGTGAGCAGCCTGCAACTACCTCTGCTGAAGCCACAGGGGTAGCACCTCATATAAGCACGAGTAAGAGAAAGATGACACACAAGTAGATTCACAATGCTGGACACTCGGGTGTTTTATTCAATGTTTATGTAAAGTTTCAGTTAACGTGAAGTCATGCATAAAAATCTTTATTTTCACCACTTTCTGGTCTTGGACAAATTTGTATGCACCTTTGGATGTGACTTAGTGAGTTGCAGTGAACGGTGAGACATAACGGTACCTCCAGCAATGGTGGTCAGTGTGAAAGGAATGGGCTGGTCATTGTAGGGATGCTTTATGGTGTTGCTGTGGGATGGTGCCAACCTGGCGCAGCATGTGGCAGCCATATGGGTGTACTGCATAAAGTTAACTAAATCTGGCCATGATGAGACCATCCCTGGTAGCAATGGGCTCGGGTGCTGGTGGGATCTAGCCCGCCAGTTCCTCCAGCTCCTCCTCCTCCTGCTCCTTCGCCTCTGAAGAGGCTGTGCGCTCAGTGCCTTGTTCCTCATGCAGCACTAATCCTCGCTGCTGCGCTATGTTGTGCAGCGTGCAGCAGACCACAATAATTCTGGACACCCTGGCTGGTGCGTCCTGAAAGGCTCCTCAAGATCTTTCAGGGCATCTGAAGTGCATTTTGAGCATGCCTATTGTCTGCTCTATGACACATCTGATGGAAATGTGGCTTTCATTATATCTCTCCTCGGCCTCAATACTTGGCCGTCTCAAGGGTGTCATGAGCCATATCTTCAGTGGATAGCCCTATTCTTCAAGCAGCCAGCAGGAAAGTCTGTTTGGAGGAGCAAAGAGCTGAGGGAGGGTGGACTGGCAATAGACAAAAGAGTCATGGCAGCTGCCAGGGAATTTAGCACACACATGCATGATGATCTTAATGACTTGCAAGAAGGGACCAGGTGCACTGTAGCCAAATTTGCTGATGATACAAAGATAGGTGGGAAAGCAAGTTGTGAGGAGGAAACAACGGGCTGGATTTTCATTGACCCGTGGAGGCGGGTTTGGAGGCGTGTGGGGGGTTAAAGTTGCAGATTCGGGGGTCCCGAACCCATCCCGCCCCCAACCCGCCTCCATGCCAGTTTCACTGGAGGCGGGTACCCGACCTGTGCTGGGACCCACCTCCCCGAGGCAGGAAGGGGATTAGTGGCAATAAACTGCCTGTTAACAGGTAGTTAACAGGCAGTTTTTTGCCTAATCCCTATTTTGATGCTTGAAATGTGGGCTTCCCGACAGGTCCCAACCACGCCAAGTTAGCGAGGCGGACCGTGGGTCTGCAGGGGTTGGAGGGGTCGATATGTCCGGTGGGCAGGTGAGTGATGAGTGCATGTGTGCAGAGGTAAGTGTGTAAGGTAAGTGTAAAGTGTGGGAAAAAGTTTTACTTACCTTAACTTCCTCCTGCAGGTGTCAGCCCTTCAGGTCTCGGGAGTCAGAAATCTCACCGGCACAGAAAGCACAATGGCCGTGGTGCTGTCAAAAACTGCAGCCTCTGTTTTCTGTGCTGGAATGATTTCTAACTCAGCCTGAGAGGAAGGACTCAAGTTAGAAGACAGATTGTCAATGTTTGACAGCTTCACAGAGCTGGCAAACGCTGATATTTCATCTGTCAAAAGCTCTTGACAGATGAAATGTCAATCTGTGACATCACCTGTTGCCGGGTGGCCCTTGATTGGCCTGCTGAGCTCGCTGGGCGGGCTCAACAAGGTCAATCAAGTGAAAATGCAGTGGGTTGGCCACAAGTCGATGGAGGCGGGACTACAACCCAAAAAGTGGGAGTCCCGCCTCCATCACGTACCCAGTATCAAAATCCAGCCCAAAGAGTCTGCAAAGGTTAAGTAAGTGGGCAAAAATTTGGCAGATGGAGTATAATGTGAGAAAATGTGAGGTTATCCACTTTGGTAGGAAGAATAGAAAAGCTAAATATTATTTAAATAGAGAGAGACTACAGAATCCTGCGGTACAGAAGGATCTGGCTGTCCTCGTACATGAAACAGAAAAAGTTAGCATGCAGGTACAGCAAGTAATTAGGAAGTCAAATGCAATGTTGGCCTTTATTGCAAGGGGAGAATGGAGTATAAAAGTCAGGAAGTCTTGCTACAACTATACAAGGCATTGGTGAGACCACACCTGGAGTACTGCGTACAGTTTTGGTCTCCTTATTTAAGGAGGGATATACTTGCATTGGACGCAGTTCAGAGAAGGTTTACTAGGTTGATTCCTGAGATGAATGTGTTGTCTTATGAGGAAAGGTTGAGCAGGTTGGGCCTATACTCATTGGAGTTTAGAAGAATGCGAGGTGATCTTATTAAAACATATAAGATTCTGAGGGGGCTTGACAGGGTAGATGCTGAGAGGATGTTTCCCCTCACGGGGGAATCTAGAACTAGGGGGCATATTTTCAGGATAAGGGGTTGCCCATTTAAGATGGAGATGAGGGGGAATTTCTTCTCTCAGAAGGTTGTGAATCTTTGGAATTCTCTACCCCGGAGAGCTGTGGAGGCTGGGTCAGTGAATATATTCAAGGCGGAGATAGACAGATATTTGAGCTACAGGGGAGTCAAGGGTTATGGGGAACAGGCAGGAAAGTGTTGTTGAGGCCAAGATCAGATCAGCCATGATATCATTGAATGGCGGAGCAGGCTTGAGGGGCCGAATGGCCTACTCCTGCTCCTATTTCTTATGTTCTTATGATCTTCCTATGGTTGCAGACCAGCTGCACATTGAGGGAGTGGAAGCCCTTGTGGTTGACAAAGACTCCTGGGAGATGATGGGGTGCCCTGATGGCCACATGTGTGCAGACAATGATGCCCTGCACCCGTGGGAAGCCAGCCAGAGCCGCAAAGCTGAGTGCCCGCTCAGGAACTCTGGCTTCATCAGTGGCAAAGTTGATACAATTGGCTGACTTGTCAAAGAAGGCATCGGTGACCTGTGTGATGCATCTGTGGGTGGCTGACTGCGAGATGCTGCAAATGTCTGCTGCAGATTCCTGGAAGGAGCCTGAGGCGAAGAAGTTGAGGCCACTGGTGATTTTGACAGCCACTGGAAAGGAGTGTCCACCCGCTCCTCTGGGCTGCAGGTCTTGCAAGAGCAATGTGCAAATCTCTGCGATAGCCTGAGCCTCCTTTGGCACTGTTGCTCAGTCATGTTGAGGAAGCTCATCCTCTGCCTGTATACCCTGTGTTGTGGGTATCGCCATCAGCGCTATGCAGCCCTGTGCTGATGATTTCTGCCCTGTGGAGCATCAGGTGCTTGACGAGAAGGTTGGTGCTGTTGGTGCTGTTGGTGTGCCTGGTGCTGCTGGTGTTGGGCCTCATCGTGTCCAATTCTGAAGACCAAGGTGAGACAATATAAACGACACCCATGCTGATCGAATAGATGGCAGGTCAATTAGCGATGATAGAAGCAATCTGTCAATGGTGTGATAGGTTCTTTCAATGAGGTGAGACTGGATGGCAACTTTGCTGGAAACACTTGCAGCCTGTAGAAAGCTATATTTGTGCTGGGAATGCAGTCAGCAACAGCTTCTGCCTGAGGAAAGTGATCAGCTGTCAGGTTGGAGCTTTTATAGTACATTTCATGCTGTCAACTAATCAGCTGGATCAGTGGGCACTCAACTCCTGCCTCAGGCTGACAGACGTGGTTCTCGAGCTGCGTGATTCCTCTGGGCAGCCAGTGAAATTTGAAAGGTCGGGTTAAAAAGATGCTTACGGGTCTGACAAGTACATCAAAATTACATCGCCAGCCTCTGCTGTTTGGGTCGTTGCTGCACCGGCAAATGCACCTGAGGGAAAGACGTGCGGAGGTGAGATGAGGGCGGGTTCCCGACCCGCTCCAACATATTTCAAATTTCCCATCCGACCCGCCTCCAAATCGTACTCACACGGACCCCAGAAAATTCCGGCCACACACACATTATAGAAGTACAGAACCTATTATTCCAGTTTAAAAACTGGAGGTACTTAAAAAAGAAATTAGGAGAGCGAAGAGGGGGCATGAAAAAACACTGGCGGGCAAAATAAAGGAAAATCCCAAGGTGTTTCATAAGTATATTAAGGGCAAGAGGATAACCAGGGAAAGAGTATAAAATTCTAACAGGACTAGACAGACTAGATGCAGGAAGGATGTTCCCGATGGCGGAGGAGTCCAGAACCAGGGGTCACAGTCTAAGGATAAGGGGTAAGCCATTTAGGACTGAGATGAGGAGGAATTTCTTCACCCAGAGAGTGGTGAACCTGTGGAATTCTCTACCACAGAAGGCAGTTGAGGACAATTCATTAAATATATTCAAGAAGGAGTTAGATATATTTCTTCAGGCTAAAGGGATCAAGGGATATGGGGAGAAGGCAGGTACAGGGTACTGAATTTGGATGATCAGCCATGATCTCATTAAATGGCTCAAGGGGCCGAATGGCCTACTCCTGCTCCTATCTTCTACGTTTCTATGGTCCCTAATGGGCCCTACTCATAGAAACAAAGTGGCAATCTGTGTGTAGAGCCGGAAGATGTAGGTGAGGTTTTAAATGAATATTTTGCATCTGTGTTCACTATGGAGAAGGGTGATGTAGGCATAGAAATCAGGCAGGGGGATTGTGATATACATGAACAAATTAGTATTGAGAGGGAGGAGGTACTAGTGGTTTTAGCGGGCTTAAAAGTGATAAATCCCCAGGCACAGACGAGATGTATCCCAGGCTGCTGTGTGAGGCAAGGGAGGAGATTGCAGGAGCTCTGACACAAATTTTCAGAACCCCTCTGGCCACAGAGGAGGTGCCAGAGGACTGGAGAATAGCTAACGTAGTACCATTATTCAAGAAGGGTAGTAGGGATAAACCAGGGAATTACAGGCCAGTGAGCCTCTGCTCAGTGGTGGGGAAATTATTGGAAAAAATTCTGAGGGACAGAATTAGTCTCCACTTGGAGAGGCAGGGATTAATCAGGGATAGTCTGCATGGCTTTGTCAGGGGGAGATCATGTCTGACCAATTTGATTGAATTTTTCGAGGGGGTGACTAGGTGTGTGGATGAGGGTAGTGCAGTTGATGTAGTCTACAAAGACTTCAGTAAGGCTTTTGACAAAGTCCCACATGGGAGACTGGTCAAGAAGGTAAGAGCCCATGAGATCCAGGGCAATTTGGCACATTGGATCCAAAATTGGCTTAGTGGCAGGAGGCAGAGGGTGATGGTCAAAGGTTGTTTTTGTGACTGGAAGCCTGTGTCCAGTGGTGTACCGCAGGGATCGGTGCTGGGTCCTTTGCTGTTTGCAGTGTACATTAATGATTTAGATATGAATGTAGGAGGTATGATCAGTAAATTCGCAGATGACACAAAAATTGGTGGGGTGGTAAATAGCGAGGAGGGAAGCCTCAGGCTACAGGACGATATAGACGGGATGGTTAGATGGGCAGAACAGTGGCAAATGGAATTTAACCCTGAAAAGTGTGAGGTGATGCATTTTGGGAGGACAAACAAGGCAGGGGAATACACAATGAATGGTAGGACCCGAGGAAGGACAGAGGAACCTTGGTGTGCATGTACATAGATCCCTGAAGGCAGCAGGACAGGTAGATAAGGTGGTTAAAAAGGCATATGGGATACTTGCCTTCATTAGCCAAGGCATAGAATATAAGAGCAGGGAGGTTATGATGGAGCTGTACAAAACGTTAGTTAGGCCACAGCTGGAATACTGTGTGCAGTTCTGGTCACCACACTATAGGAGGGATGTGATTGCATTGGAGAGGGTGCAGAGGAGATTCACCAGGATGTTACCTGGGCTGGAGCGCTTCAGCTATGAAGAGAGACTGGACAGGCTGGGGTTGTTTTCCTTAGAGCAGAGAAGGCTGAGGGGGGATCTGATTGAGGTGTACAAAATTATGAGGGGCATAGATAGGGTAGATAGAAAGGAACTTTTCCCCTTAGTAGAGGGGTCAATAACCAGGGGGCATAGATTCAAGGTAAGGGGCAGGAGGTTTAGAGGAGATTTGAGGAAATACTTTTTCACCCAGAGGGTGGTTGGAATCTGGAGCTCACTGCCAGAAAGGGTGGTAGAGGCAGGAACCTCACAACATTCAAGAAGCATTTAGATGAGCACTTGAAACGCCATAGCATACAAGGCTACGGACCAAGTGCTGGAAAATGGGATTAGGATAGACAGGGCTTGATGGCCGGTGTGGACACGATGGGCTGAAGGGCCTCTTTCTGTGCTGTATAACTCTATCTATGAATCTATGTTTACAAAAAGCTATTGATACCATTTGGGGCTGTATTTTCATTTTTTTAAATAGAATTAATAATCCTACTATTTGTAGATTTTAATGGCTGCCAATCAAAATCATGGACATCAGCAATTTTGCTGGGGCCAATTTTATACAACACACCTTAGTTCACAATTAGTGACAGAAAACTGGTCGATCACAATGCTTCTTTCACACTTCACAAATACTTAAGGAGTCACTTAACCGCTATAAATGACAAACATTTTGTTCATGCTGGTGTTAGATTTAATGCGCTCCACAGTGGCATTAGCAAAATTTGAGAAAAAACATTTTCAGCGACCACACATTATTATAAGCTCTTGTGGACTGTGCACTCGAGAAACTGGCTGAGCTTTCTGATGGAGCAGAGTCGCCCCCAAGTAAGAAAGGCAGAGCTTGGCAAAATGTCACAAAGCCCATGAAGTCAGGCTCAACTAATGTGAGTAGCTTGGAGGAGGTCCACAAGAAGTTTCATGGCTTGAAAAAGACAGCAAGGTAAAGAAAGAATGTGAGCCTGCGGAGGGGAAGTTCAAAGTAGGTTTTTAAGGATAGAAATTAAAACTAAACAGTACTCACACAGAAATGAATGAATTTCCAGCACCAAATCTGTCGGTCTTAATCCATACACTTTTTAATAATCTAAGCATAAGAAATATAACAACAACAATTTGTATTTAAATAACGCCTTTAACATAGTAAAACGTCCCAAGGCGCTGCACAGGAGTATTTTAAGACAAAAAATTTGACACCGAGCCACGTAAGGATAAATTAGGGCAAGTGACCAAAAGCTTGGTCAAAGAGGAAGGTATTAGAGTCATAGAGTCATACAGCACAGAAAGAGGCCCTTCGGCCCATCGTGTCCACGCTGGCCATCAAACCCTGTCTATTCGAATCCCATTTTCCAGCACTTGGTCCGTAGTCTTGTATGCTATGGCATTTCAAGTGCTCATCTAAATGCTTCTTGAATGTTGTGAGGGTTCCTGTCTCTACCACCCTTTCAGGCAGTGAGTTCCAGATTCCAACCACCCTCTGGGTGAAAAAGTTTTTCCTCAAATCCCCTCTAAACCTCCTGCCCCTTAGCTTGAAACTATGCCCCCTGGTTATTGACCCCTCTACTAAGGGGAAAAGTTCCTTTCTATCTACCCTATCTATGCCCCTCATAATTTTGTACATCTCAATCAGGTCCCCCCTCAGCCTTCTCTGCTCTAAGGAAAACAACCCCAGCCTGTCCAGTCTCTCTTCATAGCTGAAGCGCTCCAGCCCAGGTAACATCCTGGTGAATCTCCTCTGCACCCTCTCCAATGCAATCACATCCTTCCTATAGTGTGGCGACCAGAACTGCACACAGTATTCCAGCTGTGGCCTAACTAGCGTTTTGTACAGCTCCATCATAACCTCCCTGCTTTTATATTCTATTGAGAGGTCGCACAACACCAGGTTATAGTCCAACAGTTTTATTTGAAATCACAAGCTTTCGGAGCTATCACTCCTTCCTCAGGTGAAGTAAATTGGATACAGAATCGCCAGAGCATATATAGATGGAAAAAAAAGCATGTGTACTTTACAATTGCAGACCAATAAATTAAATCATCCTGACTATCTGCCGAGGTGTGATAAAGTTAATTAAGTCAGCCAGGAAGGTACCACATCAAAAGACATAGCAAGATACAACTGAGACAATGAGGTGTAGTCGCAGGGGTTCCAACGTGTCAAAAGCTGCCGTCTGTATGTAAAACGAAAAGCTTTAAAAAAAAAATTTACTTTTTTACTGGGAAAATTTTTACTTTTTTACTGGGAATCACATCTGTGAACAAGCTAACGACGACTCGAGTCCGGATCACGTCATGTATCGTGACATAAACCCAAGATCCCGATTGAGACCGTCTTCATGAGTTCGGAACTTGGCTATCAGTTTCTGCTCGATGATTTTGCGTTGTCGTGTGTTTCTAAGGTTGCCTTGGAGAACGCTTACCCGCAGATCCGAGGCTGAATGTCCTTGACTGCTGAAGTGTTCCCCGACTGGGAGGTAACAATCCTGCCTGGCGATTGTTGCGCGGTGCTCGTTCATACGTTGTCTCAGTGTCTGCATGGTCTCGCCGATGTACCATGCCGCGGTGCATTCTTTCCTGTGCATGTGTCACAGACTTTCCTCCGTTTTTCACCCAGCTGTTATCTTTTTTTTCTGCCCTTTCTCGTGCTGACTGCAGCTTTCAGGCTCCTCCTGGGCAATATGCTTTGCTGGCCTCTTGTGAGTGCTCTGTGATAAATCAGCTCCCTGTATTCTTTCTGTCATCAGTAGTGGCTGCATGTCCCGTCTTCAGGTTGGGTTTGAGGAAGCATTTCTGGCTCCAGCAACCCCCCGCTGTCACAGACAGGTCTCAGTTACAGAGATGAGGTCCATGACCTCTCCCCCGAGTCCTGCCCATTATATTCTATGCCTCGGCTAATGAAGGCAAGTATCCCATATGCCTTTTTAACCACCTTATCTATCTGTCCTGCTGCCTTCAGGGATCTATGTACATGCACACCAAGGTCCCTCTGATCCTCTGTCCTTCCTAGGGTCCTACCATTCATTGTGTATTCCCTTGCCTTGTTAGTCCTCTCAAAATGCATCACCTCACACTTTTCAGGGTTAAATTTAATTTGCCACTGTTCTGCCCATCTAACCAACCCGTCTATATAGAAACATAGAAACATAGAAGATAGGAGCAGGAGTAGGCCATTTGGCCCCTCGAGCCTGCTCCGCCATTCAATGAGATCATGGCTGATCATCCAAACTCAGTACCCTGTACCTGCCTTCTCCCCATATCCCTTGATACCTTTAGCTTTAAGAAATATATCTAACTGATTCTTGAATATATTTAATGACTTGGCCTCAACTACCTTCTGTGGTAGAGAATTCCACAGGTTCACCACTCTCTGGGTGAAGAAATTCTTCCTCATTTCTGTCCTAAATGGCTTACCCCTTATTCTTAGATTATGACCCCTGGTTCTGGACACTCCGACCATCGGGAACATTCTTCCTGCATCTAGTTTGTCCAGACCTGTCAGAATGTTATATGTTTCGATGAGATCCCCTCTCATTCTTCTATACTCCAGCGAGTATAAGCCCAATCGACCCAATCTCTCCTCATATGTCATTCCTGCCATCCCAGGTATCAGCCTTGTGAATCTTCGCTGAACTCCTTCCATAGCAAGAACATCCTTCCTCAGATAAGGCGAACAAAACTGCACACAGTACACAAGGTGTGGTCTCACCAAGGCCCTGTTCAACTGCAGCAGGACATCCCTGTTCCTATACTCAAACCCTTTCGCTATGAAGGCCAACATACCATTTGCCTTCTTAACCGCCTGCTGCACCTGCATGCTTACCTTCAGCGACTGGTGCACAAGGACACCCAGGTCTCGTTGCACTTCCCCTTCTCCCAATCTATTGCCATTCAGATAATAGTCTGCCTTTCTGTTTTTGACACCAAAGTGGATAACCTCGCATTTATCCACGTTATATTGCATCTGCCACGCTTCTGCCCACTCACCCAACCTGTCCAAATCATCCTGGAGTTTCTCGGTATCCTCCTCGCAGCACACACTCCCACCCAGCTTTGTGTCATCTGCGAACTTGGAGATATTACATTTAGTTCCCTTATCTAGATCATTAATGTATTTTGTGAATAGCTGGGGTCCAAGGACCGATCCCTGCGGTACCCCACTAGTCACTGCTTGCCACTCGGAAATTCCTACTCTCTGCTTTCTGTCCGCCAACCAGTTCTCTATCCAAGTCAATACCTTGTCCCCAATCCCATGTGCCTTAACTTTACACGCTAATCTCTTATGCGGGAACTTATCGAAAGCCTTTTGAAAGTCCAAATACACCACATCTACTGGTTCTCCCTTATCTATTTTCCCAGTTACATCCTCAAAAAATTCCAGTAGATTAGTCAAGCACGATTTACCTTTTGTAAATCCATGTTGACTTTGTCCGATCCTGTCACTGTTTTTCAAGTGCTCAGCTATTACATCCTTTATAATGGACTCTAGCATTTCCCCCACTGCCGATGTCAGGCTTACCGGTCTGTAATTCCCTGCTTTCTCTCTACCACCCTTTTTGAATAGTGGGGTAACATTAGCTACCCTCCAATCCATGGGTACAGTTCCAGATTCCATCGAATGTTGGAAGATGATCAGCAATGCATCTACTATTTCTAGGGCCACTTCCTTAAGTACCCTAGGATGTAGATTATCAGGCCCTGGGGATTTATCGGCCTTCAATCCCGTCAATTTCCCTGACACCATTTCCCTGCAAATACTGATTTCTTTCAGTTCCTCCCTTTCATCAGACCGTATGTTCTCCAACAAATCTGGGAGGTTATTTGTGTCCTCCTTTGTGAAGACAGAACCAAAATATGCATTTAATTGGTCTGCCATTTCTTTGTTCCCCATTATAACTTCCCCCGCTTCTGACTGCAAGGGACCTACACTTGATTTCACTAATCTTTTTCTCTTCACATATCTATAAAAGCTCTTACAGTCAGTTTTTATGTTCCCAGCAAGCTTACTTTCATATTCTATTTTCCCCTTCTTAATGAATCCCTTTGTCCTCCTTTGTTGAATCCTAAACTGCTCCCAATCCTCAGGGTTACCGCTTTTTCTGGCCAATTTATATGCCCTCTCCTTGGATCTTATGCTATCCCTAATTTCCCTTGTAAGCCATGGTTGAGTCACCCTTTTTGTTTTATTCTTATGCCACACTGGGATGAACAAATTCTGTCGTTCATCCATGCAGTCTTTGAATGTTTGCCATTGCCTATCCACCGTCAACCCTTTGAGTGACATTCCCCAATCAATCCTAACCAATTCGCGCCTCATACCATCGTAGTTTCCTTTATTTAAATTCAGGACCCTAGTCTCTGATTCAACCACTTCACTCTCCATCCTAATGAAGAATTCTATCATATTATGATCACTCTGACCCAAGGGGCCTCATACAACAAGATTGCTAATGAATCCTTTGTCGTTACATAATACCCAGTCTAAGATGGCCTGATCTCTGGTTGGTTCCTCAACATATTGTTCCAGAAAACCATCCCGTAAACATTCTAGGAATTCCTCCTCCACAGTATTTTTACTAATTTGGTTTGCCCAATCTATATGTAAATTAAAGTCACCCTAGGACATCGGTCCCGGCCCTGCCCAGGTGCAGACCGCCCCGTTTGTACTGGTCCCACCTCCCCCAGAACCGGTTCCAATGTCCAAGGAATTTGAATCCCTCCCCCTTGCACCATTCCTCTAGCCACATATTCATTTGAAATATCCTCCTATTTCTACTCTGACTAGCACGTGGCACTGGTAGCAATCCTGAGATTACTACCTTTGAGGTCCTATTTTTTAATTTACCTCCTAACTCCCTATATTCTGCTTTTAGGACCTCATCCCGTTTTTTACCTATATCGTTGATGCCTATGTGCACCACGACAACTGGCTGTTCACGCTCCCCCTCCAAAATGTTCTGTAGCCGCTCCGAGACGTCCTTGACCCTTGCACCAGGGAGGCAACACACCATCCTGGAGTCTCGTTTGCGGCCGCAGAAACGCCTATCTATTCCCCTTACAATAGAATCCCCTATCACTATAGCTCTTCCACACTTTTTCCTCCCAGCCTATCATCCTGTAGCCTAAGGCTTCCCTCCTCACTATTTACCACTCCACCAATTTTCGTGTCATCTGCAAACTTACTGATCATAGCTCCGACATTCATATCTAAATCATTAATTTACACTACAAACAGCAAAGGATCCAGCACCGATCCCTGCGGTACACCACTGGCGTCTTAAAGGAGGAAAGAGAGGTAGCAAGGTGGAGAGGTTTAGGCATCGAATTCCAGAGCTTAGGGCCTAGGCAACAGAAGGCACGGCCACTGATGGTTGAGTGATTATAATCAGGGATGCACAAGAGGGCAGAATTAGAGGAGCACAGATAACTCGAGGGGTTGTGGGGCTGAAGGAGATTACAGAGATAGGAAGGGGCGAGGCCATGGAGGGATTTGAAAACAAGGATGAGAATTTTGACATCGAGGCATTGCTTAACCGGGAGCCAATGTAGGTCAGCGAGCACAGAGGTGATGGACGAACGGGACTTGGTGCGAGTTAGGACACGGGCAGCCGAGTTTTGGATCACCTCAAGTTTACGTAGGATAGAATGTGCGAGGCCAGCCAGGAGTGCGTTGGAATAGTCAAATCTGGAGGTAACAAAGGCATGGATGAGGGTTTCAGCAGCAGATGAGCTGAGGCAGGGGCGGAGACGGGCGATGTTACGGAGGTGGAAATCGGCGGCATTAGCTATGCTGTGGATATGTGGTCGGAAGCTCATTTCAGGGGCAAATATGGCACCCAAGGTTGCGAACAGTGTGGTTCAGCCTCAGACAGGTGGTAGGGAGAGGGATGGAGTCAGTGGCTAGGGAATGGAGTTCGTGGCGGGGCCCAAAAACAATGGCTTCGGTCTTCCCAATATTTAATTGGAGAAAATTTCTGCTCATCCGGACAAGCAGTCTGACAATTTAGAGACCGTGGAGAGGTCGAGAGAAGTGATGGTGAGGTAGAGCTGGGTGTCGTCAGCGTACATGTGGAAACTGATGCTGTATTTTCGGATGATGTCGCCAAGGGGCAACATGTAGATGAGAAATAGGAGGGGGCCAAGGATAGATCCTTGGGGGACACCAGAGGTAACGATGCGGGAGCAGGAAGAGAACCTGTTGCAGGTGATTCTCTGGTTACGATTAGATAGATAAGAATCTCTCGAATGGAACCAGGCGAGTGCAGTCCCACCGAGCTGGACGACGGTGGAGTGGCGTTGGAAAAGGATGGAGTGGTGTAGCACCAGCTTTCTGGCCATTTTTATGAATCATATTTTATATCCAAAACCCCAAGAAAGAACTGTACTGTTGAGCAAGCTTGTGGGAGTGGCTTAGGGAATAGGATTGTAAGCCAGGCTAACCTGACTAAGGTGCATTCATATGCAAACGGCCATCTCACACTGACAGGCTGGGTGGAAGGGAACCCAGGCCGACTAACATCATCACCATCTAACATGATTACTGGGAACAATACCCCGAGAGGTAACTCAGAGACACTATGCCCTCACATCAATAAAGCACAGTCCCAACTGAAACTGGTGGAAGGCAGGAGATGGCCAGGCCATTGTCTTCCAGGAGATAAGCCAATTAAGCAAGTTCGGTTTGAGATTGAAACCCATTACCTGCTAATGGGGGCCGTCAACTCAGGAAACGACAGACATCCAGTAATCAGCACTCATTGTCTCTCCAGGTGCCAGGCCTGGGAGCGGGGAAACGGAATATCATTTTTCACAAAGATTTCCAGACCACAGGGGGTCCAGACAGATCAGCTGAGTCAATACATCAATCAGTATTGGCGGGAGAAAAAGATGGTGGCCCAGATATTCCGATCGCAGGCCTCCCGCGGGCGGAGGGCTGCGATCTGGAAAAATCTGCGCCCTTACCTGAGGGCTCCCGGGATGCGCACAATTCCGCTGCTGGGCCTCTCCAAACTGCCGGTGCGCAGGGCCCACGTATCCCAGAGGCGCATGTAGATCGCAGCGTCCCTGGGATCACGTGGGCCATGGGGAGTCAATCACAGAAGGGAATCTCCCTTCATACATTTGACAGGAAGACCTGTCAATTATTTGAATGGAGATCACCCCCAAAACATAGTAAAACTTTAAATACATTTTTTTTAATCACATTTTTAAAATGACTTGAAATTACAATAAATTAACAATTTTAAACAAAAATTTTAATTTTTGAAAAAAATAATTAAAGTTTTTTATGGGGGCTAAAAATAAACTTACCTTTTTAAAAAAATGTTTTACTTTTTTTCAACTCTTATCCTGGTAAATGCAGGCCTTGCGCCTGCTTTTACCAGGCGTAAGAATTGTAAGGGTGTTCTGCGGGCGGAGGGTCTCCCAAAAGCGGAACTATCCGCCCACAGAGGCCCTTCTCCAGGGCAACCGGAGGATTTTTCAAGAGCTTTCTTGACAGATCAGAAATGCCGGTTTCCAGCGCATGCGCTGTGCATGCCTGAAACCGGCATTTCCGATGTCCCTACGGGTGAGTACACAGCGCGTACCCACCTGTAGGGATCAAAATATTCAGCCCAATGGGTTTTGGGTATATAAGGAGCCGTTCGGGGGCTGCGCTCTCTCTCTCTTCTCCTCGGCATCAATCTACAGCAACTCTCCCGAGTGGGGCTCGGCTCGACAGAACACCGCCAGAAGCTGAGCGCTGCTCTTCATCCCTCATCAACGGACCTCGACTCAAACTGGAACTTGGATACCGCGTCAGCGGTACAGAACCAGGAGCGAGACGTACAGGAAGAAGCTGCAAGCAAGACAACGGGCAATCGGGGTGAGCATATTGCCTGCGCCTACACATCCACAAGACCACTTAGCTGTGTGAGGGGGTGATTGTAAGTCCCAACCAAACCTTAGAGGGGTTTGGTGCTGGGGTCCTGTGTTAGTTTATTTCACGGGGCGGGGGGGGGGGGGGGGGGGCTGTTCTTTTATTAGACCGTGGTAATTTAGCACGGTGTGGCTTGTTGGACAAGCCAGGGTTGTATTGTTTTGTACTGTTACGAGTGTTATTGTTAATCCTATTAAACACAATACGGTTGAGCTCAAACGGGTGTCCGAGTCTGATCTGTCCATATAATCCCTATCGTCCAGAACTTGTAGTAAGAGGTGTGTTTTCGGTGCGCCCGAGAAAACCACTTACAGTGGTCAACCGTGTCAACGGCTGCAGACAAGTCAAGAAGGATGAGGAGGGATAGTATACCTTCGTCACAGTCGCAAAAGATGTCATTTGTGACTTTGATGAGAGCCGTTTCGGTACTATGACAAGGGCGGAAACCTGATTGGAGGGATTCAAACATGGAATTGCAGGAAAGATGGGCACAGCATGTTGAAGGGCTTTGGAGAGGAATGGGAGGTTGGAGATGGGGTGGTAGTTTGCAAGGACGGAGGGATCAGGAGTTGTTTTTTTGAGGAGAGGGGTGATGACGGCAGATTTGAGAGAGAGGGGGACAGTACCTGAGGAGAGAGAACCGTTAACAATATCAGCTAACATGGGAGCCAGAAAAGGAAGTTGGGTGGTCAGCAGTTTGGTGGGAATAGGGTCAAGGGAGCAGGAGGTGGGTCTCATGGACAAGATGAGCGTGGAGAGGTCATGAGGGGAGATCAGAGAGAAACTGGAGAAAGATGTGAGTTCAGGGCTCGGGCAGGGGGGGAACCTTAGAGGAAGTTTGGCCCGGTGGGCTAGGGGAAGGAAGGGAAGTGGCTGAGACAGCTGAAGTGATGGCCTCAATCTTAGGAGATGGTTGCTCCCAGAGAAACCGGGTGATCTCATGGAAGAAAAGATTTGGGATTTAATAGGAAGGGATTAGGCCTGATCAAAGATGCCCTTTGGAGAAGAGCAGTTGGCACATTGTAAACCAGCAACTGTCAAGAGATAACTGGACCAGTGCCTTCAGCGATGCCAATACAATTTAGTGAGGTACGAATCTCCCACTAACAAAACATCACGACTTGCTGAATAAAACATATTCTTTTGGTCAATAAAACTGGAGCCACAGAACCGAAGCTGTATAAACAAAATCAATCGGCACTTTTCCCATTCACACTTGGGATCAATTATAAAATTGTCTCCAACTCAGTGTAGCACAGAACTTTTTTTTTAAGTCAATAAACACCCTTATTTGGTACAAAATGGTGGAAGTTACAGAGTCGAGTTGTTTTGTTTGTACAGGGGCTGCCAATCAGCAAATACAGCAGCCATAACAAATCTAAAATAGATCTTAATACACTCACCCTCTGCCTGACCTAGAACCATGGATAGAAAGAATGTGAAAGAGTGGAGGGACAAGAGAGATCTAGGGGTGCAGATGCATTGATCAATAAAAGGTGGGAGTACAGGTAGAAAAGGCCATAAAAAGGATTTTATACATATTGGCACTGAGTATAAAAGAAAAGCACTTATGTTGAATTTCAACAAGATATTGGGCGGGCCCGTTAGATATTGTGCGTCATTCTGGGTACACAATTATTGGAAGGATGTTAGAGCCATGGAAAGGGTACAGCAAAGATTCACTACATGTCAAGAATGAGAGGTTATAGTTTAAGAAAAGTTTGTAAAATTGTGGGTTTTTGACAGGAACCGAGATTAAGGGGGGAACCTTATAAACGTTTTCGAGATAAGACTTCCATTGGGTGTCGAATCACTACCAAGTGGGCATAGACTCAGGATTAACATGAGAAGAACAAAAAGGGAAGTTGGAAGAAATGTTTACACACAGAACCTGGAATACTTTACCACAACTGGCTCCAGAGGCAGAGATTAACAAATCATTTGAAAGACAATTGGAACAGTATTTGAACAAAAGAATGTAAAGGGTTCGAGTTGATAGCTCCATTTGAAGACCTAGAACCAGCATGGGCACAAGAGGCTGAATAGCTTCCGTCAGTGCCCTAATTTCTATGGTTCGATGAAAGACTCTTGCTTCCAAAAATGGGGCTTCTTTCAGAAGTTGCACAGATAAAGCCAGGCTACCCAGATAAAGATCCAAAGAGCAATTTCACGCAAAGAGCGTACACCAGCCACGAAAACTACTTGTGCTTACTCTCACGGCAGTGGCTCCTCCCCTACACTGACAGGAGGACTCAGTTGCTGCATGTGGTTACAAATGCCTCAACACATTCCACTGTGCACGGCATCTACCAGGTGGAAGTTTCAATCTATTGATTTAAAGAAGGTCAAGGGTGCTAAATAGAGTCTTAAATGTGTGGTGGTCTCTATATGCATAAAATGACATCTCAGAATTCTTCATCAATTGTCATGCCATCGCAGCAAGTGCTGCAAAGTACAGTCCTTCCTCCTTGTGACACGGCATCCTCAATCATGGTCTTTAATGTCACACACGTTCAGTTCATTCGTATCAAAGCATTAGCAGTTTTCCACTTCAGGTTCAAATCCAGCCAGATTGTGGGTAAAAGTCTCGTTCTTCTGGTTTTGCAGAGTAAGTTTAGGTAAGCCTCAGCTCAGTCCCTTACACGTGTGGGGGGAAAAGGTATTAACCCAATTCCTTGTCAATGTAAGAAAATCTTAGCCCAGTTTCTTTCCAGTGTGGGTGACAGTCCCAGCCCAGTTCCTTATGAGTGCAGGAGACAGTCTTTGCCCAGTGTTGAGAAGTTTTAGCGCAGTTCCTTGCCAGTTTGAGCTCAGTTCTTTGTTAGCGTGGGCCACATAACAAGAAATATCAATCTCACACAAGGAAGTTAAGAATTCACGTTGGGCTGATTTTCTGAGATGGGGTTAAAACACATTGTTAGGGTAAAGTATAGGGAGATGTCGTCTGTATCTAACCTGTGCCATATCTAATCTGCAAGTGCCAAATTCTGGTACCTGGAAGAGCAGGAAAAAATGTCTGTTCCTGGCAGGGAAATCCTTCACCCTGACAAGCACTAAATTTACCATTAAGGGGTTCATATAATAGCACAGAAGAGAATAACTACAGTGCATTAGAATTAGCTCATTAATAAACGGCCACTTCACACCAAGCGCATTGCGGTGGGTCAGCTGGGCCTCCGATACAAACCTCACCGAGGTGCAGTCGCAGCTACCCTGGCATTTCATTAGTAGATAAGACTCAAAACCGTCCACACCAATTTGGAGTCATACAAAAGCAATGAAGTACGCACTACAAGTATTCACTTCACAGTGTGCGGCAGTGATGCAAGGTGCATTAATCATGGCCTGCTAACAGCTGTACAGATCTGAGTTGGGGTATTATTTACATACCGTTGCTGTATTCCATTTCATATCTTTTCCCATTAATGACACTAGGGATAGTCGGCACCAGAATCCCATAATAAGGCCTTTCAGTTCTGCCAGTATATTTTGGATGTTCTATTCTCACAATAGATTTTCTTTTCCGCACAGCAGGTCTATAATCCCATAGTGTACTCTTTTGGGTAGGTGATTAAACAAAATGACTGTAACTAATAAAACTTTAAATAAACCTTCACAAATTAAATTAAAATTTCATTGGCCGGGGTGATGATGCACTCCAGTCCCCGCGACGCCAAATCCCATAGTGTAACCTTGGGGCCGAGTTTCAGATCTCACTCTTTTGCTACAATGAGGTATCGCTCCATGATATGTCGCGTCAATCCAATTCAGCAAATCAAATGAAATAACTCGACTGAACGGGAACAAAAAGTTATTATAAAGCAAGGCTTACAATTGGCTTTTCTTCTGTGTGTCATCCCAGCACTACCTACAGTGTGAATGTAGAATGTTTAATGTTGCCCATAATGGCCAGTAAGACTAAGACAAAAAATACTTTCTTTGGTAATTGCCTTGTACATCCAGAGCATATAGATTTACACTATATCAATAATAGTCATAGCTTGCGAAACATGGTATCCCACATGACAAGAATTCAAGGGGTTGCTTGTGGTCACCAAACTTGATGGCTTGGAGTTTTTTTACTCCTTCTCAGCTATCATCAAACACGATTAAATGTGTGATTGCAGATTATACATTTGTAACAGAACATAAAAACCATAAGAAAGCATGGAAAGACAAAAATACCATCGAACGCATCAACCCTCCACAGACCATGTTCAACCTGCACCATCATGAACTCTACCCAATCCATTCAATCTCCTGAAGAACAGTTCCACCTAAGCATCCCCTCGTCCTCAAAGGTTATCGAGCAAAACTCGTGAATATTCATCCATTTTCACACCTCCACCCTGACCTGTTGCCCTCCACAGATGATAATGCCCTTATTTCCTCCCCCCCCACCCCACTTCCCCAGCAAAGAAACTATCGAGTCTCAGAGAATATTTGGTCAGCTCAGTCCTTAGCTTAAAACTGGTGTTTCAATCATGGGCTACGGCATGCGACACTTACTGCAGCACAACTCAGTATGGAAGAACACTGGGGGACCTGCCTTCTTGTGCAGTTTTCTAAATTAGTTTCTATATGGGTTGGTTGGGAGAATGCGTTTAGTAAGTCGGTATTTTCATGTCTATGCTCACCTTAGGATCTGTAGGCGGCTAATCACACAGCAATAGACCTTCCCGCTCAGACAAGAACTTAAGATTATGCCTGGACTTTCTCAAACGAACCAATGGGACCAAGTGTATCAGCTAATTGATATCAGCCCTCAGGTGGGCAGAGGAAACGCTTCAAGGACACCCTCAAAGCCTCCTTGAAAAAGTGCAACATCCCCACCGACACCTGGGAATCCCTGGCCCAAGACCGCACAAAGTGGAGGAGAAGCATCCGGGAAGGCGCCGAACACCTCGAGTCTCTTCGCCGGGAGCAAGCGGAAGCCAAGCGCAAACAGCGGAAGGAGCGCACGTCAACCCAAGCACCCCACCCACCCGCCCCTTCAACCACCGTCTGCCCCACCTGTGACAGAGACTGTAGGTCCCGCATTGGACTCATCAGTCACCTGAGAACTCATTTTTAGTGTGGAAGCAAGTCATCCTCGGTTCCGAGGGACTGCCTAAGAAAGAAGAAGATCAGCAAGGAAGCAGTATTCCCAGTTGCTAATTCTCATTTGCAGCTGCTAACTGTGCAGACTGCTGGCTGTCCTTTCCGTAAGATTTTCTAATTGTCAGTTATTTATATAACACTTATTGTTAATGAGCGTGTTACAAAGCCTGGGCTTAATTGTTTGACTTGAAACCTTGCTTATCGTCTATTGTAAATTTTCATAAACATTTTTTTAAAAATCTGCCTTGTGTAAGGTAAATAAAGAATGGGAATTTATTTGAGCACTTTCTCAATCAGTTGGTATAAATTAATCAATTGTTTCTTTTAATAAAAAGCAGAAAAGTTGTGGGGGAGAATGTAATGTTTCAGGTCGATGACCTTTCATCAGAAGAGGCAACCAGTAAGCAAAAGTATTTTGTTAATCACAGTGGTGACCATTAGACAGAAGTTCCCCAACAAGCATTAATTATTTAAACAAGAATCCTTGGAAATGCAAAAAAGAGCAAGAGGCTCTGACAGCAGGTTTATGCCAAGTGATGACACTTTGGACAACTGCCCCATTTAACATGAGAGAACTGGAGAGAAAAAGAGAGGAGAGAAAGAAAGAAAAAGAACCAATGATGAACCAATAAATAACACATCAAAGCATTCATCACCTTTGACGAGGATGCACAGAAGGCACTAACAGACTTCACCAAGACCCACCAAAAAGATATAACTCGGTGGAAATTCAGTCTCTCTAACTCGCCCATTTTCTCTCACTCTCTCAGCTACGAGTGTGTGGCTTAAGGTGCTTTGACATCCCTGTCACAGACCAGGAGAATAGCAATCAAGCAAATGCCTGTGATCTTGGATTGCTGCTCCCAAGTTTTTAAAAAAAACTCTGTGTAATGCGAGCCCTATTTGGCCTGTTGAAGGGCATTTTCTCTACAAGGCTCATTTGCTGGTTATTTTTTTCTTTCCTGGACTCGATACATGCACTTGTAAATTAGACTGAATTGGTTAGTCAGGTACCAATTACACAATCATACTGTGTAATTAGGTTGGTGAACCAGAGTCAATAACACATCACTCCTGCAATAGTTACATTATCCTAACCATTTCCAATGTACATGCTAGGAGAAAGGTACTGCAGAATTTAAACCTCCATTCCTTGTAGGCTTGCAAAATGTGAATCCCTGGACAACACCTGCAATTAAAGCAACAAATCAACTTGCTACATTTTTTAAAAATTCGTTCATGAGATGTGGGCATCACTGGCAAGGCAAGCATTTATTGCCCATCCCTAGTTACCCTCGAGAAGGTAGCGGTGAGCTGCCTTCTTGAACCGCTGCAGTCCAGGTGGTGAAGGTACTCCCACAGTGCTGTTAGGGAGGGAGTTCCAGGATTTTGACCCAGCGACATTGAAGAAACGGCGATATATTTCCAAGTCAGGATGGTGTGTGACTTGGAGGAGGTGGTGTTCCAATGCGCCTGCTGCCCTTGTCTTTCTAGGTGAAAGAGGTCACGGGTTTGGGAGGTGCTGCTGAAGAAGCCTTGGCGAGTTGCTGCAGTGCATCTTGTAGATGGTCCACACTGCAGCCACGGTACGCCGGTGCTGGGGGGAGTGAATGTTTAAGGTGGTGGATGGGGTGCCAATCAAGCGGGCTGCTTTGTCTTGGATGGTATCGAGCTTCTTGAGTGTTGTTGGAGCTGCACTCATCCAGGCAAGTGGAGAGTATTCCATCACACACTGCCTTGTAGATGGTGGAAAGACTTTGGGGAGTCAGGAGGCGAGACACTTGCCGTAGAATACCCAGCCTCTGACTTGCTCTTGTTGCCACAGAATTTATGTGGCTGGTCCAGTTAAGTTTCTGGTCAATGTTGACCGCCAGGCTGTTGATGGTGGGGGATTCGGCAATGATAATGCGTTGAATGTCAAGGGGCAGTGGTTAGATGCTCGCTTGTTGGAGATAGTCATTGCCTGGCACTTGTGTGGCGCGAATGTTACCTGCCACTTATCAGCCCAAGCCTGAATGTCATTCAGGTCTTGTTGCATGCGGGCATGGACTGCTTCATTATCTGAGGAGTTGCGAATGGCACTGAACATTGTGCAGTCATCAACGAACATCCCCACTTCTGACCTTATGTTGGAGGGAAGGTCATTGAAGAAGCAGCTGAAGATGGTTGGGCCTAGGACACTGCCTTGAGGAACTCCTGTAGTGATGTCCTGGGGCTGTGATGATTGACCTCCAACCACCACAACCATCTTCCTTTGTGCCAGGTATGACTCCAGCCAGTGGAACATTTTCCCCCCGATTCGCACTGACTTCAGTTTTACTAGGGCTCCTTGATGCCACATTCAGTCAAATGCTGCCTTGATGTCAAGGGCAGTCACTCTCACCTCACCTCTGGAATTCAGCTCCTTTGTCCATGTTTGGACCAAGGCTGTAATGAGGTCGGGAGCCAAGTGGTCCTGGCGGAACCCAAACTGGGCATCAGTGAGCAGGTTATTGGTGATTAAGTGTCGCTTGATAGCACTGTTGACGACACCTTCCATCACTTTGCTGATGATTGAGAGTAGACTGATGGGGTGGTAATTGGTCCGGTTGGATTTGTCCTGCTTTTTGTGGACAGGACATACCTGGGCAGTTTTCCACATAGATGCCAGTGTTGTAGCTGTACTGGAGCAGCTTGGCTAGAGGCGCGGCTAGTTCTGGAGCACAAGTCTTCAGCGCGACATCCGGGATGTTGTTGGGGCCCACAGCCTTTGCTGTATCTAGTGCGCTCAGCCGTTTCTTGATCTCACGTGGAGTGAATCGAATTGGCTGAAGACTGGCTTCTGTGGTGGTGGGGACCTCAGGGGGAGTCTGATATGGATCATCCACTCGGCACTTCTGGCTGAAGATGGTTGTAAACGCTTCAGCTTTGTCTTTTGCACTCAGGCACTGGGCTCCACCATCATTGAGGATGGGGATATTCCTCCTCCTCCCGTTAGTTGTTTAATGGTCCACCACTATTCACGACTGGATGTGGCAGGACTGCAGAGCTTTGATGTGATCCATTGGTTGTGGGATTGCTTAGCTCTGCCTATAGCATGCTGCTTCCGTTTTTTAGCATGCATGTAGTCCTGTGTTGCAGCTTCCCCAAGTTGGCACCGCATTTTTAGGTACGCCTGGTGCTGCTCCTGGCATGGCTCTTCTACACTCCTTGTTGAACCAGGGTTGGTCCCCTGGCTTGATGGTAATGGTAGAGTGAGGGATATGCCGGGCCATGAGGTTACAGATTGTGGTGGAATACAATTCTGCTGCTGCTGATGGCCCAGCGCACCTCATGGATGCCCAGTTTTGAGCTGTTCTGACATCTGTTCAAGTCACCTGATGTACGGTTAAACTGGTATCAAAAGACGATGGCAGTGAGCCGTACATGAGATGGTGCTAAACTTTCATTGGAATTGGTAAAAAGAAATCACGACACCCCAAAATTTAAGGCGCCCTAACTGAGTAGCTTCAGGTTAAATGACAGGAGGTGGGATTCAAACTAAGTCAAACCCAACCATTGAGAAATGAACATTGAAAAAATGGTGAAACTGCCTGAACTGTGTAACAACAACAACTTGAGTTCATATAGCGCCTTTAACGTCGTAAAAGGTCCCAAGGCGTTCCATAGGAGCGTTATCAAACAAAATTTGACACCGAACCACATAAGGAGATATTAGGGCAGCTGGCCAAAGAAGTAGGTTTTAAGGAGTGTCTTAAAGGAGGAAAGAGAGGTGGAGAGGCAGAGAGGTTTAGGGAGGAAATTCCAGAGCTTAGGGCCTTGGCAACTGAAGGCAAGGCCGCCAATGGTGGAGCGATTAAAATCGGGGATGCTCAAGAGGCCAGAGTTGGAGAAGCGCAGATATCTCGGAGGATTGTAGTTCTGAAGGAGATTACAGAGATAGGGAGGGGCGAAGCCATGAGAGATTTGAAAACAAAGATGAGAATTTTAAAATCGAGGCGTTGTTTAAACAGGAGCCAAGGTAGGTCAGCGAGCACAGGGGTGATGGGCGACGGGACTTGACGCAAGTTAGGACACAGGCAGCAGAGTTTTGGATGAGTTCAAGTTTATGGAAGGTGGGAGATGGGATGCTGGCCAGGAGTGCATTGGAATAGTCAAGTCTAGAGGTAACAAAGGCATGGGTGAGGGTTTGAGGAGGGGCGGAGTCGGGTGATATTATGAAGATGGAAGTAGACGGACTTAGTGATGGCGTGGATATGTGGTCGGAAGCTCACCTGGGGTCAAACACAACACCGAGGTTGCAATCAGTCTGGTTCAGCCTCAGACAGTTGCCAGGGAAAGGGATGGAATCGGTGGCTAGGGAATGGAGTTTGTGTAGGGAACGAAGACAATGGCCGCGATTTTATCAATGGATGCAGGTTGGGTGCGGGTCAGGTGGTTTCCGGCTTCCAGTCCCGCCCCCAGCTGCATCCGGCCCACAGACGTGATTTTACATTGATTGACCTTGTTAAGCCTGCCCTGCGGGCTTGCAGGCTAATTAAGAGGAAGCCGGTCAGATGACGTTATTTGATGATGCGTCATCTGCCGGTTTTCTTAAAGGGACCACGCACAATTTTTTTGACAGAAGGGCAACACGGTGGCATAGTGGTTAGCACTGTTGCCTCACAGCGCCAGGGACCCGGGTTCGAATCCGGCCTCGGGTGACTGTCTGTGTGGAGTTTGTACATTCTCGCCGTGTCTGCGTGGGTTTCCTCCGGGTGCTCTGGTTTCCTCCCACAGTCCAAAGATGTGCGGGTTAGGTTGATTTGGCTATGATAAATTGATCCTTAGTGTTAGGGGGGATTAAATACGTGGGGTTACGGGGATAGGGTGGGATATGTGTCGGTGCAGGCTCGATGGGCCGAAATGGCCTCTATCTGCACTGTGGGGATTCTGTGATTCTGTGATTTCTCAGTGTTTGACAGCGTTGAGCTGCTGCAAACACTGACAATCACTGCACAAAGGTGACGTCTTGCACCCAGGCTCTCCAATGACTCCCTCCATAGGCTGGAATAGATGGCAGCTGCAGGTGAGGTGACAGAAGCGATCTGTCACTGGTGAGAGAGGTTCTCCCAATGAGGTGGCACTGGACATGGATTTAAAAACTTGTAACCTAAAGAAATGTGTAAATGCATTAAAAATGCAGTACCCAACATTTTCTTTCCTCTGAGACTCACCAGTGCAACATTCGATCCTTCACACCACTTCTGCAGCTGTCATCAATCCAGAAACATTACAGCAGACTCACAACATGCCACACTTACCTGGCGTGGTGTCTGGACGTTGGGAAACCCGAGGCAGAAGCGGCAACATTCAAAAATAGCCTGTCAACTACTGGCAACTACCTGTTAATAGGCAGGTAATTGCCTTTAATCCTCTTCCCGCCGCTAGGTGTCGGGTCCATGCGCAAATCGGGGACCCGACACTTGGGAAAATTGTTTGGAGGCGGGTTGATGGCGAGATCGCAACCCGCCATCAATCAAAACTATTTTATCCTTTGACCCGCCTCCAAACCTGCCCTCTGAGCACCGGCAAAATCCAGCCCAATGGCTTCGGTCTTCCCAATATTTAGTTGGAGGAAATTTCTGCCCATCCAGTAGTGTATTAGAGTATCTGAGCACAGGCATAAAATATTCAAATAAAGCAGGAAGAAATTAAGTCATAAAGAGAAAAGCAATGAAAGTCACAAAAAAAGGGACAGAACATATGGAACAACATCCTATTAGGATTAAGTGAGTTGGATCGATATCTGTTGAAAAGGAGGATTCAGGTGCTGTAGTTGCATTAATATTAATAGGTGGGGAAGGAACTTAATGTGGGGCACCAACAAATACTGGGATGTGCGGGTGGGAAGTGCATAATAGAATGTTCATACATGGACTCGGCATGGAGCGGGCAGGTGGGTCAAATGGCCTTTTTGTCAATCCGGACTATCAGATGTTCTTAAAAATAAATTACAGCAAAGAAAAGAAACACAGAAAAGCCACAACATCATAAATCCCACGATAAACTCGTATGCAATGGCTCCCTGTGCTGTGTTCACTGGACTCCGCAGTGGGGGTACAAAAATATGCCTTTGCGCAATGGTAGTGATGAATTTGGCCCAGATTCTTGCTGCTGATTATTTCTCAGTAACCCTGTAGAAAGTACGCACAAGTGGACACCAGGTGAGGATAGGACTACAGTCAGCTGTGATGGCGCCGTCTAATGATCAGCTCATGATGAATTGTTCACATAAGCAAGAAGATAGCCAGCGTTTATGGAATTGTCCCCCCAACCCCCCCCCCCACCCCCCACCCCCCATGTGAGTGACTGCCTTCAGAAGAGGAGGGGTAAAAGAAAAGAAAGACTTGAATTTACATAGCGCCATCTAAACATCTCAAAGTGCTCCACACAATGAATTACTTTGGAATGCTTTAACTGTTGTTATGGAGGGTAAGAAGCAGGGGGGAAAGTACTAAGGAAGAAAAGACTATTCAACCTACCAAGCCCATTCCTTCCAGCAGACCATTGTAGAATTCATGGACTCAACCAAATTTATTTAATATCCTAACTGCCATAGATGACCATTGTAAAAGGAATTCTCCCAAACTGCCAAAGTCAACAGGAGTGAAAATTCCCATTGATTTAATTACTCAGCCTCATTCATTCCATGACAATGCAAATTGCATTCATAACATATAATGAATGGGTCTTGGACTTGGCTTTAAATGGGGGAAATCTTATCTTTTTAAAGCCTCCATAAATCTGTGGATTCCTTTGAACTGCTTGGCTTGAAGCCTAGGAACAGTCAAGATCTGATTTTTCCCTGCCATTGTGGTGGTTTTGCCAAACATCATAAGAATAAAATATTTTAAAATAGTAAAGTTCTACAAGGTCAAAAAAAATGACAATTAATGATCATTACAGAGCTCATTAAGCAGGTGAAGAAGAGACATGTTTTGTGACCAACAGTTGGGGGAGGGGTAATATGGTGAATGATGATATGCGCTTATTGTGCATCATCCACGTGTATCCAGCACTCTATTGAGATTTAGTGCCAAAAAAAAGAGTGGAGGCCAGATCCTTACTGAAAATGAGCTTGAAGGCAAATATACCCCAGTTAGACTCAGAGAGGAAGGTTCTCCTGTCTCTCCCTCCCCAGGTGCTTGATATATGTTTGGATGGATGATCTGCACTAGCCCTGCCTTTCTTTGCATTGGCCAGACTGTCTACAAGAGCAATGGCTGCAGGATACTCATACTGTGGAGCTGGCCCTTCACGCAATTTGAGGGGCAAATTCACTTGCTGCGGTATTAGCCATATGTTGAACCATCTCATAGACTGCTACCATTTCAACTGTCCGCTATGTACAAATTGGACAACCGGTCGATAAAATACAAATAAAGGTGAGGGCAGTACTGATGTGGCTCCTATTAGATGTGTCTCATCCAGCAGAAGAGATCATTTCTACACCAGTTTTTTTCCCGTTGTTACTTCTGGAGTCTAATATTGGACTCCCGAAAACTGGGCATGAAGAATTTGAACAGCAGCAGCAGCAGCGGCAGCAGTGCGGACCTGGGAGGAGCGGCGAGGCAGCGACAGTACCAACTCAGCACCGGCAGAATTTTCAAAGAGTGACGTCAGAAGTCAAAAGTGACGTTGGCACAAGGGGAGGGAGCTGATTGGTGAGTATCTGTTAAGTGTTTTAACTTGGCTTTCTTAAAGTTTTTAAGTTTATTCCAGCTAGGTTAGTAAATTAGAGGTTAATTAGAGGTATGGCAGGGCAGCTCACACCCGTGGAATGCACATCCTGTGCCATGTGGGAAGTCCTGGACACCTCCCATGGTCTGGACGACCACATGTGCGGGAAGTGTCGCCAGCTACAGCAGCTCGAGCACCGGGTTACGGAGCTTGAGCGGCGGCTGCAGTTACTGCTGTGCATCCGCGAGGCTGAGAGCTACGTGGATAGCACATTTCAGGAGGTGGTCACCCCGCAGCTTAAGAGTGTGCAGGCAGAGAGGGAATGGGTGGCCGTCAGACAGAAGAGGAGGACCCTGAGCCCATCTTGCTCACCAACCAGTATTCGGTGCTGAGTACTGGTGAGGGTGATGGTTCCTCTGGGGAGTTGAGCCAGAGCCAAGTCCACAGCACCATGGAAGACTCAGCTGCACAGGCAGGGGGGAAGAGCAGAGGGAGAGCAATAGGGATAGGGGATTCAATAGTTAGGGGAGCAGACAGGCGTTTCTGCGGCCGCAGACGTGACTCCAGGATGGTATGTTGCCTCCCTGGTTCCAGGGTCAAGGATGTCACTGAACGGCTGCAGGGCATTCTGAGGGGGGAGGGTGAACAGCCAGAGGTCGTGGTCCATATCGATACCAACGACAAAGGTAGGAAGAGGGATGAGGTCCTACAGGTAGAGTTTAGGGAGCTCGGAAAGAGGTTAAAAAGCAGGACCACAAAAGGTAGTAATCTCCGGATTACTACCAGTGCCATGTGCTAGTGAGTTCAGAAATAGGAAGATAGAGTAGATGAATGCGTGGCTGGAGAGATGGTGTAGGAGGGAGGGCTTTAGATTCCTGAGGAATTGGAACCGTTTCTGGGGGAGGTGGGACCTCTACAAGCCAGGCGGGTTGCACCTCAACAGGAATGGGATCAATATCCTCGTGGGAGGGTTTGCTAGTGCTGTTGGGGAGGGTTTAAACTAGCTTGGCAGGGGGATGGGAACCTAAGTATAGAGTCAATAGGAAGGGAAGAAAAACTGGAATTGGAAAACAAAAATGTAGAAAGTAAATTGGTAGGACAGAGGAATCAAGGGCTAGATAGTAGTCAACAAGGAGGTTTGCCTGTACTAAATGGTATATACTTCAATTCAAGGAGTATAGGGAACAAGGCAAATGAGCTGAGGGCACAGGTAGATACTTGGGACTATGATATTATAGCTATTACAGAGACGTGGCTGAAAGAGGGGCAGGTATGGCAGCTCAACATACCTGGTTACAGGATTTTCAGACGGGATACAGAGGGAGGTAAAAAGGGTGGGGGGGTCGCGGTATTGATTAAAGAAACTATTACAGCTGTGAGGAGGGATGATATGTTGGAGGGATCATCAAACGAGGCCATATGGTTTAATTGAAAAACAAAAAAGGGGTGATCACACTGCTGGGAGCGTACTACAGACCCCCAAACAGTGAGAGGGAGATAGAAGAACAAATATGTAGACAAATTTCTGAGAAGTGCAAAAACTATAGGGCAGTAATAGTAGGGGATTTCAACTACCCCAATATTAACTGGGATAAAATTAGTGTGAAGGGTATAGAAGGTGCAGAATTCCTAAAATTCATCCAGGAGAACTTTTTTAGCCAGTATGTAGCAAGCCCAACAAGGGAGGGGGCAGTTCTGGACTTAGTTTTAGGGAATGAAGCTGGGCAGGTAGAAGGCGTATCAGTGGGGGAGCATTTTGGTGCTAGTGACCATAATTCTGTTAGATTTAAGGTAGTTATGGAAAAGGACAAGGATAGACCAGGAATAAAAATTCTAAATTGGGGAAAAGCAAATTTTGCTAAGCTCAGAGGGGATTTAGCCATAGTGGACTGGAAACAGCTACCTGAAGGTAAATCAGTGTCAGAGCAGTGGGAGGCATTCAAGGAGGAGATCCGGAGGGTTCAGACCAAACATGTACCCTTAAAGAAAAAAGTGGGACTAACAAATCTAGAGCCCCCTGGATGTCTAGAGACATACAGGGTAGGATAAAGAAAAAAAGGGAGGCGTATGACAGATACCGAGGGCTAAATACTCCAGAATCTTTAGAGGAGTACAGAAAGTGCAGGGGTGCAATTAAAAAGGATATTAGGAAAGCAAAGAGAGAGCATGAAAAATTCTTGGCAAGTAAAATCAAGGAAAACCCAAAGATGTTTTATAAATATATTAAGAGTAAGAGGATAACTAAAGAAAGGGTAGGGCCTATTAGAGATCATGAGGGTAATCTGTGTGTGGAGGCGGGAGACGGCGGTAGAGTTCTTAATGAATACTTTGCGTCTGTTTTCACAAAGAAGAGGGGCGAAGCAGACATTGCTATCGGGGGGGAGGAGTGTGAAATATTAGATGAAATAAACATCGTGAGAGAGGAAGTATTAAGGGGTTTAGCAGCTTTAAAAGTGGATAAATCCCCAGGCCCGGATGAAATGTATCCCAGGTTGTTAAGCGAAGCAAACGAGGAAATAGCAGAGGCCCTGACCATCATTTTTCAATCCTCTCTGGCTTCAGGTGTGGTGCCGGAGGACTGGAGGACTGCTAATGTGGTACTCTTGTTTAAAAAGGGAGAAAAGGATAGACCGAGTAATTACAGGCTAGTCAACCTGACCTCGGTGGTGGGAAAATTATTAGAAAGAATTCTGAAGGACAGGTTAAATCTTCATTTAGAAAGACACGGATTAATTAAGGACAGTCAGCACGGATTTGTTAAGGGAAGGTCGTGTCTGACAAACTTGATTGAATTTTTTGAGGAGGTAACGAGGAGGGTAGATGAGGTTAGTGCGTTTGATGTAGTTTATATGGACTTTAGCAAGGCTTTTGATCAGGTTCCACATGGCAGACTGGTCACGAAGTCAAAAGCCCATGGGATCCAGGGCAAAGTGTCAAGTTGGATTCAAAACTGGCTCGGAGACAGGAAGCAGAGGGTAATGGTTGATGGGTGTTTTTGTGACTAGAAGGCTGTTTCCAGTGGGGTTCCGCAGGGCTCAGTACCAGGTCCCTTGCTTTTTGTGGTATATATCAATGATCTTGACTTGAATATAGCAGGTATGATTAAGAAGTTTGCAGATGATACTAAAATCGGCTGTGTGGTTGATACTGAAGAAGGAAGCTGTAGACTGCAGGAAGATATCAATAAATTGGTCAGGTAGGCAGAACAGTGGCAAATGGAATTCAATCCGGAGAAGTGTGAGGTAATGCATTTGGGGAGGGCTAACAAGGAAAGGGAATACACGTTAAATGGTAGGACACTGAGTAGTGTAGAGGAACAAAGGGACCTTGGAGTGCATGTCCACAGATCCCTGAAGGTAGCAGGCCAGGTAGATAAGGTGGTTAAGAATGCATACGGAATGCTTGCCTTTATTAGCTGTGGCATAGAATATAAGAGGTCGCACAACACCAGGTTATAGTCCAACAGTTTTATTTGAAATCACAAGCTTTCGGAGCTATCGATTTCAAAGCTTGTGATTTCAAATAAAACTGTTGGACTATAACCTGGTGTTGTGCGACCTCTCAATTTTGTCCACCCCAGTCCAACACCGGCATCTCCGCATCATAGAATATAAGAGCAGGGGGGTTATGCTTCAACTGTATAAAACACTAGTTAGGCCTCAGCTAGAGTACTGCATGCAGTTCTGGTCACCACATTACAGGAAAGATGTGATTGCACTAGAGAGGGTACAGAGGAGATTTACAAGGATGTTGCCGGGAGTAGAGAATCTTAGCTATGAGGAAAGACTGGATAGGCTGGGTCTGTTTTCCTTGGAACAGAGGAGGCTGAGGGGACACCTTATTGAGGTGCATAAAATTATGAGGGGCATAGATAAAGTGGATAGAATGGACCTATTTCCCTTAGCAGAGGGGTCAAAATTCAGGGGGCACAGATTTAAAGTAATTGGTGGAAGGTTTAGAGGGGATTTGAGGGGAAATTTCTTCACCCAGAGGGTTGTGGGGGTCTGGAACTCACTGCCTGAAAGGGTGGTAGAGGCAGGAACCCTAACCACATTTAAAAAGCACTTGGGATGCTCTAACCTGCAGGGCTACGGACCAAGAGTTGGAAGTGGGATTAGGCTGGATAGCTCTTTGTTGGCCAGCGCGGGCACGATGGGCCGAAATGGCCTCCTTCCGTGCTGTAACTTTCAATGATTCTGTGATTCTATGAACAGGCTCTGGTACTCAGAATTGTAGATCGACCACTGATCTGGGATGATGGCTAGATTCTAGTCCCACCTGCACTGAAATCTGCTTCTCCGCTTTATTTTCGTTTATAGTGGTGCCAGAAAGGATAGTGCAGACAGTTAAAAGCTGCACGAAGGGGAAATTGGCCTCTTAGAGATTAACCTGCCAGGATTTGTATAAATATACACTGTCGATAATATTAATATCCAGCCTGTCTCTTTGTGGTTTTAAGCAGAGCGTGAATGTTTACAAGTTTATTGCTTTTCTTTTCTTTTTGTATTGCTTGTTTCGATGTCAGGTTTGCTCACCAACTATGCCAGTGTTCGACATCTCATCACTGTACACTCATCTCAGAGTGCAGCAGCTTTTGACAACAGCAATATCCTTTGATGAATGACAAGGCACATTTAAAACCCCTTGGCTGCAAACAGCTACTACAGTACTAATGCCAGCACTTGAAAACAAGTGTTTGATCGCTCGCCTGCCTGGTGTCTTCAAAGTATTATTCATCTCTGCTAAAAATACAGGCCATTAGCACCCAATATTTACAGACCAATAAAAACAGCGGGTCCAAACATTAGAGAAACTCCATTATCACTTCTCAGTATAGACTAGTGGAAAACATTGATGCAGAATAATATTGGCTCGAGATGAAAGTATGCGTTTGCTACACATTCTTTCAAGATAATACAAGCAACATACCTAAATTCCAGCTTTGTTTATGTACTGTGTAATTAGATTGCCATATAGCACCTATTGTATTATGTTGTTGCTGTTGATTGTTCTTTCCCTTGCAGCAAGATCAAAGGACCAATCTGTAATGCTCTCTTCGCAAGCCATGCAAAATGTATGTTAATAATGCGTGTCTTGAACACCATTTATATTATAGCACTGCTCCATAGTTTCATCTCAGTAGCTTGTATAGTCCTTCCTCTGCAATCAGAGAAAGTCAGCAATCAGAAATGTAGAGTCGCAAATGTGGCTCTCTAACGCAATCACATGCGCAGGGTCACGCCATTACTTTAGAATCACATTTCATTCCCGAGCAACAGTGATCTTATGTTCATGTCACTATCCCTGCTCTCCAAATCTACCCTGAAACATGAATGTGGAAAATCACAGAATCATAGAATAGTACAGCACAGAAGGAGGCCATTCGGCCCATTGAGTCTGCGCCGGCTCTTTCGAAGAGCAATCCAGTTAGTCCCACTCCCCGGACAAATTCATCAAAACAGGAATCAGCCTATACTAGGGTAATAATGAGACTGTGTTTGCTATGGTCTTTCTATTTCTAAGGGAGAATGGAGGTGGGATCAGGGGATGTGGTATCACAGTTACACAGGAATGGAGGTGGGATCAGAGGATGAGGTATCCCAGCTACAAGGCAATGGAGGGGGAATTAGAAGATGTGGTTTCACAGTTAAAAGGCAATGGTGGTGGTTTCAGAGGACGTGGTATCAGTTACAAAGCAATGAAAATGGTATTAGAAGTTTTAGTTTCACTGTTGCAAGGCAATGGATGTGGGATCAGAGAATGTGGTATCACAGTTACAAGGCAATGGAGGTGGGATCGGAGGATATGTTATTACTGTCACAGGACAATGCAACCACATAGCAATCTGCTGAAGCAGAGCAACTTTCTTGTTCTCTCGAAATATCCAGCTCCAAGCAGTAATGACCGAGTCCTGAAAGTCGACAGTCAGCATGACCTCTATCTGCAGAAAGCCTGGAGCGTGGAGAGAATGTAAAGAGATTTCTTACCCTTAAGAGTATTTGTCTATGAGGAAAGTTGTAAACTGGATAATGAAATTGCAAGGCAAAAGAAAATAGAAGGCCACTATATATCTTAAAATATTTAATTGGAATGCTATGACCAGTGCTGTGTTCCTAGGACTTGTCCTGGAATGCTTCTTGGTAACATTTATTGATGACCTTGAATGAGGAAAGTATCTTTAGCAAATAGCATTTTCAAGTTGTGAGAGAATGTAGTTAGTTTGCTGAAGAGTGTTAATATTCAAAAAGTGCTGAAGAGACCCACGGTGTCGGTGCCTCTGAAACACACTTATCTGTAGAAGCAGCATTGTAAGACATGCAGGGTATCAGAGGAGAACTTTCTACTATTTTTTGCATCAACCATACCAGGGGCGTCTCTGAGTGCGACTGGATATTTAGTGGCAGTTGGAGCTGAATTATGGGCACCTTTGTGCTGTAGACTCAAGGGGGTTAAAATCGCATTGTGCAATGTTAGTAACATTTGCACATTGGTATGAAACTCCACTACTTTAACAATGGCGTTAACCCATTTATTCTAAATGGGTTGGGTTAACTTGAGAGAAGCTAATTTGAGAATGTTCAAGCTCATTGCACGTAAGCTCTTGGCGTTGTCAGAAAGAAGAAGCTTTCAACCCAACTGTCTGAGCTAGTTTCAAAGCCAGGTCCCCGAGGCAAAAACAGAGTGTTGTAACCCGATGCACAATCCATTCCCCAAACCAGGTTACATATGGGCTGTCACAAATTCGTGGCATCTAAAAGGAATGAGCTGCCACTGTCATTTTGGAAGAGGAAGAACAAATGGCTTATAGAAAATGTAATGATAGCTGAATGATTAATGTTCCACACAGTGTGATAATTTGACCTATTTTCTTTGCGTGACTGACTGCATTTTACACTTGTGCACCATCTTATGCTGCAGTGTCATGAGACAGAATTGTAAACACTACCAGATTGATGCTAGCACTCTGATAATGTATGATGTGTGATGTGCAATATAATGTACCAGTTGGATTGCTCACTTGCTAATCTGGCAGGGTTGTTTTTGGCCATGACCAACTTTTCTCTTCTCTGTCAGCTTGCCACCATGTGAAGAGGGGCGCCCCACAGAGGCAGGGAGAGGAAGGGCTCGTGAGGAAAAGAAAAATACAGGTGCCTCTCCTTTTGTGCTACTATTGCCGTATTTGACCCGAGATGAGCTTCCAACCACTTATCCACGCCATCACGAAGGCCGCCTAATTCCACCTCCGCAACATCGCCCGACTCCGTCCCTGCCTTAACTTGTCTGCTGCTGAAACCCTCATCTATGTCTTTGTTATCTCTCGACTTGACTATTCCAATGCACTCCTGACCGGCCTCCCATCTTCCACCCTCCATAAACTTGAGGTCATCCAAAACTCTGCTGCCCGTGTCCTAACTCGCACCAAGTCCCATTCGCCCATCACCCCTGTGCTTGCTGATCTACATGGGCTCCCGTTTAATCAACGCCTCGATTTAAAATTCTCATCCTTGTTTTCAAATCCCTCCATGGCCTCACCCCTCCCTATCTCTGTAACCTCCTCCAGCCCTACAACCCTCTGAGATATCCGCGCTTATCCAATTCTGCCCTCTTGAGCATCTCCGATTTTAATCGCTCCACCATTGGCGGCTGTGCCTTCAGCTGCCAAGACCCTAAGCTCTGGAATTCCCTCCCTAAACCTCTCCGCCTCTCCACCTCTCTTTCTTCCTTTAAGACGCTCCTTAAAACCTACCTCTCATCTGCCCTGATATCTCCCTATGTGGTTTGGATAGCGCTCCTGTGAAGCGCCTTGGGACGTTTTACTACGTTAAAGGTGCTATATAAATCACAGTCTCAGGATACGGGGTAGGGCATTTAGGACTGAGATGAGGAGAAATTTCTTCACTCAAGAGGGTGGTGAACCTGTGGAATTATCTACCACAGAAGGCTGTGGAGGCCAAGTCACTTGATATATTTAAGAAGGAGATAGATAGATTTCTAGACACAAAAGGCATCAAGGGGTATGGGGAGAGAGCGGGAATATGGTATTGAGATAGAGGATCAGCCAGGATCATATTGAATGGCGGAGCAGGCTGGAAGGGCCGAATGGCCTACTCCTGCTCCTATGTTTCTATGTTTCTAAATACAAGTTGTTGTTGTTATTATTATTATAAGGGTCTTAGCTGCTACTCAATCCAAAGTCCAAACTTCAACCAATTTCTTAATTGAAGGAGAAGTTACTACAGTAAGGGCCCAACTAAAAAAAGAGAATGCGCGGTAAAATATTGAAAACAACACAACACAGGAAATCACTACCAGTAGTGTAGTGGTTATGTTGCTGCGCTCGTAATCCAGCACCTTGGACTGATAATCCAGAGAATGAGAGTTAAAATCCCACCACGACAGTTTGAGGACTTGAAATCTGGAAATGAAAGATTGGCCGTGACCCAGTAAGTGACCATGGATTGCTGTAAAAACCCACTGGCGCACTAATGTCTGTTGAGGAAGAAAACCTGTTGTCCTTATAATGTGACTCCAGTCCCGCACTTGTGACCCATAACTGGCCTCTGAATTGCCACTCATTTGAATCAAACCACTACCAGCAGTCCAAATAGAAGGCCCACCACCACCTTTTTCAGGGCAACTAGGGATGGGCAATAAGTGCCGGCCTTGCCAGCGCTGCCCACATCCCAAGAATAAATATTTAAAAGATCAAAATTGAGTTGCACAGTTACCAAATTGTAAGCCAGACTATTTATATTTCAAATTCTTTTCACGCCCTGATTGGTCAGCTGGTAAAGCAAGTGTGTAACTAAGCCTGAAAGGCCAGGAGGTCCGAGATTCAATTACCGGTCTGTGATGAGTTAGTTGATCTCAGTCAGGACAGAAGCATATGTGCCACAAGCAACCTCAGTGATTCTGGGGAAACAGAAAATCACTCAGGTTTTCTCCTCCTGATGTATTTTCCAGCAAGGATCACTGGATAATTTGGTGGATATCTTGGTGAGGACACGATCAGGCTTGTGATGGTCCAATAGTTTGCCAGTACTATCTGGGCTCATGCATAAAAACTGGCTATTTGGATGAGGTACAGGAGAACGGCCAGCACCAATGGGACCACACCCCTTCACAATTAGGCACCTTGAAGAAAGGAGGGGATAAAGACTTGGGGGAAAGGTGATCTCAAATTTCTGCAGCTTGACCGACTATCTGGTTTTACCACACGGGAATCCTGACAGTGATAAAGATATGTCTCGGGATATGAAACATCTCACATTTGGACTCTGTACAAAGCAAAGCAGGGATTTGTTACAACAGTAGCAGAATGTAGATGTTCATACTGCATCATATTTCCTAACTGTGTAAACACTTACTGCGTTTGCAAGTACAGCTAGTGAGCTGAGAGGACGGAACAGGCTCAACATCCACCAAAGGCTTGGGCAGGCTACCAAATGTGATATAAATAGAGAGCCCAATGGCTACCAACAAGGCCATTAATTGTAGCTCTGTGTGATATGGGAGGACGGAGACATGAATTAAATAGAATTACATAGAATATACGGCACAGAACATAAGAACATAAGAACATTAGAAATAGGAGCAGGAGTAGGCCAATTGGCCCCTCGAGCCTGCTCCGCCATTCAATAAGATCATGGCTGATCTGATCCTAACCGCCAATCTACTATCACAGAACCATCTCCTGAACCTAACAGAATTGGACGCATGAAATAGGAGCAGGATCAGGCTACACGGCCCCTGGGCCCGCTACGCCACCCACAGGGCCATGACCGATCCGAACCTAGACTCATGTCCAAATTCCTGCCCGCTCCCCGTAACCTTTAATTCCCTTTACTTCGAGGAAACTGTCTATTTCTGTTTTAAATTTATGTAATGATGTAGCTTCTACAGCTTTTTGGGGCAGCATATTCCATGGACCTACCACCCTCTGAGTGAAGTAGTTCCTTCTCATCTCAGTTTTGAAAGAGCAGCCCCTTATTCTAAGACTATGCCCCCTAGTTCTAGTTTCACCCATCATCGGGAACATCCTCCCCGCATCCACCCGATCCAACCCCTTCACAATCTTATATGTTTCAATAAGATCGTCTCTCATTCTTCTGAACTCCAATGAGTAGAGTCCCAATCTACCCAACCTCTCCTCATATGTCCATCCCCTCATCCCCGGGATTAACCGAGTGAACCTTCTTTGTACTGACTCGAGAGCAAGTATGTCTTTTCTTAAGTATGGACACCAAAACTGTATGCAGCCATTCGGCCCAAGCAGTCCATGCCGGCGTTCATGTACCACTCGAACCTCCTCCCATCTTTCCTCATCTACCTCTATCAGCATAACCCTCTATTCCCTTCTCCCTCATATGCTTATCTAGCCTCTCCTTAAATGCATCTATATTATTCGCCTCTACCACTCCGTGTGGTACATGTGGTAGCTAGTTCCACATTCTCACCACTCTCTGGGTAAAGAAGTTTCTTCTGAATTCCCGATTGGATTTCTTGGTGACTTTCTTATATTGATGGCCTCTAGTTTTGCCCTTCCCCACAAATGGAATCACTACCTTTGCGTCTACTCTATCAAAACCTTTCATAATTTTAAAGACCTCTATTAGGTCACCCCTCAGCCTTCTCTCCAAGAGAAAAGAGACCCAGCCTGTTCATCCTTTACTGATAGGTATACCCTCGCATTTCTGGTATCATCCTTGTAAATCTTCTCTGTACCCTCTCCAGTGCCTCTATTTCCTTTCTATAATAGGGTGACCAGAACTGTACTCAGTACTCCAAGTGTGGTCTAACCAAGGTTCGATACAACTTTAGCATAACTTCTCTACTTTTCAATTCTATCCCTCTAGAAATAAACCCCAGTGCTTGTTTTTTTATGGCCTTATTAACCTGCGTTGCTACTTTTAGTAATTTGTACTCCCAGATCCCTTTGCTCCTCTACCCCATTTAGATTCTTATTTTCCACGTAATATGTGACCTCCTTATTTTTCTTACCAAAATGTAATACCTCAAACTTATGTGCTGAAATTCATTTGCCAATTATATGCCCATTCTGCAAGTTTATTAATGTCTTCTTGTAATTTGTTGCAGTCCTCCTCAGTATTGACTATGCCCTCCAATTTGGTGTCATCCTCAAATTTCGAAATTGTGTTTTGGATTCCAAAGTCTAAATCGTTAATATAAATTGTGAACAACAGTGGTCCCAGCACTGATCCTTGTGGGACCCCACTTTCCACCTTCTGCCACTTTGAATAGCTACCCTTTACCCCTACTCTCTGTCTTGCAGTCAGCTAGACAGAAGGCATAAGAACATAAGAAATAGGAGCAGGAATAGGCCACTTGGCCCCTCGAGCCTGCTCCGCCATTCAATAAGATCATGGCTGATCGTGGGCTCAAAGCCACTTCCCTGCCCACTCCCCATAACCCTTCACTCCCTTATCTTGCAAAAATCTGTCTATCTCTACCTTAAATGTATTTAATGACCCAGCCTCCACGGCTCTCTGGGGCAGAGAATTCCACAGATTTACGACACTCTGAGAGAAGAAATTCCTCCTCATCTCAGTTCTAAAAGGGCGACCCCTTATTCTGAAACTATGCCCCCGAGTTCTAGATTTCCCTACGAGGGGAAACATCCTCTCTGCATCTACCTTGTCGAGCCCCCTCAGTATCTTATATGTTTCAATAAGATCACCTCTCATTCTTCTAAATTCCAATGAGTATAGGCCCAACCTGCTCAACCTTTCTTCATAAGTCAACCCCCTCATCTCAGGAATCAACCGTGTGAATCGTCTCTGAACTGCCTCCAATGCAAATGCTGGAAATAAGGAGACCAAAACTGTACGCAGTACTCAAGGTGTGGTCTCACCAATACCCTGTACAGTTGTAGAAGGACTCTAACCTCCTTGCAATAAAGGCCAACATAAAGGCATTACACAGAATGAAACAGAAATGGAAAATGCAGGAAATGCGCAGCACATTAGTCAACATCTGTAAAGAGGGAAGAGAATCTCAGGCCCAAGAATTACAGGCATTAGCTGATCTGCTGTGTACTTCCAGCTTTTCTTTCAGATTTCCAGCATTTGCAGTATTTTTTATTAAACTTATAATGGCTAGGAAGGAACGAGTTGCTGGGACACTTAGCAGGTTAAGTTTTCTAACTCGGAACGGGTGGAAAGTTTAGCTCGAACACTGCAGCAGGGTACAGATTACATCACAAACCAAGAATGGGAAGCTCAAGCACTTCCTGCTATCGGATATATTTATAAACCACTGTATGTCATTCTGATCTTTAGTCACATTAACTGTTCTATGCTCAGTGACTTATTGGTCAGGACTTTGTCAAATAGGGCCCATGAGTGTATATTGTGAGTAATTGTGATGTAATCAAGTACATGATATCGAGCATGTGACAAGCAGAAGGCTTTATCTTTTACAGTAATAACTACTAATTTATGCGACTCTATAGGAGCAGCCGTCATGCCATAAGTTCCTTGATGCATCTCCTGCCAGAATCACCATCAGATTAATGTTTAGCGTAACCATGATATTCTTAAGTCTGGCATAATGTCCACGTCTATTTGCTTTAATGCCGCTGCATTACAATAAGTGAGCATAAATCATTTACACACTGATGCCATTGATCTGCCAGTTCCTTCAGGGTGTAGGCAGCGTTCTGCAGGGAGCTCAGTACAGAGAATTACTGACTGGAATTACCGTGCAGAGACAGATGGAGCATGCATTCTGATGGCGCTCATTATATTTCTCGTTCTTTGTGGAAAAACCACCAGAGTTTTCGAGCAGGCTGCTATTGGAGGGCATTTGCCATGAGACAAAATTAGAAAGCAGCTGAGTGAACCTTGCAGTTCCAAAGTGTATGGGGAGTATAACCACCACTGGTTATATGGGTCTCAGCCGTGGCTCAGCTGGTAGCATTCTTACCTCGGAGTCAGAAGGTTGTGGGTTAATCCCACTCCAGAGAATTGAGCATAAAATCTAGGCCGACTTTTTAGTGCAGTAGGGAGGGAGATTTTACCGGACATCTTTGGGATGAGACGTTAAACCGAGGCTCAGATGGATGTAAAAGGTCCCATGCACTATTTTGAACAAGAGCAGGGGAATACTGGCCAATATTTATCCCTCAACCAATATCACTAAAACAGATTATCCGGTCATGATTGATGCTTGTGGGACCTTGCTGTGCGCAAATTGGCTGCCGCATTTCCTACATTACAACAGTGACTACACTTCAAAAGTACTTCATTGGCTGTAAAGCACTTTGGGACGTCCTGAGGTCATAAAAGGTACTATGGAGAGCACCAATAATGATAAGAAAGAAAGACCTGCATTGGTGGAGGTATGAGAGGGTGGCTGTGCTTTTGGGGCTGTACGCTGGCATGAGTCACTGCCTTCAGGATGAGAGGGTAAAGAGGGGAAGAAAATTGGAGAGTTTCATTTTAAATAACAAGCAGAAAACAAATCGAAGGAAACATAGAACTGATTCGGTAATTGGACGCTCCAAGTGAGGTGTGCTGCACCCAGGGAACACGGACTGGGGGAATCGTGTGCCCGCATCCCCAGATTTTCCTTCAACTTCAATAAGTGAACTGAAAATCTGAGGCTGCAGGTCACTGATTTCCTGACCAGTGCTCCAGGCAAGCGCAGCTCCTCGTCGGGAGTGTCTGATCGAGAATCAGCCCCCATACCTACTGCATTAAAAAAACATTTAAAGTTAAAGCTGCTGTGTGGGCCAAAATGAAGAACACAACAAGGTAGAATTGTGAGTTTATCCAGGCAAGACCACAAATGAGATCCTGTGCTTTCCCCCTGGTTTGGCGACGAACAATTTGCAGTGAACACCCTCCCACTAAGCCGCATCTCAACTGTACAGAAGAAACATATTACCTCCTCCCCCAGCTCAGTGACAACTTAAAACACGGCCCTGATCCAAAACATGGCCCTGCTCCAAAACCTGCCTCCTTCAAATTAGGTTCTAAGTTGCCAAATCCAAATCTGTTCAGATTTCAGGTCAGTGTTTGAGCTCATTCCTAAAAAAAACTCAAAATGCTAATCTTCAGATGTGCAGGCTCTCTTAACAGAAGACCATTTTGGTGGGGGTTGGGGGGCTGGAGCAGGGGCGGGGCGGGGGGGGGGGGGGAGGAAACAGGATCCCAAATGAAATAGGTCATAGCAGTCAGCAGGTAGGTATGGACATAGATACCCAGAGAGAGACGTGCATGAACCAGAGACCAGGAATACCAGGCACTGTGGGAGATGTGTATACATGAATACTAGAAAACTTAGAATAAATGGGCTGGAACTAGAGGCTGTTGTGGTGGTAAGGAATAGTGACGTAGTGGGAATATCAGGAATATGGCTAAATCGAGAGGATGGAAATGAATGTAATATTTAGGGGTGTAGAGTGTTTAGAAAAGGCAGAGTGAACAAAAAGGGAGGTGGTGTAGCCCTACATGGCAGGGATACCTGGGAGCTAAAAGAAATTGAGGTGGTAGATGTAGTGCACGAGTGCCTCTTGGCAGAAAAATGGCCTGTCGAAATCAAGGAGAAAGGAGAAGGGGCTCACTGGGATCATTACAAGAAACTGCAGAAATACGTTAAAAGTGTGATCAGAGGAGCAAAGAGAAACCGGGAAAATGCACATCAACTGAGGCTGAGCAATAAAAAGAAATTGTTCAGTACCACAACAGCAAAAGATGAGATGAGAACCATAAAAGATCCCATGGGAGGTAGAAAGCTAGAAAATGAACTACTTTGGTTAGATATCTCTAGTGGGAAAAAAAATGCAAGCTAACATGAGATGCATTCTATAGATCATCAGCATAAGAAGTAGAACAATTGGCCCCATGAGCAGATAGGAAAGGTATGTAAGAATGGGAATGTTATTTTAAATGAGAGACTTCAATCAACCTAATGTAAACTGGAAATACCCAAGTGGTTTAGAGTCAGAGTTGGTAGATGTAGTACATGACTGCTTCTTGACCCAGTGCATCAAGGAAACCATGAGAGGCAATGCTCAGTTTGGTCTGGTATTCATTTAGCAAATGTGCAAGAAATGGAAGTCATACCACCCCAGAGGAAAGTAATCACAGAAGGATAAAGTTTAACATGATCTTGGAGTCAGAAATACCCAAGACCAAGAGCCAGGTACATAACTTTAAAAGAGCTAAATGAAAAGAAGGGACTAGCTAAAGAAAATAAATGGGGGAGTCGTTCAACAACACTTCAGTGGAAGACAAGTGTGTCCTCTTTAAAGGCATAATATTGAGCATGCTGGATAAACCACAAGTACAGATGAAAAAAGTTACCCGAAATGGATTAATAAATTCAAAGTGAGATAAAAAGGAAAAATGGCCTGTACAAATCCTTCAAAGAGAAAGAAGAAGAGGTTCACTGGAATGAATACAAGAACATGTAGAAACACATTAAAAGTATGATCAGAGGGGCAAAGAGAGACCGGGAAAATGCACATCATCTGAGGCTAAACATGTCAGTAAAGAAAATCTTTCAGTACCACAACAGCAAGAGGGTGGTTAGTGAAGAGATGTGAACCGCAAGAGATGCGAACAGGTTGAAACTGAGCATGAGCACACAATAGTAAATATTTTGAATGACTACTTCCTCCAAGTATTCACAAGGGAAGACATTAGCAACATGCCCTTTCCAAACAAAGATATCCCAGTATAATCAATTACTTTGTTATAAATAAGATGGAAGTCCTAGACAGAATAAATAAAATCAAAAACCCATAAATCCCCAGGGATAGTTGGTATTCATCCCAGAGTGCGGAGAGAGATGAGGGAGGAGATTTGTGTCATGCTGACAATCATTATGATGGAGTCAATGGACATTGGGGAGGCAACAGTAAATTTGAAACAGGCTGATGTGGTGCCCATATTCAAAAAGAGTGACAAAACAGACACATGGACCTGTTCGTCTTACTTCAGTGCCATATAAAAGAATGGACTTGATTGTCAGGAGTAAACTTAAGGATCATCTGTACATCAATACCCTAGTTAACAGCAGTCAGCCTGGAATCAGAAGGGGGAGATCCTTACTGATCAATCCTCTCAACTTCTTCAGAGACAGTGACAACCCAAGCAGACTGTGGGAAGTCCTATGACATTATATACCTCGACTCCCTAAAGGCTTTGATAAAGTTTCACCTGAAGGGTTACTGATCGACTCAAAGCTGTGTTGAATCAGGATAAACTCTAGCAGTGATGCATTTAAGGGGAGCCTTGATGCATACATGAGGGGGAAGGGAATAGAGGGATATGGGGCAGTGTGGGAAGAGGTAACAAGAGTGAGAGGAGACTTGTATGGAGTACAAACACCAGCACAGGCCAGTTGAGCTGAATGGCCTGTTTCTACATAGAATGTACAGCACAGAAACAGGCCATTTGCCCCAACTGATCTGTGCCGGTATTTATGTTCCACATGAGCCTCCCCCACCCTACTTCATCTAACCCTATCAGCATATCCTACTATTCCTTTCTCACTCATGTACTTATTTGATAATGCATCTGTGTTATTCACCTCAACTTCTCCATGTGGTAGCAAGTTCCAAATTCTTACCATTCTCTGGGTAAATGAAGTTATGTTTCTGTACTGTAGACCATGTCAGCTTAGTCTCAGTCTTCTGCCTTTCTAAAGTGCTGTGATGTGAGGAGCATTATATGAATATATGTTGCACGCTAATAATTAAACTGAAGTGTGTGTGGCCAGCAAGGTTGTTCAATTTGCTAGGCACTTCGCCTGATGGGATTACCTGAGAATCCTCCAGTGTCTATTAATTGCTTAATTAGAATAAAAACATAAGAACATAAGAAATAGGAGCAGGAGTAGGCCACTTGGTCATGGCTGATCTTCTGCCTCATCTCCACTTTCCGGAACTATCCCCATATCCCTTGATTCCTTTAATATTCAAAAATCTATTGATCTCTGTCTTGAATATCCTCAACGACTGAGCCTCCACAGCTCTCTGGGGTAGAGAATTCCAAAGATTCAACACCCTCTGAGGGAAGAAATTTCTCCACATCTCAGTCCGAAATAGCCGACCCCTTATTCTGAGACTGTGACTCCCTGGTTCTAGACTCTCCAGCCAGGGGAAACATCCTCCCTGCATCTACCCTGTCAAGCCCTGTAGGAATTTTGTATGTTTCAATCAGATCACCTCTCATCCTTCTAAACTCTAGAGAATATAGGCCTAGTCTACTCATTCTCTCCTCATAGGACAATCCCCCCATCCCAGGAACCAGTCTGGTGAACCTTCGTTGCACTCCCTCTATGGCAAGTATATCCTTCCTTAGGTGAGGAGACCAAAACTGTACACAATACTCCAGGTGTGGTCTCACCAGGGCCCTATATAATTGCAGTAAGACATCTTTACTCTTATACTCAAATCCTCCTGTAATAAAGGCCAACATACCATTTGCTTTCCTAATTGCTTGCTGTATCTACATGTTAACTTGCAGTGATTCTTGTACAAGGACACCCAGGTCCCTCTGAACACCAACATTTCCCAATCTCTCACCATTTAAAAAATACTCTGCTTTTCTATTTTTCCTACCAAAGTGGATAACTTCACATTTCTCCACATTATATTCCATTTCCCATGTTCTTGCCCACTCACTTAGCCTGTCTATATCTCCTTGAAGCCTCTTTGCATCCTCTTCACAACTTACATTCCCACCCAGCTTTGTATCATAAACAAATTTGGATATATTACATTTGGTCCCCTCATCCAAGTCATTGATGTAGATTGTGAATTGCTGAGGCCCAAGCACTGATCCTTGCGGTACCCCACTAGTTACAGCCTGCCAACCCAAAAATGACCCGTGACATGAATCTTGTATGAAGTAATACTGGGCGACCTGCTGGTGGCGCTGTCCAGGGAGAGTATAAATACTCGGGCATGCGCCCAGCTTGCTTAGGACATTCCTCGACAGGAACTAGTGAAGGACACAACTAGATCTCTATGTTGAAAACTAGTTGATTAAAGCTTTGTTTAACACTTAGACCAAGTGCCTAGTAGTTTTCTTATGTCAATTTAATCAACTGGACCTGCTCCACGCTCTGAGTAGTTTTGGGAACAGACGGCTACAACTCAAACGGTAGAAGGGAACCAGATACAGTAATCAATCCATCATGGAGAAACTACTCCGACTCACTCGTCTTGACTTGGACCCGAATTCACCTACAACTGCTAAGGTATGGAAACACTGGTATCGTACCTTCAGCAACTACCTCAGGGCATGTGGTGAGAATGTTCCTGATAAGTTAGAGATACTTGCCAATTATGTATCCCCTTATGTGTTTGACTATATCGAAGACTGTGTAAACTATGACTCCGCTATCCGAATACTACAGCAACTATATGTTAAGGCCCCAAACAAAATTTTTGCTCAGCATCTACTGACCACAACTCGACAACAACCCGGGGTATCACTTGAATTCCTTCAAAAGCTTCGCAGGCTCAGCAAAGATTGTAATCTCAAGGCTGTCTCAGCTGAGCAGTACCAGGAGGAGTTAATTTGTGATTCTTTTATTAATGGAATTGTGTCTCCCTTCATACGCCAGCGTCTGCTGGAGAATAAAACCCTCGAGTTACAAGCTGCCTATGACCAGGCATATTCTCTGGACTTGGCAAAAAAAAATGCAGATGCCTATCTTTTACCACGTGCACGGACTGCTGCTATCACTTTTAGTGACTCCTCCGATAAGCCTCAGGCGGAAGCCCTCACTGATGACGACTCTATCCTAGTTGATGATGACCCTACCCTAGCGGCATCTTGGCAATCTAAAAGGAAGTGTTTCTTCTGTGGAGGTGCATTTCGTTATAGGAAATGTTGTCCTGCTCGTAATGCAATCTGCAATCATGCAGTAAGAAAGGTCACTTCTCGAAAGTATGTCAGTCAAGAGCCTCTTCTAGGGTTACAGCTGCTCCCTATAAAACTGCTCCTCCCACAAGAGCTACTACTAGTGTTACAGCTGTCATCTATAAAACTGCTGCTCCCCAAGAGCCACGACTAATGTTACAGTTGTCAAGGATAAAACTGCCCCTCCTCCCATCACAGCTGTTTTTCCCCAAAGCCTATCCCATGCAGCCACGAAGGTTTCAGTAAATGGACACATTTTGAGTGCATTAATCGACTCATGCAGCTCTGACAGCTTCATCCGTGAGCAGGCTGTCAGTAAGTTAAAATTGCATATTTACCCCTCGGACAGGGAAATTGCAATGGCTCTGACGACACTGACCACTAACTCTTCCGGCTTTTGTCTTGTCAACCGTATTCTCAATGGCCGCACTTATTTCTCTACCCGGCTTGGTGCTCAAAATCCTATGCAGCGATGTGCTCCTGGGACAGGATTTCCAGAAACAACACAAAAGACTCACTTTCGAGTTTGGAGGATCAAAGCCGGAGCTTACTATTTCCAAAGTACCGTTCTGTGCACTTTCAGTGGCTTCGCTCAACGAGCCCTCCTTGTTTGCCAATCTTTCCCCCCGATGTAAGCCCATAGCCACTAAATCACGACGTTTCAGCCAAGATGACCTATCCTTTATCGAGGCAGAGATCTCTCGCCTTCTAGCTGATGGTATCATTGAGCCATGTTCATCTTCCTGGCGGGCTCAAGTCGTCGTTGTTAAAAATCCTCTGAAGCAACACAAGAAACGGCTTTGCATCGATTACTCGCAAACTATTAACCAGTATACCGACCTGGATGCCTACCCACTACCACGCATCGATGACATGGTCAATAACCTTGCTAACTACAAGGTATTTTCAACTTTTGACTTAAAGAGCGCATACCATCAAGTACTGTTAAAGGACTCTGACAAAAAGTATACGGCTTTTGAGGCCAATGGTCGGCTTTACCAGTTTCGTCGCCTTCCATTCGGGGTCACCAATGGGGTGGCCGTCTTTCAATGGGCAATGGATAACCTAGTCAAACAGGAGAACTTAACAGACACTTTTCCATATCTGGATAATATCACCATTGCTGGTCATGACCAGAAGGAGCATGATGCCAACCTCCAGAAATTTCTTGACGTTCTCCGTCGTCGCAACTTAACCATAATAGAGTCCAAATCTGTGAAATCAGTACCATCAGTCAACATCCTTGGCTACTGGGTGGGCAATGGTGTCATCAAACCAGATCTGGAGCAACTTCGTCCACTTCAGGAGCTCCCTCCTCCTACGAATCTCAGCTCTCTTCGTCGGGCCCTCAGCATGTTCACCTATTATGCGAAGTGGATACCTCACTTTTCCGACAAGATCCAGCCCCTGCTTCATGCGAAGTCATTTCCGTTGGAGGCGAGGGCTATTTCAGCTTTCGACCTCCTCAAGCAACAACTGGAAAAAGCCGCGCTTCATTCCATCGATGAAAATCTCCCTTTCGTGGTCGAGTGCGATGCATCGGAGGTGGCGATCTCAGCTACCTTGAATCAAGGCAGTCGACCCATTGCATTTCTGTCTGGAACTTTGCAGGGTAGCGAGCTCCATTATCCTCCTGTCGAGAAGGAGGCTACGGCTATCATCGAAGCAGTACGTAAATGGAGTCATTTTCTCGCTCGTCGCCATTTCACACTCATAACTGATCAGCGCTCGGTGGCCTTTATGCTGAATAACCGGAAACGCACTAAAATCAAGAATAACAAAATACAGCTCTGGAGGAAGGAATTGGCTGCCTTTGGCTACACCATACAGTATCAACCCGGCAAGGAGAATGTGGCCCCGGATACCCTCACACGTGCATTCTGCTCTTCCATGTCAACTTCGACTCTTGCGGATCTTCATACTGACTTATGCCATCCTGGCGTTACCCGTATGTTGCACTTTGTGCGATCTAAAAATCTCCCATTTTCTATGGAAGACGTGAAAAGAACATGCTCCACTTGTAGAATTTGCGCGGAATTAAAACCACAATTCTTCCGTCCGTCGGATGGCTCGCTCATACACGCTACACAGCCTATGCAGCGACTCAGCATTGACTTTAAAGGGCCATTGCCTTCCTCAACGCGAAACACCTACTTGCTTACTATGGTGGATGAATATTCACGCTTTCCCTTTGCTTTCCCCTGTCCCAATATGCTTACTTCCACAGTGATCAAATGCCACGATCAGGTCTTTTCCCTTTGCGGTACGGCCAATTTCATCCACTCTGACCGGGGTCCCTCCTTCATGTCAAGCGAACTCAAAAGTTATCTTTCCCAACGGGGAATCGCCACAAGTAAAACGACACCGTATCATCCTATTGGAAACGGACAGGTTGAGAGATACCACGCTATCATTTGGAACGCTGTTCATCTTGCACTGAGGTCACGCAATCTACCAGACCAGCAGTGGGAAACTATGCTCCCTGACGCGTTGCATTCCATCAGGTCTCTTCTTTCTACATCCAACAATGTTACTCCTCACGAACGATTCTTCGGGTTCCAGCGTCGCTCCACTCATGGGACGTCCCTACCATCATGGTTGGCAGCTCCTGGCTCTGTGCTGCTCCGAAGATTCGTCCGATCTTCCAAGAGTGATCCCCTCGTCGACGAGGTGGAACTAACGGATGTCAATCCTACATACGCTTATGTGCGGTACCCTGATGGCCGGGAGTCCACAGTTTCACTTCGGGATCTGGCTCCCTGCCCAACCGGTCCCACGGACCCAATCAATAGAGAGATCCGTATTAACGACGCCGATACTCCGCGCTCCTCCGAGGATGACGCCCTACCCGGGACATCAAGGGATCTGCCAGCTACTCCGCTGGATCAACCCAGGGAACAGTGCGCTCCCCGCGGGATGGCCACCCGAAGCCAGGGCGCCGGTCAGTCACCGGCTACTGAGCAGGATGAAGCCAGCTCTGCGCCTGTGGGGGCCTACACCCGGAGCCACGATCTCCCCAGTCCCCCTCAGGTCGATCAAGGCGACACGGACTCTGCCAGCCCGCCGGTACGAACCAAGCGACCCAGGGACCAAAACACAGTCCGAGGAGACGTGCCTTCCGGCCTCCAACGAAAATCCAGACGACTGCGTCTATTCTTAGTCCGGCTAATTCGGTAGAAGGAAGCTGCCGGACTTCCAATCTTTCAGGCGAGAAGAATGACATGAATCTTGTATGAAGTAATACTGGGCGGCCTGCTGGTGGCACTGTCCAGGGAGAGTATAAATACTCAGGCATGAGCCCAGCTTGCTTAGGACATTCCTCAACAGGAACTAGTGAAGGACACAACTAGATCTCCATGTTGAAAACCAGTTGATTAAAGCTTTGTTTAACACTTAGACCAAGTGCCTAGTAGTTTTCTTACGTCAACACGTTTATTCCTACTTTCTGTTTTCTGTCCGTTAACCAATCCTCAATCCATGCTAGTATATTAACCCCAATCCCATGAGCCCTAATTTTGTTAATAACCTCTTCTGTGGCACCTTATCGAATGCCTTCTGAAAATCCAAATACACCACATCCACTGGTTCCCCCTGATCTATTCTGATAGTTACAACCTCAAAAAACTAACACATTTGTCAAACACGATTTCCCTTTCATAAATCCGTATTGACTCTGCGCAATCCTATTATTATTTTCTAAGTGCCCTGTTAACACGTCCTTAATAATAGATTCTAGCATTTTCCCTACTAACCGGTCTGTAGTTCTCCATTTTCTCTCTCTCTCCTTTCTTAAATAGTGGGGTTACATTTGTCACCTTCCAATCCACGGGAACCATGCTAGAATCTATGGAATTTTGGAAGATGACAACCAATGCATCCACTATCTCTATAGCCACCTCTTTCAAAACCCTAGGATGCAGGCCATCAGGTCCAGGACATTTATCAGCTTTCAGTCCCATTAATTTCTCCAGTACTATTTTTTTACTAATACTAATTTCTTCCAGTTCCTTATTCTTGCTAGAGCCTTGGTTCTCCACTATTTCTGGGAAATTTTTTGCGCTGCCTTCCGTGAAGACAGACACAAAGAGGGTGATTTTTGCCAATGGGGACGTGATGGAGGCGGGACTGCTGCTTGTCGGGTTTTAGTCCCACCTCCATCGACGTCCAGCCAACCCACACTATTTTCCCTTGATTGACCTTGTTAAGTCCTCCCAGAGGGCTTAGCAGTCCAATTAAGGGAAAGTCGGTTACTGGTGACGTTAGCGAGTGACGTTTCATCTGTCAAGATCTTTTGACAGATGAATTGTCATTGTTTGACAGCTCTGTGAAGCTGTCAAACACCGACAATCTGTCTTCTAAGTTGAGTCCTGGGACACAGGCTCAGTTAGAGATCTGTCCTGAGCAGAAAGCAGAAGGCTGATGCATTTGAGAATGCAGTGGCCATTCTGCTTTCTCTGCCGGTGAGATGAGGGACTCCCGAGACCTGATGGATTGAACCCTGGAGGAAGAAGCAAAGGTAAGTAAAGCTTTTAAAACACTCAACACTCACCTCACACACTTACCTCTGCACACAGGCACCCATCACTCACCTGCACACCGGACATCTCGGCCCCTCCGACCCCCGGAGACCCACGGCTCGCCTCGCTGACCTTGGCGAGGTTCGGAGCCATCGGGAAGCCCACACTTTAGGTGGCAAAATATGGATTATCCAAAAAACTGCATGTTAACTACCTGTTAACAGGCAGTTAATTGGCACCAATCCCCTTCCCGCCTCGAGGAGGCGGCTCCCAGTGCGGGTCGGGTACCCGCCTCCTGGGAAGATGGCACGGAGGGTTGGGTACCCACCTCCTGGGAAGATGGCATGGAGGATTGGGTACCCGCCCCCAGATTCTGCCATTTTCCCGGCAGTCCCGCCTCCATACCCGCCTCCCCAGGTCTGGCAAAATCACCCCCATTGTATTTGTTTAATTTCTCTGCCATTTCCTTATTCCCCGTTATCATTTCTCCTGTCTCAGCCTATAAGGGACCCACAGAATAAATGTTTAATCGAAATATGTCTATGCTGGAGTGCTGATGCCTTACACCATTGTTATATTTTACTGCTTGTGTGATCTCAGAAGCCCACTGGCTCCAGCACATGACAGTTAGGAAGTGATGCCAGCCGACAAGGGTAGAAGGAGAAGCGAGACCATTAATGAGTAACCTGGCTAAAGTTAAGTTAAAAGTTGGCTATCAGCAGAAGAAAGAAAGAATAGGACAGCAAGCAGATGCAGCCATGTTCCCATGGGAACCAAGAATAGGCGGGTAACCTAATCAATTGGAATGTGATCAAGGACGCCAAATTTCCGCACTGATAACTGCCCCAAACAAACAGTCAAAATAAGTGATGTCAGGAAGTCAGAAGATCGAAACCTGAGCAAACAGGGACATTGCATGCGTGACATTTCTTTAATTGAACAATGAGATGAAGGGTATAAGCCAATGATTGGAATTAGTGAAATAGTTTTGAATTATAGAAAAGGGTAGAAGGGGGTCCGAATGAACCGGAGGTGTAGAAGACTTGAGAGAGAATTCAGGAGACACCCAGAGGGTGAGCCATGGGCCAGAGGCTGCAAATACGTATAATCGCGACTTCTACCCAGGGCATAAACAGGGTAGTATAACTCTCAATTATACCTTGAAAACTACTGCTCAGATACTGTAATGTATCAAATCTCGCTTGTGCTGAATAAAGTTTAATCACTGCCACCAATACGGGTCAACGTTGAATCATTGGATATTAGGGTTAATCAAACCTAGCTGCCCTTTAACTTTCTCATTGCCGCAGTGCCCCTCCCCCCCATCGCTCCATGATGTCACTGGCTGCTGCCACAGAGAACTCACCAGTTCGGTGACATCACCACCCTGTCCCCTCGCAGAGAGACGGTCGCCACTTTGGAAATGAGACCAGCTGCTGGAGAAACAGCCGGGAGTCTGGGAGTGGGGTGGGGTTGGGGGGTGGAGTCGCTGGTTTGGGGCTCTGGGTGGGGGTGGGGGAAAGAGAGTGACAGCGCATTGGAGGTCGAGGTCGAGAAGAGGCATACAGTGGACTAGGAATCGGGGTTCGGGTGGGGCGGGGAGGGGTTACCCTCGGTTTCTCCTCTTCGCTTGCTCACGGGTGGCCTCCTGGTTCTCGGAAGTTCTTGCACCACAGCAGTTGATGCGAAACCACGACCAAAGACACTCAACTACAGGGGACCCAACCTAAGCACAGTAAATGCAGTAAGATTTGCAGACATCTCGTGATCAGATATCACGTGGTCAGAACGCCGCATGGTCAGAATGTCACATGATCAAACCTCCAGGAATGCCTCCAACCAGAGTTGGCAACCCTGCTGACCCAGGGAAGCAAGCCACGGGCACTGGCTGCTCCAGTTTCCTGTGAAACCCATAGTACCACTGGGCAGGCACGTCTACACAGCGGCAGAATACTCGCAAATCCACCAACGCTACAGCCAAGCACAGGTGGCATCTTTTACTATAACTGCCGTGCAATGTAGCAGATAACACAGGGTGTACTTCACGAGAATACTGTTGTCAATTCTTTATTTAAAAAACAAAAGTCTCCGATGAACATGTGGACTTTGATCATCCTCTTGCATCATTAGTCAGATGTTAAAGTTTGCTGCTTACTCTAAAGCACAATGCAGTAAAAAAATCTCCACAACATGGTAACAGGAGCCATTTCAGAACGTGACTCATTTTATTTGAGTGAACTCATTGTAATGTGATTCATCCTGAATATTTCATTGGAGTAAAGACTCCCTTTTTTTAAATCTAACTGCACTGAACATAAGACGTAGGAGCAGGAGTAGGTCATTTGGCCCCTCGAGCCTGCTCCGCCATTCAATAAGATCATGGCTGATCTGATCTTGGCCTCAACTCCACTTCCCTGCCCGTTCCCCATAACCCTTGACTCCCTTACCTTTCAAAAATCTGTCTATCTCCACCTTAAATATATTCAATGACCCAGCCTCCACAGCTCTCTGGGGAAGAGAATTCCAAAGATTCATGACCCTCTGAGAGAAGAAATTCCTCCTCATTTCCGATTTAAAAGGGTGCCCCCTTATTCTGAAATTATGCCCCCTAGTTCTAGATTCCCCCACGAGGGGAAACATCCTCTCTGCATCTACCCTGTCAAGTCCATTCAGAATCTTTTATGTTTCAATAAGATCCCCTCTCATTCTTCTAAACTCCAATGAGTATAGGCCCAACCTGCTCAACCTTTCTTCATAAGACAACCCCTTCATCTCCGGAATCAACCTCGTGAACCTTCTCTGAACTGCCTCCAATGCAAGTATATCCTTCCTTAAATAAGGAGACCAAAACTGTACGCAGTACTCCAGGTGTGGTCTCACCAACGCCCTGTACAGTTGTAACAGGACTTCCTTGTTTTTATACTCCATTCCCTTTGCAATAAAGGCCAACATTCCATTTGTCTTCCTAATTACTTGCTGTACCTGCATGCTAACTTTTTGTGATTCATGTACAAGGACCCCCGATCCCTCTGTACCTCAGCATTTTGTAATCTCTCCCCATTTAAATAATAATTTTCTTTTTTATTTTTCCTACCAAAGTGGATAACCTCGCATTTTCCCACATTAAACTCCATCTGCCAGATTTTTGCCCACTCACTTAGCCTATCTATATCCCTTTGGAGATTCTTTGCATCCTCCACACAATTTGCTTTCCTACCTATCTTTGTATCATCAGCAAATTTGGCTACATTACACTCAGTCCCTTCATCCAAGTCATTAATATAGATTGTAAGTAGTTGAGGCCCCAGCACTGATCCCTGCGGCACCCCACTAGTTACAGTTTGCCAACCTGAAAATGACCCATTTATCCCGACTCTGTTTTCTGTCAGTTAGCCACTCCTCTATCCATGCTAATATATTACCCCAACCCCGTGAGCTCTTATCTTGTGCAGTAACCTTTTATGTGGCACCTTATCGAATGCCTTCTGGAAATCCAAATACACGACATCTACTGGTTCCCCTTTATCCACCCTGCTCGTTACATCCTCAAAGAATTCCAGCAAATTTGTCAAACATGATTTCCCTTTCATAAAACCATGCTGACTCTGCTTGACTATATTATGATTTTCTAAATGTCCTGCTACCACTTCCTTAATGATGGACTCCAGCATTTTCCCAATGACAGATGTTAGGCTAACTGGTCGATTGTTGCCTGCTTTCTATCTCCCTCCTTTCTTAAACAGGGGTGTTACGTCCGCTGGAACCGCTCCAGAATCCAGGGAATTTTGGTAGATTACAACCAATGCATCCACTATCTCTGCAGACACCTCTTTTAAGACTCTGGGATGCAGGCCATCGAGTCCATGATGACTTGTCCACCTTTAGTTCCATTAGTTTGCCTAGTACTTTCTCTCTAGTGATAGTGATTGTTTTATGTTCCCCCCCTCGAACCTAATAGCCCCTTGATTATCCATTATTGGGGTGCTTTTAGTGTCTTCTACCGTGAAGACCGATACAAAATATTTGTTCAAAGTCTCCGCCATTTCCCTGTTTCCCATTATTAATTCCCCAGACTCATCCTCTAGGGGACCAATGTTTACTTTAGCTACACTCTTCCTTTTTATATACCTGTACAAGCTCTTACTGTCTGTTTTTATATTTCTTGCTAGCTTACTCTCATAAGCTATCTTCTCTCTCTTCATCATTTTTTTAGTCGTCCTTCGCTGGTTTTAAAAATTTCCCAATCCTCTGGCCTTTCACTATTCTTCGCAACATTCTATGCTTTTGTTTTCAATTTGATACCATCCTTTACTTCCTTAGTTAGCCACGGATGGTTCATCCTTCTCTTAGTCTTTCTTTATCACTGGAATATATCTTTGCTGAGAGTTATAAAATATCTCCTTAAATGTTTGCCACTGCTTTTCTACAGTCTTACCCTGTAATATATTTTCCCAGTCCACTTTAACCAAGTCTGCCTTCATACCTTTGTTTAAGTTCAGGACACTAGTTTCAGACCTAGCTTTCTCACCCTCAAACTGAATTTGAAATTCTACCATGCTATGATCTCTCTTCCCAAGACGATCCTTCACTTGGAGATCATTAATTAATCCAGCCTCATTACACATTACCAGATCTAAAATCGTCTTCTCCCTGGTTGGTTCCACAACATATTGTTCCAAGAAACCATTCCGTATACACTCTAAGAACTCTTGCTCAAGTCTACCTTTGCCAATTTGCTTTGTCCAATCAATATGAAGATTAAAATCTCCCATAATTATAGTCGTACCTTTCTTACAAGCCCCTATTATTTCTTGATTTATACTCTGTCCTACAGTGTGGCTACTGTTTGGGGGCCTGTAGACCACTCCCACCAGTGACTTCTTACCTTTATTATTTCTTATCTCCACCCAAACTGATTCTACGTCTTGATCTTCTGGGCCAATATCATTTCTCATTACTGCACTGATCTTATCCCTTATTAACAGAGCTACACCACCTCCTTTTCCTTTCTGCCTATCCTTACGAAATGGCAAATACCCTGAATATTCAGTTCCCAGCCTTGGTCACCTTGCAACCACGTCTCTGAAGGGCCAGAAATTTCTCTGAAAGCTGTTTACGTTAAGTTACGAGGTTGAATCGTATAGAAGCATCTGGTCCTGAAATCCTTGCCAGAAGATTAACAGCTGCCATTTTCAGTTTTGAAAATGCTAGTCTAATACAGTGAAAGCTTGGAGACCGGCAGCACAGTGGGCTTCGACACAACCCTCACACCTTTAGGAACTGGGTCCAGGTACAGGTCGGATCGATGGGACAAAAATCTCCTTCTTATGCCAGCGTGAAATGAGTTACAGCAGTCTAAAGCTCCGATTGTAAGCCAGCGGGAATGGGACAGGTTCAGGACGCACGCTCGTGTACACCCCGCCCGATTGACTTTAATACTAAAACAGGTATCCGACTCAAACCCACCGGGTTCTCGCTAGGCAGGTTAGGGTTAAATCGGGGCCCAAGTTCCCTGTGGTCATGGACCCACAACTCAAAACTCCTAATTTGGCGATACGAGACAAAGAGGATACAGGGTGCAGGTCAGGGCTCTGCAGCAAGCTATGCAGCCCGAGCTGTACACATATAAATGACTCGCTTTCATTGTGATTTAAAAGTGGAGCCACCTTTGTGAAAACATATTCTGCAAACCTTTCTTCCCCATTTGGCTACAAACATGCAGCAAATTGATATAAAGTCATTGCAAAAGAAATCAGTGATTCACTGATGTGGAATGTCACTGTGACTTAAGTAATGTTCTGATTCTCCTCCCTATTCAACATTTTTTCATTGTATTTTTAACAGCAGTTTAAATTTCTATAGTGCTTCTTATGTACAGAGAGACGTCTTAAAGAAGTTTACAAGCCAGAGGAAGAGGAAAAGAGTGCATGCCAAGCAGAAAGGTAATGGGAGGGAGAGTGGAATGATTTAAGGGAATGGGAGGAGGGCCACAGCTGAAGAAAGGATTTGAAGAGGCTTTAGAAGGCAGGGCAAGGCAGAGGAGGAATCTAGGGAGGGAGTTCCAGAGGCAGGACTGAAAGAGGAGCCTCCAGTGGCAGAACAAATGGAGGAGGGTGGGGGATGGTGGAAAGACTTTTTTTGGTTGTCTGAGGCAGGGTGTGTTACTTCCGCCAGTCTGAAAATGTTGGGCCGGATATTCCGATCCCTATGGGTGGGTATGCGCTGTGAACCCACCCATAGGGCCATCGGAAATGCCGGTTTCAGGCATGCACAGCGCATGCGCTGGAAACCGGCATTTCCGATCTGTCAAGAATGGTCTTGACAGATCCTCCGGCTGCCCTGGAGAAGGGCCTCTGCGGGCGGATAGTTCCGCTTTTTGGAGACCCCCCGCCCGCAGAAAACCCTTACAATTCTTGCGCCTGGTAGAAGCAAGCGTAAGGCCTGCTTTTACCAGGATAAGAGTTGAAAAAAAGTTTTTTAAAAAAAAATTCCACCAATTTATCATTTAAAAATATTTTTAAAAAGGTAAGTTTATTTTTAGCCCCGTAAAAAACTTTAATTAATTTTTTCAAAAATTTAAAGTTTTGCTTAAAATGGTTAATTTACTGAACTTTCAAGTCATTTTAAAAATGTGATTAAAAAAACAATGTATTTAAAGTTTTACTATGTTTTGGGGGTGATCTCCATTCATATATTTGACAGGTCTTCCTGTCAAATGTATGAAGGGAGATTCCCTTCTGTGATTGGCTCCCCATGGCCCACGTGATCCCAGGGACGCTACGAACTACATGCGCCTCTGGGATACGTGGGCCCTGCGCACCGGCAGTTTGGAGAGGCCCAGCATCGGAACTGTGCGCCTCCCGGGAGCCCTCAGGTAAGGGCGTAGATTTTTCCACATCGCAGTCCTCCACCCGCGGGGGGCCTGCGATCGGAATATCTGGGCCGTTATTTTCTAGGGATTCGATAGCCTCCATTTTGGTGCTAGGTGAAGCCTCACACATCGGCACCGCATTTGAGAATCGAGGGGTTGAAAATCCCGAAAGGTGGTATGAGTGATGTGATTGGGGTATTTTGTGGTGCGATTGACGCAGTTACCTGACAGGCAGGTCATTTAGTCTGGCAGCACAGCCTCCGATTCCCTCTTTCTGCCTGCCCACTTGATACATGTATATCAGAGTTCCTATCTCATAGAGACATTAGGAACAGGAGTGGGCAATTCAACCCCTCGCGCCTGCTCCACCATTCAATTAGATCATGACTGATCTGTACCTCAGCTTCGTTTACCCACCTTTGCTCCATATACCTTGATACCCTTACCTAACAATAATCTATCGATCTCGGTCTTGAAAGCACCAATTGTCTGGGTGCCTGATTTTCTGAGATGCAATATCTATCGTTCCTCCTTACAGCACCCACTCTTAAGTGTCAAAGGGAAGGAAAGAATGGTGATTCAACCCAAGTTTATCCCAGCCTCTTCGAGCTTCAAAACCAACCTATTCCTGCTCTGGCAGCTTTAAAGGTGTAAAGTTCAATGATTTGGGTCAGTCTAAACTAAGTTACTTGTGGGTACGAATCCACACAAACAAACTGTATGTAGATCAACATCAACTGGCACCAGTATAGTAATCTCATTCAGAGACATCACAAGATGCCCCTTTTTCAGATAAGGGCAGAAAATATGGAAAAATGCACACCAGGTCAAGTTAGTGTTGCCAGAGAACCATACAAGTTTACAGGACTCTCCCTATAACACTGCATTTTCCTCTGCTTTAAATATGTATCTACTTTTCCCTTAAGAGATGCAATGGTCTCTACCTCCACTACTCCCTATGGCAAAGTACTTTAATCCAACAGCTCTGTGCTCCACACTCCCTTAGTGACAATTTTAAATTGACGACCCCTTGTCACTGACACCTCAACGAGATGGAATAGTTTTTTCCCCCCATTAAATCAATCAAAAGCTTTCCCCATTTTAACAACTTCTATTTTGGGTGGGATCCTTTATCAGAACCTACCAGCAATTGAAGTTTTTCCTTTTGAAGAAAGAGTCAGACTGGTGCAGCAGAAAGGGGTTTCTGATGTTGGGGCTGAGGTACATTGTTCTGCAGAGAGAGCTTTACTCTCCACTTACCTGGTGTTTTACCTGACTTAATATTTGTTACTGACAAAAAGTGGCTGAAATGGAAGATGTTCCATTCTGTAACTCCGATGTGCCTTCTCTTCAGGAATACAAAATGAATCCCTCTTCCCTCCAAAACAAACTTCATGAAAGGACTTACCTTTGACACTTTTACTCTGTAAACATGAGGTGGCACAGGTTATGGTGTCGCTACATGAATTAATCACTGGATAGGAACTGAGTTTCTAATGGGAATTTCTAGGGTGTTTTAAATCAGTCTGAAGCAAACATGGCCTCACATTCTCCAGAATGAGCATTTTGGTATGGTTCTTCGAGAATACAGTGATGGCTGAATCTGAAGTGATTTAGATCTCTGTCAACAGCTAGGCCTCGTCAAATAAACCTGCAGTAAACACAGCTGTCAGGCAGTGCGAAGGGTTACAGCAGCAGTGTGGGCTCCAACTCTTATGTGTTCACTCAAGCAAACACAAACACACCTATGGAGGGGTTACCCAGGACAGTATCTTCCATAATTACCTCCCACATGAAGGACTGAATTGGCACTTGCATTAAGCTGGTGCTGACTGCTGCAATGAGTTCACATGATCAATTTTGCTCCACCTTGTGTGAGCCCTTCATGCAAGAACTAAATCGGTCAGGGAGGTATAGAAGCAATAGAAGGAATATATCAAACTGGGTAATTTGCCAGATGGGCTCAGACAATACACTGCTAGCTCAGTGCGGAGCAGATTACCATTAATGCCAGGATACAAAGCATCGGAAGCATCAAACATGTCAAATCTCAATAGCAAGGTTGTACTTTGATGTGATGTTAAAACTTGAAAAGCCTCATTCAATTTTTGAAAAGACTGAACACTTGCTGAACTGGAAGTTGGCCATCTTTGGCTGCTGTGTATCAGGAGGGGCAACAAGTCTTTGGAAAATGTGAGTTGCCGAAATGGGCAATATCAATTTGCTCCAATCACAAAACTTTTAATGAGAAAGACAGCAAAAGTAACAAACATGGAAACCTTGGCCTAGATTTTCCGATTGAGGCACATCTCCGGTGGGACAGGACGTCCACCCATCATGGAGATGTGCCCTGACTCTCAACCAAATTTTGAGCCCCAGCATCATTTACATACACTGCTGGGCCGACCCCTGGGGGTCTGCCACATAGGAACAGGAGTAGACTATTTAACCTCTGAAGCCTGTTCTGCCAGTCTATTAGATCGTGGCTGATCCGCACCGTATTTCCACGCTGCGTGAAAAAAACGATAATTTATTTTAAAATGTTACTCACTCCTCTTTCTGATGGATAGCAATGAGCGGGTATTGCTGCTGCATGAGGTGGTTATGAGCAAGGTTTCTGCATTTTGGCACTCCAGGGCCCCCAGCCCAAAGGACAGAGGTACAACATTCCTGGTAGGAAGTGGCGACCAGCATTGATACTGTGTACATTATTCACAGGATCTTGGGATCAGATGTGGAAAGAAACATGCTGTCAGAAAGCTGCCAAGGTAAGGCTACCCAACAACAAGGCCCAAAAATGCATGCAAGAATGTGTTGCCTGTCAATTTGCTACATGTTTATTAGTGGCCCATGTGTAGCCTCAGACCACCTTATAACTCTTTCATTACTTATTGTATACCCATACTCCAGCAAGGCATACATTCAAGCTGTAACTTACAACGGAAACATTCCCTGCATTGACGTCTTAAAAGGGCTTCACACAAATCATTGAAACACACCTTAAGATAGATCCTCATTTACCTCGTAGGGGAATCTAGAACTGGGGGGCATAAATTCAGAATAAGGGGGCGCCCATTTAAAATGGAGATGAGGAGAATTTCTTCTCTCAGAAGGTCGTGAATTTTTGGAATTCTCTACCCCAGAGAGCTGTGGAGGCGGAGTCATTGAATATATTCAAGGTGGGGATAGACAGATATTTGAGCTACAGGGGAGTCAAGGGTTATGGGGAACGGGCAGGAAAGTGGAGTTGAGACCAAGATCAGATCAGCCATGTTCTTAATGAATGGTGGAGCAGGCTCAAGGAGCCAAATGGCCTGCTCTTGCTCCTATTTCTTATGTTCTTACGTTCTGACACACAAGATGGGCAGGACAAGACAGCACATAATGCAAGGGAACGGACCTAAACTGGACAAGGATCCAGAAATGGCAAGCCCTTAACTTCCTTGGAATAGGTCATCCTGTCCAGTCAGGAGATGGCACAGCTCTACAACTGTATCTCTGCTGATCTATAGCCTGTGGAGGCAGCTGGCCATTGTTATTACTAAGTAGTTATGAAGGGCTTGCAGATACAGCTGAGGGCATAATAGTGGGAGCAGACAGGCCAGATCTGTTGCCAGCTGATCTTCCTTCCGCCACTTCGACCATTAAATATTGCAGTTGAAGGGCTTTGAAAGCCAACCCATTGTTAATTTTACAATGACTTGCCAATTGGCACTGGACACATCAGCTTGCAATTAGATACACCATTGTTCCTTCAGATGGAGTGGGAGTTTGTATTCTCGGAGTCACTTTAGAGATCCCGTCTTTTTCAAGGACCTCCTGCTCTGCTAAAATCTTGTAGATAATGTATTTAGATTATGTGTTTTGATTTTAAAAAGCACAAGAAAGCCCAAGCACTTCAGAAAAATCCAGCATTCCCCCTCCAAATAAAACAAAAAAATATTTTTTTTAGAAAAGGTTGCCTTTAGGTACTCCCTTCTGCATACAGCCTAACTTTAATATGTATTGAGAATGGAAGAACTAACAGTGAACAGGAGTCTATCCCAATGATCAGGAAATCTTGCATCGTCAGTAAGGGCCTTTAACTAAGCTCTAGTAATCGACGCTGGTGTAAAGGCCAGATCGCGCACTGGGGATTTCCAGGTCAGACTTGGCAGGATGTTGCATTCCTTGGTCCCCACATACCAATTCATGCTGGCATGCGAGATACCTGGGCCACAATCTCACCTATTCAAGACATAGGTCTGGCTTTCCTTCCACTATCCTGCACCTAATTGGACCGGCTAACAGTCGGAAACATTGGGAAAGCGGATAACAAGGCTTACCGCCACGACCGTTATTATTTCCTCCACCACCGCCTCTACCCAGAAGGTCGCTGGCCACCGCTCCCTGTCTGCCACATGGAAATAACAGCAGATAGCGTGGGTCCGGAAAGCTGTCCGATTTCCATGCCTTCCGCCTGTGTCACCACCACCTTTGGGAACTACCGGGAAATGGGTGGCACTCAATCCTGAGGAAGCAGTGGAAGGCCTACTGAGGCCCCCTTTTGGAGGGAGAGAGGTCAGTACAGTCCTAACATGAAAGTTGCCCACTGATCATTGAGGCCCCCCCCCCCTCAACTCAAGCTGGACTCCAACTTTACATCTTCCTCCCGTGGCAGCAGAGAACTAGCTCCCTCTTAGTGCAGGCGATCCTGCCAAGAGCCCACCCTGCAGATTTAATAAGACCCAAGAAGAAAGCTGGGCCGGGGTCACTGCGGGGCCGGGGCAGCAGGTGGAAGTCTCTCCCCAACCCTCCTGGGGCAGAGTCAGGAACATTCAGTCCACATTGACCAATGTGCTGTCAGCTCAGGCCATTAATGGTTTCAAACAGTTAATCACTCAAGGGATCACTTTGCCTTTAATTGATTTGAGAAAATACTTTAGTGATGACCAGAGTCACAACTGATCAATGTTGGACCCCAGCCCAAATCACTGACAAATGCATGTTTAACATGGAAGAGGTAATTATGCATCTTTATCGATCAATATCAGAGATTTCAATTGTCAAAAGATTTTGTTGGGGTTCCATTAGGCAACACTTGTCTCCTGTTTCAAACAGAGCTTCCTCAGGCATAACGCTTATGAATTATTTATTTGTTATGAGAATATATATATATGCCTATTAAGTATAGGGATGATAGTGCTGTGAAAGGAACAGTTTCTGCCCTGGTTCTGGCACACAGGATGCAAATGTCTTTCATACAGATGAAAGGGAAGAGGATACAATCCAACCTGGAAAACTGGCACAAGCCACATGATACCTTACTTCAGGTGAACTGAAGCAAAGAATTTATCTTCTCAAAGGTGGAAAGTAAAAGCAAATATTGAAAAATCCATCTGTTGCTACACAAGTATAAACGTAAACATTTCTGCAGAGCACAGCGCGGTCTGCACAGCACAGAGCGGTCTGCACAGCACAGCGCGGTCTGCACAGCACAGAGCGGTCTGCACAGCACAGAGCGGTCTGCACAGCACAGAGCGGTCTGCACAGCACAGCGCGGTCTGCACAGCACAGAGCGGTCTGCACAGAGTGGGATTAAACAGAGTGGACTTCAACTGAGTGTTTTACTTGGGAATTTGAAAAGAGTGGGAATTCAGAGAAGAGGGGGAAGGAGTTGTTGCTTTTTGCCTCCACTACTTGTAGTGCTTTCTGTTACAGGTAGATATTTAATTTCAGTACCCATAACTTAATCTAGATCAAGTAAGTAGTCAAGAAACTACACTGTAAACTAAGTTACCTAATTACAAATTTAATTAAATTTAATTAAATAAAACAAGGTCATATAGGGATGGCAGTGCAGGCGGTGTGCCACAAATGTAGCATGTGGGAGTTTGTAGAGAGCACTGTGATCCCGGACAACCACGTTTGCAGTAAGTGCCTGCATCTTGAGGAACTTCAGCTCAGAATTTTTGCGGGGCATCAGGGATGGGGAGAGTTACCTGGACACTTTGATCCAGGAGGCAGTCACACCCCTTAGGTTCGGTAGTGGTACAGGTCTGGTTAGTGGTCAGGGACAGGAGGGTGTGACTGCAACTCAGGCAGGTAAGGGGACCCCAGGTGCAGTGCTGGAGGAGCCTCAGCCTTTGCCCTTGTCCAACAGGTATGAGGTTCTTGCTGCCTGTGTGGATGAGGGAAAAGCCTGCAGGATAGATGAGCAGGCTGACCATGGCACCATGGTGCAGGAGGCCATTCAAGTGGGGGGAGTGAAAGGGAATGTAGTTGTGGTAGAGGACAGTATAGTCAGGGGGATAGATACTGCTCTCTGCAGCTGCGACCAAGAGTTCCGAAGGTTGTGTTGCCAGGGTTAAAGACATCTCCTCGCGGCTGGAGAAGAACTTGGAGTGGAAGGGGGAGGATCCAGCTGTCGTGGTCCACGTAGGAAACAACGACATAGGTAGAATTAGGAATGAGGTTCTTCTGAGGGAGTTGGAGGAGCTAGGATCCAAATTAAAAAGCAGAAGCTCAAAAGGTAATAATCTCTGGATTTTTACCTGAGCCACGCGCAAATCGGCATAGGGACAAACAGATTAGAGGTTTAAATGAGTGGCTCAAAGAGTGGTGTGGGAGGAAGGGGTTTCAGTTCATGGAGCACTGGCACCAGTACTGGGGAAAGAGGGAGCTGTTCCGTTGGGACGGGCTCCACTTAAACTGGGCTGGGACCAGTGTCCTGGCAAACCGAATAACTAGGGCAGTAGACAGGGCTTTAAACTAATGAAGGTGGGGTGGGAGGATTCAGGAAAAAGTAAATTTAAAAGCAGCGAGAGAAATGTCAAGGCTCTAGAGCAGAGTAGAGTTTTGGGTAAAAATAAGCAGAGTGGGTCAGGAAGGAACAAAGAGAGTAACAAAGGTAATAAGGCATCAATGACTAAGGTGACATCAGGGAAAAATAGAAATAAGTCAAAGCTAAAGGCACTATATCTGAATGCGTGAAGCATTCGTAACAAAATAGATGAATTAATAGCGCAGATAGAAATTACCAGGTTTGATCTTATAGCCATAACGGAGACGTGGTTGCAAAGTGGCCAAGGTTAGGAACTAAATATTCCAGGATGCTTTTAGAAGAGATAGGCAAAATGGAAAAGGAGGAGGGGTAGCCCTGATAATAAAGGATGGGATAAAGACAGTAGAGAGAAAGGATCTTAGCCCCTAAAATCAAGAAGTAGAATCAGTTTGGGTGGAGCTAAGAAACAGCAAGGGGCAGAAAACATTGGTGGGAGTTGTTTATAGGCCCCCAAACAGTAGTTGTAATGTAGGGCAGAGTATAAATCAGGAAATTAGAGGCACATGTAAAAAGGGTAATAAAGTAATCATGGGGGACTTTAATCTACATATAGGCTGGGCAAACCAAATTTGCAGTAATAGTAAGGAGGACAAATTCATGGAATGTATGCAAGATAGTTTTCTAGATCAGCATGTTGAGGAATCAACTAGGGAACAGGCTATTTTAGATCTAGTATTGTGCAATGAGAAAGGGTTAATTAATAACCTTGTAGTAAAGAGGCCTTTACGGAAGAGTGACCACAATATGATAGAATCTTATATTAAGTTCAAAAGTGATTTAGTTAAATCCGAAACTAGGGTCTTAAATCTAAACAAAGCAAACTACGTAGGTATGAGGGGCAAGTTGGCTATGGTAGATTGGGAAACTACATTAAACGGTATGATGGTAGAGAAGCAATGGCTAGTATTTAAAGAATTAATAAATAATTTACAACAAATATACATTCCTTTAAGGCACAAAAACCCCACAGGAAAACCGCGGCTAACAAGAGAAGTTAAAGATAGTATTAGATCAAAGGAAGAGGCTTGTAATGTTGCCAAGGATTGGGAGGATTTTAGAATTCAGCAAAGGAGGACCACGAAATTGATAAAGAAAGGGAAAATAGAATATGAGAGTAAACTAGCGAGAGACAAAAAAACAGACTGTAAAAGCTTCTATAGGTATGTAAAAAGGAAATGACTAGTGAAAGTCAATGTGGGTCCCTTACAGGCTGAGACAGGAGAAATTATAATGAGGAATAAGGAAATGGCAGAGAAATTAAACAAATACTTTGGGTCTGTCTTCACGGAAGAAGACGCAAAAAACTTCCCGGAAATAGTGGAGAACCAAGGGTCTAGCGAGAATGAGGAACTGAGAGAAATTAGTATTAGTAAAAAAATAGTACTGGAGAAATTAATGGGACTGAAAGCCAATAAATCCCCTGGACATGATGGCCTACATCCTAGGGTTTTGAAAGAGGTGGCTATAGAGATACTGGATGCATTAGTTGTCATTTTCCAAAATTCCATAGATTCTAGAATGGTTCCCGTGGATTGGAAGGTAGCAAATGTAACCCCACTATTTAAGAAAGGAGGGAGAGAGAAAATGGGGAACTACAGACCAGTTAGCCTGACATCAGTAGTAGGGAAAATGCTAGAATATATTATTAAGGACATGGTAACAGGGCACTTGGAAAATAATAATATGATTGGGCAGAGTCAACACGGATTTATGAAAGGGAAATCATGTTTTGACAAATCTGTAAGAATTTTTTAAGGTTGTAACTAGCAGAATAGATAAGGGGGAACAGTGGATGTGGTGTATTTGGATTTTCAGAAGGCATTCGATAAGGTGCCAAATAAGAGGTTATTAAACAAAATTAGGGCTCATGGATCAGGGGTAATATACTTGCATGGATTGAGGATTGGTTAACAGACAGACAACAGAGAGTAGGAATAAACGGGTCATTTTCGGGTTGGCAGGCTGTAACTAGTGGGGTACCGCAAGGATCAGTGCTTGGGCCTCAGCTATTCACAATCTACATCAATGATTTGGACCAAATGTAATATATCCAAGTTTGCTGATGACAAAAAGCTGGGTGGGAATGTAAATTGTGAAGAGGATGCAAGGAGGCTTCAAGGGGATATAGACAGGCTAAGTGAGTGGGCAAGAACATGGGAAATGGAATATAATGGGCCAGAAATTCAGCTCTCCACGGGTGAGTACGCGCTGTGTACTCACCCGTAAGGCCACCTGAAGTGCCGGTTTCACGCATGGACTGCGCATGCGCTGGAAACCGGAACTTCCATTCCCCTGAAGGAAGGGGTTCAGAAGTCGAACGCGTGCACGGGAGAGGCAGCGCGCACGCAGCGAACTTCGGTTTTTTTTCAGGTTTCTCCGTGAGGGTAAGTATGGAGATTCTGCACATTTAAAAAGGAGGCGCAAGGCCTGTTTTTAACAAGGTAAGTGGTTAATTAATTACAATTTAAACATTTTTTCAACAGGTTTATCTTTTTTACATACTTTAAAGAAAGGTAAGTTTATTTTTAGCACCGTTAAAAAGTGTAATTAAGTTTTTCAAAAATTAACTACTTTAAACAAATATTTAAATTTATGTCATTTATAGTTATTTTTAAAATGTGATGGTTTTTTTTAAATTTATTTGAAGTTTTAGTGTGGTTTTGGGGCCGATCTCTATTCATAGATTTGACAGCTCTTCCTGTCAAATCTATGAATGAAAATTCCCTGCTACGATTGGCTCTCCATGGCCAACGTGATCCCAGGGGACGCTTCGAACTAACTGCGCCCCTGGGATACGCAAGCACTGCGCGCCGGCAGCTGCAGGAGGCCCAGGACCCGAAGTCCTCGTGGGCCCGAAGCACAACAGCAGGCGCGGTAGGTAAGTACGCGCGCGATGCTTGCACCCACAGGAAGCCGGAGAGACGAATTTCTGGCCATATGTGGAGAAATGTGAAGTTATCCACTTTGGTAGGAAAAATAGAAAAGCAGAGTATTTTTTAAATGGTGAGAGATTGGGAAATGTTGATGTTCAGAGGGACCTGGGTGTCCTTTTACAAGAATCACTGAAAATTAACATGCAGGTACAGCAAGCAATTAGGAAAGCAAATGGTATGTTAGCCTTTATTACAAGAGGATTTGAGTATAAGAGTAAAGATGTCTTATTGCAATTATATAGGGCCCTGGTGAGACCACACCTGGAGTATTGTGTACAGTTTTGGTCTCCTTACCTAAGGAAGGGTATACTTGCCATAGAGGGAGTGCAACGAAGGTTCACCAGACTGGTTCCTAGGAAATGGGGATTGTCCTATGAGGAGAGATTGAGTAGACTAGGCCTATATTCTCTAGAGTTTCGGAGAATGAGAGGTGATCTGATTGAAACATACAAAATTCTTACAGGGCTTGACAGGGTAGATGCAGGGAGGATGTTTCCCCTGGTTGGGGAGTCCAGAACCAGGGGTCACAGTCTCAGAATAAGGGGTCGGCCATTTAGGACTGAGATGAGGAGAAATTTCTTCACTCGGAGGGTGGTGAATCTTTGGAATTCTCTACCCCAGGGGGCTGTGGCGGCTCAGTCATTGAGTATATTCAAGACAGAGATTGATAGATTTTTGGATATTAAGGGAATCAAGGGATACAGGGATTGAGTAGGAAAGTGGAGATGAGGTAGAAGCTCAGCCATGATCTTATTGAATGGTGGAGCCGGCTCAAAGGGCCAAATGGCCTACCCCGCTCCTATTTCTTATGTTACAAACACATTGCAAAATAGAGTGTTACAACAGTAGGCTGTGTTGACTATCAGCAGTGCTTTATTGTGATTTGGTAATCCATGTTTGCTAAAGTGATATAAAAACTGAAAATGCTGGAAATACTCAGCAGGCAGGCAGCATCTGTGGAGAGAGAAACCGAGTTAATGTTTCAGGTCGATGACCTTTCGTCAGAACTGGAAAAAAGTTAGAGTTTTTAAGCAAATACAGAGGCAGGGAACGGAGGAGGGGAGGAAAGAACAAAAGGGAAGGTCGGTGATGGAGTGGAAGGCAGGAGAGGTTAAATGACAAAAGGGATGATGGTGCAAGGCAAAAGGGAGCGGTAATGGGACAAGTAAAGAAACAAATGATGGGTCGAGAGGAGGTGTAAATGGGAATGGCAGAATCATTACCAACAGTTCTGTCCAAAAAAAAATGGGAACAATGGTTATAATCTGAAATTGTTGCTTAAACACTGTTATATCTTTAACTTTATGCAATTCTGACGCAAAGTCATCGACCTGAAACCTTAACTGTTTCTCTCGCCACAGATGCTACCTGACCTGCTGAGTGTTTCCAGCATTATCTGTTTTCATTTTCGATTTCCAGCATCCGCCGTATTTTGCTTTTGCTAAAGTGAAGTCTGATGGAACAGGCCTGAGAATATGCTGTGTTCAGGTAATGTACTGCATGGGGCCCTAAACTTTATCATTTTTTGAAAGATTCAATAGAGTTATGTTGCATATCACACCCCTCTCCTCCACTGCCAAGCACAGCACGAAAGCAGACCTGCATTAGTCGCTTGGTTCTGTTGAAACACAGCCCTCCACTCCTGCACCATGCTTTATACGGTATTTTAGAAACAATCCCCAAATCCAACAACTTTTGCAGGCACCATCCAGCCAACCACAGAGTTCAGGAACTCATTACTTTACCAAAGAGTGGCACTAATCGAGCGAGTACAGACTCACACACATCCTTTTACTTCAGTTTCCAGACTGGTGCCACAGTCGACATTTGAGCTCTTTGTGGGTGTCACTTTGGAACCGTGCAGATTGCAGCGCTGGTGCAAATCCAGAGGAGATGATCTAAGAGTGCTGAACCTAGCAAGTTTGTGATGAAAGCAGCCATCAGTGAAAGGAGACCTTCCTCACCTTTCTCTAAGCTGGCTTCAAACTTCAGCATCTTCAAAGGGGAGAGGGCTCATCCCTTTATTTGATATCTCTGACTGCTTGGGAACGCGTTACATTACAGATCAGAGCTCACGAGAAGAGGCGCTGAAAGGCCTGCTACAACTTTTGACTCATAAAATAATGATTGTCACAGTAGGGAATGCTGTGCAGGTTAACAGAGCAATTATTGTACGTGACAAGCTGCTCCACTTGAAGTGTCGGAAAATGTAGTCCTTTTTAAGTTATGGGAAGTCAGCACAACTGTCAAAGGCTTTAATTTTTTTCCATAGTGTGTTTAATAGTTTTTAATCCCTTCCTTATACATAGAAACTTGCACCTTGTTTCAATCAGAATCTGATATAAAATTGAAAAAAAACTGTTTCTAGATCGTAGAACTTACAGCACAGTCGAAGGCCATTTGACCTCAATCGTTGACCATCCTGTTGCTCTAACGGTACGTCTGACTGACACAATGAGCTTTTCCCCAGCGGCTGATGATCCATGTGGATGCCCAACTAAAAGCTGATGGATACCGGGAATTTCCTCGTGGCGAATTGACATTTCCGAAAGCAAACACTGAGTGACTTCCTCAGTCATTTCGGACACTTACAACCAATGTTCCCTCTAATTATTTTTTGGGCCGCACGGCCCCTTTAAGGGGCTGGCGTGACCCATTCAAAAATCCGCGCACGCGAGGTTTTTGCATTTAAAAGCCGGTGAGCCGGTCCCCGCAGCTTAAAGGGAACATTGCTTACGGCCTGCTCTGTCGTAGAGACAATGCTCCTCACTCTTCTTTGGGAAAAGTTCAACAGAACCGTAAAGAACGTTGAGAACTGCTTCAGCACAGAAGGCAACAGATAGCTAGTATCAAACTCAAAGCTGTAACACGCTCAAGGCTTCGGAGTGCATTATAAAATGCAAGTAAAAGGCTCTGCTTTGTGGAGCTTAAAATGTATGTGTGCATTATTATACAATTAGCATTTTAAAAATTATTTGTTCCCGATTATTATCCAGTGATCTCTGCTGGAAGTGTGCATACGTAGGTGTCAGATGGGACAGGAGGAGGATGTCCAGCCTGCCGACCGTCAAAAGCTCACAAGTAAATAATGGGCACTTGGGTGAGATACTGGCGGGTGCCCATGGAACCGGATCCCAGCAAGGGGTCAATGGGGCCTGCAATAAACGAGCTGAAATTGGCAGGTAATGCAAGGCCAGCTCAATAGTAGTCTTCTGCCAATCCGACCCATTGCTAATGATGCGCCAGGATTGCCAGGGCCACAATGTTGGGCACCAGCAGCCAGTATATTATCTGCCCAATGCTCCTGCTCTTTGCCAGAGCAACCCGGAAGACTTTAATGACGAATAGTATGCTCGGTTTTGCAGAGCTTAACATCCCTGTGTACATTAAGCTTTGTTTTTTCTTTCTTTCAGAGGTGATCCCAGAATCAAGGCAGAGGAATCATACAGCACAGAAGGAGGCCATTCAGCCCACTGTGCTTGTGTTGTGAAAGAGCTCTCCAATTAGTCCCACTCCCCTGCTCGTTCCCCATAGCCCTGCACATTTTTCATTTTCAAGCATATATCCAATTCCCTTTCGTAAGTTACTATTGAATCTGCTTCCACCACCCTTTCAGGCAGCACATTCCAGATCACAACAACTCGACTAAATTGAATGTTACCGTGTTTAAGCTGTTAAGCACAGTGTGACTCCCAATTAATGAGAGAAGGGTTTGTTTAATGTTTGGTCCAACTGACAATGACACCTTCAGACACCTTGTAGACAGAAGGTTGTCATGAATAGTAATGCCCCACACAGATCAAGGAAATAATTGCAAGTGATAAATGGATCCAAACACTGGGCTATCATTGATCACAATTCATTTCGGCACATGTAATCGCTGAGGCCAAGAATTCTGCTGTTCAGTATTTACAGTGAAATTGTGAACATGATCTTTATACACAAGTTTACAATTTCACTGTAGTTAACAGCAGAAATCATTCCCATCTTTGCGACATTGGCAAGCTTGTGACCAGTGGTCCTAAGCCTTCATCCAGATCACTGATGTATATCGCAAAGAGCAATGGCCTTAATAATCGATCTCTGTCGAACCCCATGAGTAATGGGTCTCTACACAGTGTCTCTACCATTAATGACAACTCTCTGTCTACAAGAACACAACTAATTCCGTATTCAACCCAGGATCTGCCCTCCAATCCCACTCGACTCTATCTTATATTTAACTTGATCGAGTTCTTTGATGAAGTAGCGGAGAGAGTTGATGAGGGTAGAGCAGGTGATGCTGCGTATATGGACTTTCAAAAAGGTGTTTGACAAAGTACCATATAATTGACTTGTTAACAAAGTTGAAGCTCATGGAATTAAATGGACATTGGCAGCATGGATAAAAAAATTGGCTAAAGGACAGAAAGCAGAGAGTGGTGATGAATGGTTGTTTTTCAGACTGGAGGGAGGTATACAGTGGTGTTCCCCAGGATCACTATTTTTGATATATATTAATGAACTGGACTTGGATATACAGGGCATAATTTCAAAGTTTGCAGATGACACAAAACTCAGAAATGTAGTAAACAGTGAGGAGGATAGTAACAGACTTCAGGGGGACAGATAGACTAGTGAAATGGGCAGACACAAGGCAGATGAAATTTAATGCAGAGAAGTGTGAAGTGATGCATTTTGGTAGGAAGAATGAGGAGAGGCAATATCAACTAAATGTTACAATTTTAAAGGGGGTGCAGGAACAGAGAGACCTGGGGATTTAACCAGAGGACACAGATTTAAGGTGATTGGCCTAATTCTTATGCTTTTGTACACAAATCTTTGAAGGTGGCAGGACAAGTTGAGAATGCTGTTAAAAAAGCATATGGGATCCTTGGCTTTATTACTAGAGGAATAGAGTGCAAAAGCAAAGAGGTTATGCTAAACCTTAATAAAACACTGGTTAGTCCTCAGCTGCTGTGTTCAATTTTGGGCACCACACATCAGGAAGGATATAAAGGCCTTCGAGAGGGTGCAGAAGAGAGTTACTAGAATGGTTCCAGGGATGAAGGACTTCAGTTATGTGGAAAGACAGGACAAGCTGGGGTTGTTCTCCTTTGAGCAGAGAAGGTTAAGAGAATATTTGACAAAGGTGTTCAAAATCATGAACGGTTTTGATAGAGTAAATAAGGAGAAACTGTTTCCAGTGGCAGAAGGGTCAGTATCCAGAGGACGCAGATTTAAGGTGATTGGCAACAGAACCAGAGGCTACGAGGATTTTTTTTTACACAACAAGTTGCTGTGATCTGGAATGCACTGCCTGAAAAGGTGGTGGAAGCAGATTCAATAGTAACATTCAAAAGAGAGTTGGATAAATACTTGAAGGGAAAAAAAATTACAGGGCTATGGGGAAAGAGTGGGAGAGTGGGACTAGTTGGATAGCTCTACCAAAGAACCGGCACAGGTACGATGGGCCGAATGGCCTCCTTCTATGCTGTATCATTCTACGGGGGGAATTTTGACAGCCCTGGGGAGGCAGGTATGGAGGCTGGACTGCCGGGAAAATGGCAGAAACTGGGAGCGGGTACCGAACCCGCTCCCAACCCGTCTCCGTGCCATCTTCCCGGGAGGCGGGTTCCCGACTCCTCGAGGCGGGAAGGGGAAGCCTATCCCCATTTTACCCACACAAGGGCGGGCTTCCCGACGGCTGCGAACCTCGCCAGGGTCAGCGAGGCGAGCAGTGGGTCTGCGGGGGTGGGAGGAATCGAAAAGTGCTCTGTAGAGGTGAGTGATGGGTGCAAGTGTGGAGAGGTAAGTATGAGAGGTGAGTGTAAAGTGTTAGCAAAAGTTTACTTACCTTTGCTTCTTCCTGCAGGCTTCAACCCTTGGGGATCCGGAGGCTCCTCATCTCAACGGCAGAGATGACAGAATGGCTGCTGCATTCTCCAATGCAACAGCCATCTGATTTCTGCTCAGGAAAGAGGTTTGGTGAGTCTTCAGTATAAGGACTTACCTTAGAACAGAGATTGTCAGTGTTTGACAGCTTCTCTAAGCTGTCAAACGATGACAATTCAGATGAAACGCTGATGTCCTCTGTCACCGGCTTCCCCTTATTTGGCGGGCTTAACAAGGTCAATCAAGGGAAAATAGCGTGGGTTGGCCGGACGTCGTTTGGGGTGGGACTGAAACCCGACAACCAGCAGTCCCGCCCCCAACGCGTCCCCATTGATAAAATCCAGCCCTATGATTCTATAAAGCAGTCTATTGTGAGGTACTTTATCAAAAGCTTTCTGAATATGCAAGGTCTACCGGGCTACCTTCATCCATCAACCTGGTAACCTCTTGGAAAAGTTCAACCAGGTTGGCGAGACATGATCGTTTATTCCAGAAGCTATGTTGTGTGTCCCTAATAACCCATTATTTGTCAAGGTGGTTGTATAGGGCAGCCCTAACTGTCCTTTCTAGCAACTTTCCTACAAGTTACGGCAAGCAAATAGGCCTATAATTTGCTGGTTCTGACTGGTTTCCCTTTCTGTATATTGGTGCATTAGCCTCTCTCCAGTCACCAGAAAACAATTCCTGACACCAGAGAACTACTGAATATGTGAGCAAAGGACTCACTTAACAGCTCCCATTTCTGGAAGCAACTTTTAGCTGGATGGCATGTGGACCAGTAGCTCGGTCCAATTTATTTCTTTCTAATGGAATTACATTTTGCTTCAGATAGAAATAAATAATAAACTTGAAGGCCTAAAATTACATTAAAAGGGTATATGCTTAAAAAAAAATTAAGTGTGGTCAATGAAAATAAAAATCGGCGGTTTGTATAGTGAGCGGGCAATCTGCCTCATTGGTTTACTACCCAAGCAGTACAGAAGAAATTGCAGCCAGAATGCCGTGGCATTACTTGGATAGCACGCTCTTTTACAAGGACAGGAGTTTGATACTACATAACGGATTATTTGGCTCCAGTGGATGTGTCCTTTTAAGGCAACAAAGGCTAATGCTTGTTAAGTAACAGAAGCTCACATCACTCAGAATGTAACAGTTGTTTGGTCAAAGAACTGTGGAAATTGTAAAGTACTCATCAGTTTCAGCTCTAACTCAGAAGCACCCAGGATTAAACAACGGGTTTTGTTTACTCTGTGTTTTAAGGTAGTTTTCAAACAGCAATAAAATGTAACATCTGCAATATATCTGGCCTGTGACAACCATACACACTGAAATACCATTTTTACTATATTGTTAAGACAGACTAGATAAATAGGTAGCTAGATAAACAGACAGACAAGCTAATAAAGTAGGTAGATAGATATGTATATTTCTATTCAAAGAAAGACTTGCATTTATATAGCACCTTTCACAACCTCAGGTCGTCCCAAAGTGCTTTACAGCCAACAAAGTATCTTTTGAAGTGTAGTCACTGTTGTAATGTAGGAAACGCGGCAGCCAATTTGCACACAGCAAGATCACACAATCAGCAATGAGATGATGACCAGATCATCTGTTTTAATGATGTTGGTTGAGGGATAAACATTGTTCAGGACACCGGGAGAACTCCCCTGATCTTCTTCCAAAAGTTCCATTCGTACTTTTACGTCCACCTGAGAGGGCAGACAACTCATCTTAAAGACGGCACCTCCGACAGTGCGGCACTCCCTCAGTACTGCACTGCAGTGCCAGCCTAGATTATGTGTGCAAGTCTCTGGAGTGGGGCTTGAACCCATGACCTGCTTATGCAGAGACAAGAGTGCTACCTCTAACTGAGCCAAGGCTATTATGGGAAATGATGATAGTTGGTGACGGTCCGAATTTCTTGGTCTATTCTTTGTCCCCTCCTACCACACAATTTCTGCAGTGCTTATATATTTGATGAGATTAATATTAATAACAGCACCAAGCAATTTTTATTATAGTCACTTTAAGGTCGTCCTCCCTGCCACTCCATTGAGGGGTGGACTGTCAACAAAGCTTGTGTATATTTTGAATTTAAAAATGTAGCTTTAAGAACTGACTTCTCCAGATCTCAGTGATTAAAAAATCATGTGTGGTTTTTACTAAAATTAACAAAACTTGCATTAGCTGATCCTTGATACTCAGAGATTCTGGCAAGCAGACATGAAAGTGAGCCAGAAATCAATGCAAATGGTCTCCTTAACATTCAGTTAGTACATGCTTTGTGCCACTGAAAAGAGCACTTAAGACACCGAGTTCAAAACAAAGTGCTTATAATGGGGGGATTTTAATTTTCAGATAGACTGGGAGAAACAGAACAGCTCAAGTAGTAAAGGCTATGAATTTCTAGAATGTATTCAGGACAGTTTTCTGGAACAATGGTCTAGAAATTCGTCTCGGGCAGTATCGGATCGGCCGCCCACTATACGCAGAGCCTGATATTCAGTTCCACTGCAGTCAATCCAACTGAATATCAGGCGTTGGGTATAGTAGGCGGCCAATCCGATACCGCCCGTTTTGCGCCACTGCCCGAGACGAATTTCTCGGCCAATATGTTTCAGAACCGACAAGGTAACAGGCCGTACTGGATTTAGTGATGAGTAACAAACCAGAATGAGTTAACAATCTGACGGTAAAGGACCATCTTACGAAGAGTAACCATAATATGACTGAATCTTATATTAGGTTTGCGAGGGAGAAGGGAGAGTCTCAAGCCAAGGTTTTAAATTTAAGTAAGGCAAATTTTGAAAGAATGAGAAATGAATTGACCTCGATAAATTGGGCTGATCTGTTAATGGGTAAACCTACAGACAAACAGTGGAAAGTATTCAAAGAAGTATTTAGTACGATACAAAACCATACCCCTAAAAGGCAAAGTCTCCACTTGTCTAATTAAGCAACCATGATCAACAATTTAGGTAAAAGACATTATCAAGTTAGAAGCAAAGGCTTATGCAAATACAAGGAAAAGTGGAAAACCAGCTGGGAGAGCCATACAAAGCAACAAAGGGATACTAAAAAAGTAATGAGGGGCTAAAATGGACTATGAAAAAAAATTGCAAGGGATAGCAAAGTTAACAACAGAGGTTTTTATAAATATATTAAAAAGAGTGGTAAAAGGGAATGTGGACCCATTAAAGATGGATGCAGAGGAGAGTATAATGGATAACAAGAAAATGGCAGACTTGTTAAATGAGCACTTTGTATCCGTTTTCACAGTGGAGGAAGAAGGCAAAATCCCAGCAGTACAAGCAAACCTAAAACTAAGTCAAGGGGAGGAACTTAGTGGATTTAATATAAGTAAAAAGAATATTAATGGAAAAAATTATGGGACTTAAGATGAACAAATATCATGGGCCGAATTGTTTCTACCCTCGGGTTTTAAAAGAAATAGGTGAGGAAACTGCATTAGTCCTGATTTTCCAAAGCTCTCTAGATTCAGGAATTGTGCCTTTGGATTGGAAAATTGAAAATGTCACTCCATTATTTGAGAAGGGAGGGAGGGAGAAATCGGGTAACTGCAGACCTGTCAGTTTATCAAATTGTGGTGAAATTATCGGAACCGATCATCAGCGACAGAGTGACTGAGCACTTGAGCAAGTCACTAGCAAGGTGGACAGCAAGCATTTCTCGATTATGGGAGCTGGCCTGTGAAAGGGTTAAGCAAATACTGAAATCATTCAAGAAGTACTGAAACAGCGGAGTAGGTGCGTGTATTTACTGCCCGAGAGTGAAGCATTGCCTGGGTGTGGTGCAGAGACGAAAATCAGGCACGGAGGATTAAATGCCCATAAGTAAAACCACCTGGATTTTCTTCTATTCATTTAAATGGCAGGAAAACTGGTCAGGCTCTGATCTGCCCTGCCCAGCTTTCCCTCTCTGCACTCCACCCAGGAGATGCTTCATGTCCAGGCGATTACAAAGAACAAAACTCTGTCACAATGGATCTTCACTGTGTAGCTTGATGTAGATGGTTAAAGCTTAAATAAAAACAGAAAATGCTGGAAACACTCAGCAGGTCAGGCAGCATCTGTGGAGAGAGAGAAAGAGAGTTAACGTTTCAGGTCGATGACCTTTCATCAGAACCAGGTCGTCATTGACCTGAAACGTTAACTCAGTTTCTCTCTCTCTCTCTCTCCACAGATGCTGCCTGACCTGCTGAGTATTTCCAGCATTTTCTGCTTTTATTTCAGATTTCCAGCATCCGCAATATTTTGCTTTTGTATTGAGGTTAAGGTTTAACTGCGTTGTCTAAGCTGGGAAAAAGTATCCTGCATTGGAAAAAAGTGAACTTCAAAATGGCTAAAGAAATGTCTGTGTTTTTTTGTTATTTCCTCCTAATAGCAGCTCCCTTGTCTGGAAGTTAATGGGAATTTCTTTCTCAAATGCAATTCTATCAGCAATCCAATTACCCAAAGGGAGGCCTCAGTGCGTAAAACGTCTTGACCTGTCTGCGAGGAATGTAGTGATTTGTATCACACGACATTAACTCTGCCCTACAAATGTACAAATATCTCGCAAATTACCAGACTCTCATGGCACAATAAGTGCGCGCTAAACTGCCTTTTATTATTGGGGCCTCGTCAGAGAATGTATTATTAATGTAATTTTTATTTCTTCTTCGTTTAACAGCATTTTCCCTTCTCTACCTCTGCCCTCTGCAGACAACTGAGTGGAGCACACTGCATTCCTACCCATTAAAAACAATGATGTCAATAATGTTTTAAGGCACCTTCCTGCCCACCTCTCGTCAGTAGCAGGCAGGTTCTTTGATTTACTGGCCAGAAATGTCCCTGAGGAATTAATGCAGCACGCTCTCCAGTTATAACTCTCGCTTCCTTTGTTTGACGTAGAAGGCTTATAGCTGATAATGTCGTCCCGTTCACGCGAGTTTGGTCATGTCTGGAAAGTTTACGGGGTCAATTCTGGTCTCCCATCGGGACACCGAAGGGAGGTTGGCAGGGCAAGAGTAATGGCCACCTGAAGGAGTGGGTAGGGGACCCGTCCCTGTTTCCAGATCGCCACTTATTTGCAGGTGAGTTGCCAACGCAAAATCCATGGGCAATTCTCCGATTAGAGTTCGAGAAATTGGGCGCTGCTGCAGGTTCTCAAGGGCCGACAGCAGTTTAAAGGGAGCACGGATTGTAGAGCTGAAATTCACTGGCTGTGAAGCGCTTTGTGGCACCCGGAGGTCAAGCAAAGTGCTATATAAATGCAAGTGTTTTCATTCTTTTCTATTAGACACTAAATACCAGCAATTACAGTATTACAAAACCAAACACCAATCACAGTATCACCAAACTGATCAATCACAGTATCACCAAACTGATCAAACGCTGTATTACCAAACTGATCAAACGTTGTATTACCAAATTGATCAGTCACTGTATTACCAAACTGATCAATCACAGTATTATCAATCCGCGCACTATCTATTATTTGTATAGATTTCAGGAGTCACACTGACGTTCCACCAGGACTGACATGCTGAATTTGAGTAGACTTTAAGCGTGAGATCACACCTGACCCCGTTTCCAGTGGTAAACGTGATTGACTCTTTGTGATACGCCTGCAAATGTGGTATCGAGATTTCCCAAGTCCCTCCTGGGGGTTGAATCTGTCTCCGACATGCTCCAAAGTTGCACAGTGTAGGAATCTTGTGCCACATTAATGGGAATTAAAATAGGATGTTGAGCTAGCATTTATCGAATTTGATGGACCAACGCGACAATGGGCAAACTGGATTCAGGATCTGTTGAAATCATACTGTTACTGAGTGACCATGAAAGAACCAGTTTTCATGCTAAAATTGTCATATCGGCAGGATGGCAAACCAGTGACCTCTACCATCTAGAAGGACAAGGGCCGCAAGTGCCTGGGAACACCACCAGCTCCAAGTTCCTCTCCAGCTCACACATCAACCCGACTTGGACATATATTGCCGTTCCTTCATCGTCGCTGGGTCAAAATCCTGGAACTCCCTCCCTAACAGCACTGTGGGAGTACCTTCACCACACGGACTGCAGCGGTTCAAGAAGGCGGCTCACCACCACCTTCTCAAGGGCAACTAGGGATGGGCAATAAATGCTGGCCTTGCCAACGACACCCACATCCCAAGAATTAATTTAAAAAATAAATCACACGACTCTGCTAGTCTGCTTCTTGACTAAGCTGCTCAATGTCCCCACTCCACAACAGTTCTAACCCTGCACTGGAGACTCTGAATAGCTCAAAATTGATGGAAAAAATAACAGACACCAAATGAAACAGCTCACTGAACAAACTTCACAGCTCCTAAACCAATTTTATATCTGTTCCGAACCAGAAATTCTATTAAACTGTCCAACCTTTGAATATAGTCTGTATTGGCAGGAGATTTCTACATGCTTCAGAAATTAGTTTAACATGTCCTGTTCGTTATAGAATGTCATCTTCTGAAGCGAGGCAAACAGTCCACAGGGGTAAATTGGGAGCTGATTAACGTGGCCACAGAGTGTGCTGTAATATTTATAATAATATTTTCAAACATTTTGAAGAAATGGATCTGGAATAGTTCGCCGACACTTGTTCAAAATCATCACTGGTTTTGAACTGGAGGTCTCCCAGTGGGTAAAGGCACCGCCTGATGTAGTTACAGACCACAAAGACTTGGATTGGATTCCTGAATGAGTTGATCTCAGCCAGAACAATACTAACGGGGAGTCTAATTGTTCTCTCCACGCCCTGAGTTGGGGAACCAAAAAAAAATCAAAAAGAAACTTCAGCCTACGTGACTATGGTGGCTTTAATTGCATTCAGCTGTGATGCACTTGTCCACCGTATAGCCTGTCACCATTAGCGATATAGGCCCATACATGATGGATGACCATATGAATGAAGTACGAGGAGCTTAAGCACCCAGGTACCCTGAAGACCATTCCCTTTTTTGGACTAAACTACTTTTAATTGACTCCCATTATACAGGTTTACAATTAAATAAAAGCCTTCCCTCCACTGTCATTGTATGGAATTTCAACAGAATCATAGAATCATACAGCACAGAAGGAGGCCATTCGGCCCATTGTGCCTGTGCTGCCTCATTGAAAGAGCTATCCAATTAGTCCCACTCCCCCTGCTCTTACCCCATAACCCAGCAAATTTTCCCGCTTCAAGTATTTATCCAATTCCCTTTTGAAAGTTATTATTGAAACTGCTTCCACCGCCCTTTCAGGCAGTGAATTCCAGACCATAACAACTTGCTGCATAAAAAGGTTTTCCTCATGTCGCCTCTGGTTCTTTTGCTAATTACCTTAAATCTGTGTCCTCTGGTTACCGACCCTTCTGCCACCAGAAACTGTTTCTCCTTATTTACTCCATCAAAACCTTTCATGATTTTGAACACCTCTATTCTCCTTCTCTGCTTTGAAGGGAACAACCCCAGTTTCTCTGATCTCTCCACGTAACTTAAGTCTTTCATCCCTAGTACCATTCTAGTACTTCTCTCCAGTCTGAAAAACAACCATCCATAACTACTCTCTGCTTTCTGTCTCTTAGTCAATTTCGTATCCACGTAACCTCCACAATTTCCGCCCTTACTTCCCTCAGCAACCTCGGATGCATCCCATCCGGACCAGGTGACTTTTCTACTTTGAGCATTGCCAATCTTTTAAGTACCTCCTCTTTATCTATTTTTATCCTATCCAATTTCTCTACTACCTCCTTCTTTACCGTGACATTGACATAGATTTGGCCTCTTCCCATTCACCTACATTGTATGGAATTTCAATGGACCCAACCTTTTCCTGTTCACTGCCATGGTCTAGAAGTTATGGGAATACTCTTGACTGAAGATTTAGCTACGTTATGTTATCCAAATCAACAATGAAAGGATCTTGTCCTTTACTTCATTACATTTTTTTTAAGTAAAAGATTTAAATAATAGATTTCTGATGGCGATTGCGGAAAATCCAGCATTTCCAGGATTCATTGTGGGACAATCCTCTTGTCCAGCTATAAACCCACTTCAATCATCAGTCGGGGGTGTTATTTGCACTTGAAGCCGTGTGAGCTTTATGGTCCAAAAACATTTAGTGGCCAGTTAGTTATCTATTTTCCCAGGATATAATCCAGTTTTAAAAAAATGCCATAATAAATGCCATTGAATAGACACAAATAAGTGGGGCAAAGGAATAAGCGCAATGCCACCTCCTGCAATAAATCTCGCAACGAGTGTCACTTGCTGCTCGGGTGCTGCAATGTTGCGTGAAAACTCTCAAGAGGCAGTGGCAACGATCTGAGCAATACATCACTTGCCACAACAAATCAGTTGCCCTAATCATGAAGACTACACTTCAATTACATTGTGGAGAGAATAAATAAATCTCAATAAATACAAGGAAATCTCATTTGGGTCTGTCCGCAGTCCCGCACTGTAACCTCTGTAAATGAAATATATCTATAATATATCTTTCCTTAATACATTAAACATCCTATGACTGCAAACACTTCCTTTCATCCACTTCCTGTGCTGCAATTTTGTTGTGATTTGTGACACATAGTAATATCTGAGTAATGTCTGAAGTAATGCCTGTTTATATTACTTTTAACACTAATGCCTGATAAACTTACTTTTCATTGTCTTTCAGTCTTCCCACCACTGGTAGCACTGTGACATGAATTGCCTAGGGCCAACCGCCATTTTATTAGTTCAACATTTGCAGCAACATTACAATTTTTCTTAAACCCCCCTACTGATTTATTAGGCCCACTGCCATGACCATGAGCCGACAGCATTCCTACACCGCCCTTGCGTGAGTCTCCACATCCTGACCCAACCAACTCACCAATGCATGCATGCCAGCTGTCTAACAAGCCACATCCCTCTTCCGCTCCCTCATCTTCACCAGAGGCCTCCACTCCCTGACCCAACTTGTAATTTTTGTGGGTAGAACAAATGAAGGACAGAGACAGGATGAGTTGCTAGTCCATGTGCTTGCTTTATTAGGTCAGAGCGAACTGAGCATGCTCAAACCAAACTGTGTGATAATACATTACACTGCTTTCCCCCTTAAAAAAAAATATGTATTCCCCTCTCAAATACAACAAAACTATGGTCCCACTTTTCCCAGCATTACATGTACCACATAACAAAAACTCCTGGCTTATTTTCTTTTAAATGAACTACAAATCCACTTTAATAACAAGTTTGCGGAGCCTTCCTGATCTCTTTACAGAAGGTTTTGGCGTTGAACCAATTATCGGGCTGTTTTGTTATGGTTCCGAACTCAAAAATGATCCTGTTTCTATCTCAGATTTGTTTGAACCCATGTGTTTCACTTCAATACCCTTTGAGTGACTATCTACAAGTACCAGGAAATAATCATCTGCTTTCTCACAGAAGTCTACATGTACTCTCTGAAAAGGTCTCCTTGGCCATGACCAGGGTTGTAGTGGAGTTTTGGGTGGTTTGTTTCTGCAATTTTGGCAAACGCTGCATTTGCTGACAAGTGATTCAAGATCACTGTCCAATCCAGGCCAGTAAACAAAACTTCTTGCAATTGATTTCATACTGACGATCCCTGGATGTTCAGTATGAAGTTCGGCCAGAATTCTATCTCTCAAAGAAGTAGGTACCACCACTCTGTTTCCCCACTTGATACAACCTTGCTCACAAGACAATTCAGTACGATGGTTATAGAATGGTTTCAATTCTGTGTCCATACACTGATCAGTCCATCCATTCAAGGTGTTTTCATAAACTCTTTTCGGTACTGAGTCCTTTTGAGTCTCATCTGCAATCTCAGTTGCATTCACGGGAAAGTCTTTGTCAACTGCACCGAACGTGAAAATCTCACCTTCACTCCCAACACGAGTCCTCATGTGACAACCTGGACAAGGCATCAGCGATTGCATTTTGCTTTGAAGTGTGATATTCAATTGTGTAGTCATATTGTGACAACAACACTGCCCAACGTTGCATTCTTGATGCGGCCATTGCAGGGATGGCAGTTTTGGGCCCCAATATTGCTAGGAGCGGTTTGTGATCGGTTATCAGGGTATACTTTCTGCCGATCAGGAACTGTTGGAATTTCTTGATTCCAAACACTATGGCGAGTGCTTCCTTTTCAATTGGCATGTAATTGCATTCGCTCTTTGTGAGGGTTCGTGATGCGAACACGATTGGTTTCTCTTGGCCGTCATCCATTACGTGGCTTAGGACAGCTCCCACTGTAGCTGGAAGCATCACACGCTAACTTAAGCTCACGCTCTGTGTCGTAGTGTACAAGTAGAGCATCACTAGAGAGACTTCTCTTACAAGCGTTGTAAGCTTCCTGTTGCGTTTTCGTCCACTTCCACTGGACATCCTTCTTGAGGAGCTCGTGCAATGGAGCTAACATAGTCGCTAACTCAGGTAAGAAACGTGCGTAGTACTGGACCATTCCAAGGAAAGATCTGAACTCAGACACGTTCTGTGGCTTTGGAGCATTGATGACAGCATCAACCTTTTCCTTCACTGGTTGCAAGCCATTTGCATCAACTTTCAGACCAAGGTACACAACCACAGGCTGCACAAAAGCACATTTGCTCCTTTTCAATTTGACATTGTGGGAATTCAACCTTTGAAGCACTAAATCTAAAACTTCTAGATTTTCTTCCTCGCTGCTTGTTGCGATCAACACATTGTCTTGATTGCATAAGCAATTTGGAACTCCTTGCAAAATCTTATCCATCGTAGCCTGGAAGATTTTGGGGGATAACTTTACACCATACAGCAGCTTGATGTATGAGTACAGTCCCTTGTGTGTGTTGATGGTGAGATACTGTTGACTCTCTTCGTCAACATTCAGCTGAGTGTAAGCGTGCGACAGGTCAAGCTTGGAGAAAACCTTTGACCCAGAGAGTGCTGCATTCAAATCTTGCAATGTAGGTAACGGGTAGTACTCATTGTCAACTGCTTGGTTGATAGTAACTTTGTAGTCACCGCACAAGCGTACAGTTTTGTCTGCTTTGGGCACTACCACAATTGGGGTAGCCCATTCACTTTTGTCAGTTTTTACTCGCACTCCATTCTCTAGCTTAGCTAGCTCTTCTTCCACCTGACTTTTCAACGCATAGGGGACCAGCTTTGCCTTACAATAGACAGACTTCGCATTGGACTTGATGCGGATATTTGCATCATACCCAGTGATGCCCTCATAACTGTCTGTGAACATGCTTTCATACTTGTTCAGCAATGTGTTGAGTCGCTTCTTTGAAGCATCTACACTGAAGATGTTTTTCCAGTCTAGTTTTAACTTTCTCAACCAGTCTTTGCCCATGAGGGTTGACCTGTTGATGTAGCTCGCTACAATAATTGGCAGCTTTACTGACTGGCCATTGTGCTGAACTGTACATTCCATTTGTCCACGTGTCTCTAGGATTTCTCCGGAGTAGGTTTTTGACTCTACGGTACTCTTTGTAAGTGGTACTTGATTAAACTTACTCTAATATGTGTCCTTACTCATGATAGAGCAGTCCGCCACCATGTCGATACACATATCAATATATTGCTCGTTGATCAAAAGTTTTGTACAGAAGTCTTTCTCACGACCACTAGCGTTGCCGCTAGTGGCATAGATACTATAGATGCCTAGTTCTTCAACATCAGGTGTGTTCACTTCAATATTGTGAACTCCTCCCTTTTGTTGTCGCTGCTTTGCATTGCCACTAGAATGGTTCTTACTTTCTGCTTTAGATCTAGCTCTGCAAGCTGTTGAAATATGGCCTTGCTTCTGGCAGTGAAAACACTTCGCATTTCTGTATTGGCAGGACTGTGGTGAGTGATTTCCATTGCAGCGAAGACAATTCACTGAACTGCTCTCACCGACATGCTTTTGACTTGGTCTCAACAGTTTTAGGTTTGGCGGTAGTTTTGTGACTGTAGACCTCAGCTGCACTAGTCACTTGAGTTGGATGGAACTCCCTAGCATTCCTAGATGCTATCTCCATAGATAGGGCAATTTTGCATGCTATGTCAAACGTTAGGTTTGGAGTGTTCAGTAACTTGGACTGTGTGCGCTCATCCATGAGTCTACACACAAACTTATCTCGCAACGCACGATCCAAAAATGTGCCGAAGTTACAATGCAAAGACAGGTTCTTAGGAGCTACAATGTACTCACTGATGGTTTCACTTTGTTTTTGGTTTCTGGTCCCCAACTTATAGCTCTCTGCTATTTCTAACGGCTTTGTGTCGAAATGGTCCTCGGGTTTCTCGACAATGGCCCAGATATTCCGATTGCAGGCCTCCCGCGGGTGGAGGGCTGCGATCTGGAAAAATCTGCGCCCTTACCTGAGGGCTCCCAGGACGCGCACAGTTCCGATGCTGGGCCTCTCCAAACTGCCGGTGCGCAGGGCCCACGTATCCCAGAGGTGCAGGTAGTTCGCAGCGTCCCTGGGATCACGTGGGCCATGGGGAGCCAATCACAGAAGGGAATCTCCCTTCATACACTTGACAGGGAGACCTGTCAAATATATGAATGGAGATCACCCCCAAAACATAGTAAAACTTTAAATAAATGAAAAAAAAAATCACATTTTTAAAATGACTTGAAATTACAATAAATTAACTATTTTAAACAAAAATTTAAATTTTTGAAAAAAATAATTAAAGTTTTTTACAGGGCGAAAAGTAAACTTACCTTTTTTAAAAGTATTTTTAAATGATTAAATCAGTGAAAAATGTTTTGTTTTTTTTAACTTTTTTTTCAACTCTTATCCTGATAAAAGCAGGCCTTACGCCTGCTTTTACCAGGCACAAGAATTGTAAGGGTTTTCTGAAAGCGGAGGGTCTCCAAAAAGCGGAACTATCTGCCAGTAGAGGCCCTTCTCCCGGGCAGCCGGAGGATCTGTCAAGAGCTTTCTTGACAGATCGGAAATGCCGGTTTCCAGCGCATGCGCAGTGCATGCCTGAAACCGGCATTTCCGATGTCCCTACGGGTGGGTGCACAGCGCGTACACACCCATAGGGATCGGAATATCCGGCCCATTGTCTTCAAACGACGCATCCTTCACATTCCCTGGCGTGAGTAGGTTTGTCAATGTTCTGTAGACATCTGGCCTGATCTCCGTTAAAAAAAAAATTACTTTTTTCCACTCACGAATAACTTTATTTTGAGCTTGAACATTCTCATCTGCATCTTCGGTCTCAATAATGTTATTGGCCTTAAAAAACATCTCCATCCGCTCAATGTAAGAACTGAATGGTTTGCGAGCTCGGTCATACACGCCGAGGCTTCCGATGAATCCCGTAGGCGCGGCCATGATTGTCCCGATCCCGTTGAACAGTGACTCAGCACGCTACCTGTGTACCTGTGTGAATCAACGCTGCTGTTGCTGTTGCTGTGTATACATACAAGTGAAGGCGAAGCACAGACGATTCTGTATGAGCATTAACACTAAAACATCGCAAAAAATTCAGTTTAGGTGTCCCAAATTCGCCCTAAATTTGTTCACTCGAAGGTTGAACACTGTGTCCTTCCATGATCCCTAAAAATGGCTTTGGGATCCCATCCTCATCGCCAAAATGTAATATATGTGGGGAGAACAAATGAAAGACAGAGACAGGATAAGTTGCTAGTCAAGGTGCTTGCTTTATTAGACCAGAGCGAACTGAGCATGCTCATACCAAACCATGTGATAATACATTACACAACTCAACTCACCACCATGCCCATGCTGACAGCATTAACCAACAACCATCTGCCCCAACCTCAATGCCCATCCCAACCGGAGATTTAACCGGTATTCATGTCCCAACACTTCATGGCAGAGAACATTGCATCTTTTAAGGGAAAAGTAGATAAGCATTTGAAACGGAGAAAGATACAGGACCATCAACAGAGAAAAAGGCAGTAGGATTTGATTTTAACTGCTGCGAGAAAGAGATGGCACAGACACGATGGGCCGAATAGTCTCCTCGATTGTAAACTTCTGTAGTTCTATGGTTCTTAGTAAATTCAGAGCTTGATACATCCAAGTAATGCAGAGCAACAATCAACAGAGCAGATAGAAGACTGTGCTTAGAAAGTCAAAATTGTATAATGTAAGTGAGAGGAAGTCACGCTCAAATTGTATATTGCGCTGGTCAAACCTTACCTTGAATACTATGTCCAACTAAGACACGGCAAGACATTCAAGCCTTAGAGCCAGTTCAGAGAAAAGCCCCGAGGCTGATGCCTATTGTCAGATGATGGAGTATGAGGAAAGATTGGACTTACTGAGAATTGCTATGCGTCGTCTGCTAGAATAAAAATTAAAATCTTACATCTAGTGTAACCTAGTCACACTCCAGACATCAAAGGGGGAATTTTACCCCCTCACCACCCCCGACAGGCGCGAAGGGTTGGGGGGGGGGGGAGAGTTAAATTGGTAAAAAATGTGAAACCCGACCCCAGCCCGCCGCAAACGCGCCTGCATCTGGTTTAACCACGATGGGATTGGGGTTGTCCGGTAACCCGTTCTGGCACGGCGGATCAGTGATAATATTTAAATGAGGCTCTGTTCCTCCGATTTTGGGAGCCATTTGCATTTAACGGCTGCGGGCCGGGTTTCCCAGGGCTCTGGAAACCCGGCAGCTAAAGGGAGGCGTGAGCTGCCAGGATCCAGCAGGTACCTGCTTTTCCAGCACTGTTTGTGGGCCAGGAGCAGCACGATTGCTCCCCTCTATCGCATTTTTCTTTACTCTTTTTCGGCACAGGCATGTGTTTTCATCATTTGCTGTTTTTCTAATCTCAAGCCCCATAACATGTTGGTTTTGTCAAGGTCATCTCGTCAGCAGCCAGGCGCACAAAAACAAAAGCTACCACTGTTACTAGGCCATGGGAATACAGCTCCCACCCACACACCAGAGTGCAAGAGACTGCATGCGTACATCCAACTAAATGAAGAGGAAATACAACCGCACCACCCCCCGCCCCATTCTATACAGTCACCCCTCACCCCAAAATCAGGCAAATACCTCCCCAATTGTTCACTCAGAATCACTATTTTTGGGGTTTTTTTTTGGCAAAATAACTTCTGTACATCTTTTGTGGGATTTGATAGTTTGACAATTTAAATTTCTCTTATTTATTTTTTATCTACTTGACCTTATAGTTCAGTTCGGTCTAGATTTATTGCTAAGACGGAAACTGACTGAAGGCACAGTAATTCGATGCTGTAAGTTGATTAAGGTTGACGAGCACTCTGTCATCATGTGCGACGTTTAATGAAAACAGCTTGCCGCACCGCAGAGGAATTAGTGCCACATGCTGAATTGTGATTGCGCGCTCTTACCAGCTTCTCTGGAGACCTGCTCGAAAGCCTCCACTCCGCTCTCGCCATAGCTCCCTTCTGAAGCCAGTGTGGACACGTAATTCCACCCCAAAGCCTTCACAATGTCCACCATGGCCTGGGTCTGGTAAGAGTCCGGTGGAACGACGCGGGAGAAGAAGGCATAGCTGCTGTTATCACTCAGCTCCGGTGCAGTGGAGGCATAACTGATCTGCGGAATCTAAAGGAAAGGAAAGGAAAGGAAAGAACTTTATCCTTCATTCAGTATGGAAAGTGCAGAAGATGTTACTTGGCGCAGTCCAAATCTCATCTTAATTTTCGGGAGCTTCAATTTCACGCAAGATAAATATGTACTGAAGGAAGGAGTTGAAGTCAGTTGTGATAATTGAGTTATGGTGATTGATGTGATTGATTTCTTTACTTGAGCGAACACTGGATAAAAGCCGTCTATTGACTGCAACATGCTTTACCTTTCCCAAAGACTGAGCCAACAACGCTGGGGAAATGTGAAGAATGAGGTTTAATCAGTGGGAATGGTGTGACTGATAGCAAACAAGTTTGAGCGTCTGGGCTGTGTTTCTTTTAAGAGTGAGATATATTGAAACAAATAGCATTTTCAATCACAATGAACGACTGTCACTCCAAATGGTGCTTTGACATGAAGAGCGGCCCTCATTAACATAGTGCCAGTGCATCACCATGTAACCTGAAATCTATCCCTCACAAATCTCGCACAGGTGGTTTTTCTTTCACAAGATATCAGAGACGCCAACATTTTGCCAAGTCCAAAGCCAGAAAGGAGACAAAATGACAGCAGAGTAGAAGCTGGTATCGTGGCTTGAATTTTGAGGTTTGCTTTGCTGAGGATGAAATCTCTTTGAAAACTTTAGAAACTATAATAACTAATGTCTCCACATCAGAAGTCCAAAAAAAAACTGCAAAAGAAATAAACTAGTATTTGGTTTACTTTTCAGAATTTCTGACACTACAATGCAGAACTGAGGGAATGCTGCATTGTTAGACATTGCGTTCTTTGGATAAGACAGTAAACCATTGTGCTCCCTGCCTGCTCTAGTGGTTTAAGGGGACATTAGTGATCCCTTGGCACTAATCAAAGAAGAGTTGAATGTTCTCCCAGTGTATTGGCCTACATTCTCACTCAGTCAACACCCACTAGCCATTAATTTCCTCGCTGTTTGTAGGGTCTTGCTGTGGACAAATTGGGAACCACATTAGATCCATCACAATCGCTGCGCTTCAAAGAAGTGCATTGTATGTGAAGTACTTTGAGACATTTCTGACAGATGTAATAAGGTACTACATAAACACAAGACTTCCACTGAACTGAAAAATTTGACAGGTGGCAGTCCGAGCCTTACAATTTAACTTGTGAAAATATCAAGAACGCCCGCATCACTGAACTGAGCCATAGATAATGAAGCTCTCAGGTTCACCCCCTGTTCTGTGTTGATTTTAACACTGTAATGATGTTGAGATGTGGAGATCACTAATGCCTCAAAGTGCATTATAATTGTCTTCTGTATCCTAGGGTTGGGGAAGCCAAGAAATCATCCAGTCTCCTGATTGCCATTTAAGGACCCCTGCTGGAAATAATTGGGCGAGGCTGTGATCAGCCTGTCAACTCCCCCTGTCTAGACTCCCACTTGAAGAATGATCAATAACACGAGATACCACTGAACAAAAGAGCAGGAGCAGGCCATTCAGCCACTCGAGCCTGCGCAATTGGATCATGGCTGATCTGTACCTCAACTCCATTGACCTGCATGAGCACCATACCCTTACCAAACAAGAGTAAATCATACCCTGACATGAGTAGTCAGCTTCATGAAAGGAAGGGAGGAAAGAAAGAGTGGTGGGGGCGGGGGAGAAGCAAAGATCCTCCTCAGATTAGGTTTTAAAGGTTAAAACATGCACTAATTAACCACCATTTTGTTATGCTTGGGGTGGTGGGGGGGTGCAGATCAGGAGGTTAATAACCTGGACAAAGCACATAATTACCCTGTGAAGCACTGTAAAAAGACAGCCGGTGAACTGCATCATTATTCTGCACTGCAGACTCAACTACAGTAACAGCACTTCCAACTCTCACCACCAATCCCCTCACAGTACATGTTCTCACCAGTTGTAATACTCCGAATGTTGCAGTCTTATTTTAACTTTGATAATGCAGTTACATGAAATTCTGAAATAAAAACAGAAAATGTTGCAAAACACTCAGCAGGTCAGGTAGCATCCGTGGAGAGAGAAACAGAGGTAACGTGTCAGGTCGATGACCTTTCATCAGAACAGGTGACCAGATCTGATGAAAGGTCATCGGCCTGAAACGTTACCTTTGTTTCTCTCTTCATAGATGCTGTCTGACCTGCTGAGTGTTTTCCAACATTTTCTGTGTTTAACTTCGGAATTCCAACAACCACAACATTCTGCTTTTGTACAAGTAATTCCGTATCTTGTGTGTAAAACAGAAGAGATTATGGAGCTGAAGGTGACAATTCAATCGGAGGGCTTTGTCAACATCCATGAACTGTTTGGAATGATGATATCAGACCTCCACAGGTGAATCCAGCTTCCATTACTCAACGTACAGTTAGCTAAAAATGATTCCATTCAGCCTACACAAACATAGGGGCCTAGAGTTTCCGCTAGGTTGCACTGTTTTTTTTCCCCAAGCACAATTCGCCCGAAATCGGCCAAATCAGCACATAAGATCGAGGAATTTCAAGTACAAATTAAGTGCAGCGCAAATCGAGTTTCCGCGAAGTTTTGAGAAGCCGGCCCCACCCACAAAACTGGCCACACCCCCAAATCGAATTAATCACCATGACGAGTTTCCGCTAATTGCGTCCATTTGCGGGCCTTCGAGGAGGCTCTAAAAATTAAGCTGTTTTAATTTTTTTAGGCGCAAGCACACTAATAGGCACCTTTTAAAAGCTTTTACTTAAAAAAAATTACTAAGAACCTGATTACTTTACACCAATATAACTAGCAAATGGTTCTGTATAGTTTTTTTAAAGTCATTTTCAGTTAATTTAAAATGGGGTTACTCACAGGTGGTGGATGAGACACACTCTGATTAAAAATGCTTTATTTTTGGTGATAAACCCATTTTCAGCTGCATTAATCAAACTGTGCCTAGTTTCCACTCTTAAATATATCAAGGAATATTTTTTAAAGCAAAAAATTACATTTTAATACGCTGCCCAGTTGCGCTGGTTCATGGCAGATTTTACGTTCGGCAATATGCAAATGAGTTTGAGCGGAAACTCGAGGGAAAAAAAACTTCTCAAAGCTGGCGCAATTTTGGGTACAATTTGCACCCAGAACGCCGATTGCGCCCAAAGCAGAAACTACAGACCAGGGTTACTTGAGATCATCGAGAATCGGGATAATTGAACGAATGGTGGGGGTTGCACTAACTATTCAGTTCATGGGGTAACGAGGCTTGATAATATTGACTCAACTACCATTTGCTTTCAGTAACTGGATAACTGCACAGCCTAAATATGCCTCTAATCATTGGTCGTACAATTAATTTAAATCCTGTTTGCACAACAACAGTGGCCGCAGGTTTGACATCCTGACAGGACAAGCCGCTAACATTTGGAAATGCAGTTAAATACTGAGCACGGTACAGACGGCTTCTGGTGACTTGTCATTACTGGACAACATCTCGTGAGCTCTGCACTGTAAAGTCAACCAGGCTGCTGAAAGACGTGTGTGGCATGAAGTCATGGACCAAAAGCCCAGAGATTGATGTGTAAAAATAAAGATAAAAATAAATTTTAATAACCGACACCGAAGTAAATATGAATTCTCCTGATATTTTGGCACAACTAAAGGGAATTTAGTGCATGTGTGTGTGTGTATGTGCGGGCAGGCAGGGAGTGGGTGTTTCACAGCACAGGTCAGATCTAATATCAATACATTACTTCAGCAGCTTCCCTACACTTTGACCTCAGAAATTACACACTCACTGTCCGTGCTGCTCCAGGGTACTTTTCCCACGTGTTCAATGCTAATATGATGTCTGAGTGAGAGGTTATCAGATCAGCCACAGTCACACCAAACTTACGGGTGTATTTGCGTTCTCCGAGCATATCCACTGAGAGCATGACTGTAAGGTGTTTCATTTTATCCAGGGCCACCCACACCAGAAAGAGGAGACTTCCACCTTATCTTTCTGGATTAAGAATTGACAATCTTAGGTGTCTGCAGTTGTAAACGAGCAGATTTCCAGTGTAAACAGTATTTATCATAAAGCCCCCTGTTCCTGGTATCATACCAGCAGCCAGTTGCTGTCATTTCAACCTCATTTCCCATTACCACCTCCTCTTGCCTTGAATATCTCTTAATGTCTCTCAATGTCTCTTAATCTCTCCTGCTTTCTATCCTATCACTGACCTTCACTTTTGTTCTTTCATCCCCCCCCCCCTTTTCCCAGCCCCTAAACTTGCTTTAAAATCTATTTCATTTCCTGCTTGTTTCCAGTTCTGACGAAAGGTCTTCGACCTGAAACGTTAACTCTGTTTCTCTCTCCATGAATGCTGCCTGGCCTGCTGAATTTTTCCAGTGTTTTCTGTTGTTATTGCTGTCATTTCAATGTTCGTCTTGGTCGGACAGCTACATATCGGTCTGGTCCCCCTGGCAATTAAGGGATAGGCCTAGGTCCAATTCTCAGGTAGCTGAGGGATGGTTCTCTCTAATTGTGATATTCCAGTGATAGCGTACCTTTGCTCAATGCACTGAAGGCTGGTGTTAAGTACACATCCTGTTCCCTTCGGTTTGTGTACCATCCTAATTTATTTGAGCTATTGATTCATATTTAAACATCTGGAATTTGGATGACCCGAATCCAAATGCTAACATTTAGGGGGAGAAATTCAGTATCGCCCCATTTGGGGCGCAATTCTCGGCCAGGCGCAAAGATTAGTGCCTGGCGCTAATTATCGCCTCCGACTGCAAACTTGACTTTTATCGCCCCTGGAGGTGATTGGAGCGCTAAATCAGGCGCTACACATCTGTCTTAAGGCACAAATGCCGAGGAGCGAGGAGCTAACTCAGAACACTGGTGAAGCTCATGTGATGTCAGTCAGCAATGGAACACATACACAATGGCTCTGACCAGTTCTTAAAGGGGAGGATTGATCTTGCTTTCCATCCACATCCTGCTCATTGCAGCCTTGAATCTCGGCTTGGAGAGACCTGTACATCAAATCTGCTGGAAAGAACAATGGAGAGAACCAAGGAAAGAGCTCAGAGTGCAGCCCCCACACTCTCTTCTAAATTGATACAAGGAAGGGCAAATCAAAATAAACCTGCAAAGTGCTGCTCAGTACCCAAAACTCCTTCACACAGCGTTGAATCTCTCCAGAAGTCTCTCTCTCTCTCTCAGAATGCGTGGTTCAAAAATGTCGCCAACAAAAAAAGCCAGGAAGCGGTCACCTTTAAATAGCGCTCCCCCAGTCCCTTCCTGACTGCAAAACGCTCCCCTCAACCTGTCGTTGCTAGCGGCAGGTGGTAAGGCAGGGGGCGCCACTCAATACCCGCTCTGGGGCGCGACCGGGGCGTTGCGCACTCGACTGACGTCACGATCTGCCGGCGCAGGAGATCGTGGCGGTACTGTTTAGCACCGCCGCAAAATGTCTAGTTAATTTCGCAAGCAGCGCAAACATCGCCGCGCTCGGGCGCTAGTTGCTTTGTGCCCCATTAGCGCCCTCTTAAGGCGCTAATGAGAGGCGCATCCAACTGAATTTTTCCCCCTTAGTCTATACACATGCCTCCTAATCACATATAAACTCATTACAGTGCATAATGAATATTAAACAGGTACAAAGGGAAAATTATGGCAATTAAAATGAGATTTCACTGAGATATCAGAACACTAACCATGTCACAATAATTTAAGTTAGTTTAAGATATTTTTATTGTTTCTCCTCTTCAAATGATGTCAGATTAAAGAAGCTTGAATTTATATAGGACCTTAGCACATATCTTGCTAACATCTCAAAGTACATCAAATAAAATGGATTACTTTCATGAGTATTGATGGTTGTTATATAGGCAAATGGGGCAGCCATTTTACACAGAGTAAAATCCCACAACGATTAATGAGTTAAATGACCAATTAATCTGTTTTCGTTTGGTGTACTGGTCTCTTAAAAATAGTATCACGGAATCTTTAATGTCCAACCAAAGAGGAAAAGGGGTCTTGATTTAACATCTCATCTGAAGGATGGAATCTCTGACAATTCAGCACTATCTTAACAATATCAACTTGTATTTATATAGCATTTTTAACATAGAAAAAGTCCCAAGGCGTTTCACAGAGGCCGAAGGAGAAAAATGGACACCAGTCCAAAGAAGGATATTTTAGAAGGGATTACCAAAAGCTTGGTCAGAGAGGTAGGTTTTAGGGAAGATATTAAAGGAGGAGAGGGAGGTAGAGAGGCAGAGGGGGTTTAAGGAAGTAATTCTAGACTGGTAATTGAGAAAATAATGGGACCTAAGATGGACAAATCTCCAGCATCTGATGGTTTCCACCCTAGGATATTAAAAGAAACAGGTAGAGAAATTGCAGATGCATTAGTCAAAATTTTCCAAAGCTCTCTAGATTCAGTAATTGTGTCTTTAAATTGGAAAATTGCAAATGTCATTCCATTATTTAAGAAAGGAGGGACAAACCTTAAAACTGCAGACCCATCAATTTAGCATCAGTTGTGGGGAAGTAACTATACTCTATCATCAGAGACAGATTGACTGAGCACTTGAACAAATATGAGCTGATCAAAGGGTCAGTATGGATTTGTTAAGAGTAGGCCATGTCTGACTAATCTAGTTGTATTTTTTGAGAAGGCCACTAAAATGGTGGACAGGGCAGTGTCTATGGATGTTGTCTATATGGAATTCCGGAAGGCATTTAATAAGGTTCTGCACAAGAGATTATTAGCAAAAAAAAGCGCATTGAAATATTAATTGAGTGGGTAAAACTGTGGCAGATGGAGTTCATTGTGAGACCATCTACTTTAAATCCAAAAAAGACAAATCAAAATAATTTCTTAATAGCAAGAGACTAGGAACTGTGGAGTAGCAAAGGGATTTGGGTGTCCAGGTACAGAAATAACTAAAATCTAGTGCACAGGTACAAAAGGGTATCTCAAGGGGGCTGGAATACAAAGGGGAGGAAGTGTTGCTTCAGTTGAACACAGCCTTGGTCACATCCTATCTGCAGTACCATGTTCCGTTCTGGGAACCACACTTCAGGAAGGATTTATTGGCCTTCGATGGAGTACAACACAGATTCACCAGAGTGATGCCAGGGCTTAGAAGGGTTAAATTATGAGGGCAAGCTGTATAAATGTAACTTGCTTGCCACTGAGTTTAGAAAATTGATAATCTAATCGAGGCGTTTAAAATAAGAATTCAATCGGGTAGATACAGAGAAGCTATTTATTCTTGTAGGGTAGTCCAGCACAAGGGGGCACTATTTTAAAATTAGAGCAAAGAGCGATAGATTTTTATTAGGCAAGGGTATCAGGAGTTGAGGTACAGATTAGCCATGATCTAATTGAATGGTGCAAAAGACTCAAGGGGCTAAAAGTTATTTTTTCTTAAATCAACTTAAGTGATTAATAGCCAGTTCTCAAGAATATTATCTATCAAGCTTGGTGTCACCTTGTCACAACCTCGTCTTCTCTCCTACTCTTTTCAACCTTGGTGGGGAGCTGCACTGTTGCAGGCCTTGATCCTTCACCTCATTGTAGAGCAAATAGCCTCTTTGAACTCAGTGTGCAGCGCGGGAACATCCCTTCCATAGCGTGTGCACTCAATTGTGCAGTTCTCGAGACAACGCACCCAAAATACATTAAAAACAGAGAATACTGAAATCTATTGTGTGGTGTCTGGCAGTTTATGTTGGGTGATTAGATGTACAATCTCTTTTATGTCATCTTACATTTGGTTGTGATTTCCATTCATGCTGGCACTAATGGGCACAGCACAAATAAACACATTTATTGACATTAATGGCTTTTTCAGAGCTTAGAATCAGAGCCAGAAATTCAACGTGTGGCAGTGTTCCTGCTGCAAGGTAAATACAGTATTACCAATGCAAAGGCCACTTTCTTCCATCTCTTGAACTGCTCAAGCACAACCAACAGCTCACTCAGAAAAATGCCTGTGTGGCATCAATAGAAACAAGCCAATATTTCATTCGAAAGCTCAAATTAATTCACTTTCAGAATTAACACTTTCCGCTTTATTACTGCTACTAAACAAATGTGCAACAAAACCAGCGAGTTTTTCCCCTTTAACATAGTCATCGCAATGATGAAGAGCATTGACACAGCAGATATCTGTGCTTGAAATGTATGGGAAATAAAATGGAATAAGGCCTCCCCGCCCCCCCCTACCCTTCATGCCAGGTTTCCTTTCTGTCCATTGTATTTTTAAATCCATGAGCCTCTCACTGCTTTTCACCAAGTTACCAGATATTGTGTTCTTTTGTGCTGTTCCATTCATGACTGATGATGGCTACAAATTTGTCTCTTCAAGGTTTTGGTTAAAACACAAGTGGGGGGTTTTTTGGCATGTAAATATTGTGCTCAACAAGGCGAGGTCTGGTAAATGGCACCCACCGTCAAACACTTCCAGATCAGGGAAGATTAGGTGTAGAGCTCCCACCAACCTGTCTCAGTCCCAACCTCAGAGCAACTCTCTCGACTAAACCAGTGATATTTCCATTTCGCACCCAAACCATTTACAGCCTCTCGGAGTGAGCTGGTTAATTTAGTACCAATCAATGGTAAATTAGGGACAGTTTTGCTCTGTGGGTCTACATCCATTGGGAGCATATTTGATAATGCCTAAATAGTTTAACAAACAAGCAAGCACAACTGTGACAGAAGGCCTTAAAAACAGTACACATGGGACATTCAATCCCTACGGTTTCATTCAAAGACAGTGCTGTCAGGTACAACTGGAATTGGAATGCTTTATGAATGGTGCAAAAATTCATGTCTGTAACCTCCCATGGCCAGGAAGAGTAACTGCTGTTTGGCATTACATGGAAAAATAATGGCCCAAAATTTGCGGTCGGAGGCTTCCCGCGGGCGGATGCCTCCGACCTGTAATAAATCTACGAATTTACCTGGTGGTCCAGGAGGTACGGAGACTTGCGATCCTGGGCCTCTCCGGGTACGCGCGGGTAGAGGCCCATGTATCCCAGGGGCGCAGGCAGTTCGCAAGCGCCCCTGGGATCACGTGGGCCGGCCCAACCAATAAAATAAGGGAAACCCCATTCATATTTATGGGAGTTCTGTACACACGGAATCCCCGTAAGTATGAATGAGGATCACTTAAAAAATACACAAACACATGAAATAAGTTTTTTAAAAATTACATATTTAAAATTAATTAAAATGCCATTTAATTAAATATTTAAAACAAAAATTTTATCTTTTGAAAGAAGATTTTATATGTTTTAACGGGATAAAAATAAACTTACCTTATTGGACAGGGTTTTTAATGTATAAATGAGTGATAAAATGTTGTTTTTCTATTTTTTAAAACTCTTATGCTGGCAAAAGCAGGCCTTACGCTGGCTTTTACCAGGCGTAAGATTTTCACAGGCATTCAGCGGGCGGAAGTGGGGCGAATAGCGCAACTCTCCACCCGCAGAGGCCCATCTCCCAGGGATGTGGAGGATCTGTCAAGAGGATTCTTGACAGATCGGAAGTTCTGGGTTTCAGCGCATGCGCTTCATATGCCTAAACCCAGAACTAGTGCGGCCCCTTTGGGCACGTATGCACCTCGTACGCACCCGTAGGGGTCGCAAAATACGGCCCGTTATTTAATTAAATTAACTTTAAAAGCTCCCCTGACAGCTCAGAGTGTAATATATAACCAAACCACACAAACCAGATGGTTCTAGGTTTGATACCCAGTTCGTGCTGAGTTAGAAAAAAAAACAGGAGCAGGAGTAGGCCATTTGGCCCTTCGAGCCTGCTCCGCCATTCAATATGATCATGGCTGATCCTCTATCTCAATACCATATTCCCGCTCTCTCCCTATACCCCTTGATGCCTTTTGTGTCTACGGGGTAGGACATTTAGGACTGAGATGAGGAGAAATTTCTTCACTCAGAGGATGGTGAACCTGTGGAATTCTCTACCACAGACAGCTGTGGAGGCCAGGTCACTGAATATATTTAGTTGCTCACAGCTGCAATTCACTTCAGCAGCCTTGAGGTGGGAAGACAAAATCAACCTCGGTTCCCACACTGGATTGCCATGGAGGGACACTAAAGAACAGTCAGTTGTGATGTCCGCCTGAAGTCGAATACCTTGCCAACACTCACTGTCCAGGCCGGCTTCCACCCTCTTCCACCCTCCATAAACTTGAGCTAATCCAAATCTCTGCTGCCCATTAACTAACTCGTACCAAGTCCCGTTCACCCATCACCCCTGTGCTTGCTGACCTGCATTGGCTCCCGGTTCACCGACGCCACAAATTTAAAATTCTCATCCTTGTGTTCAAATCCCTCCATGGCCTCACCCCACCCTATCTCTGTAACCTCCTACAGCCCTACAATACAACCCTCCGAGAACTTTGCGTTCCTCGAATTCTGGCCTCGTGCATCCCCGACTTCCTTCGCCGCACCATTGGCGGCCGTGCCTTCAGCTGTCTGGGCCCTAATTCCCTCCCTCAACCTCTCTGCCTCGCTACCTCTCTTTCCTCCTTTAAGACGCTCCTTAAAGCCTACTTCTCTGACCCAGCCTTTGGCCTTGTGTGGATCGGTGTCAAATTTTGTCTGATAACGCTCCTGTGAAGCACTCTGGGGAATTTTTACTATGTTAAAGGCGCTATATAAATGATGGTTGTTGTTGTCCTGACTGAAAGGTGAAGAGTTACTAGAGAGTAACTGTGGAACTAAACACCAGCAGTGGTCCACACCTTTAGAGACAGAGAAAAAAGGGTAGGGGGAGGGGAAATCCCCTTTCAATTTGAAGCTGAAATTTCTTGTCTCTTTGGTCAGAACAATCAGTTATTTATTCACCATTAAACATAATTTCTTGCATCAACCCCCTCCCAATCAGTCTTATTGCTAAGTAGAATGACATCATAAGAGGTTGATGTTTAAGCAGGAATGTGGGTCAGGGTTACCGTAATTCTCCATCGAGAAATCTTTCAGCAGGAAGAAAAATACTGCTACGGAAAACTAGGCCCGGAATTTCCTCGAACTTGTTCTTGCTCCGACAACTTAACTTCACCTTAAGCGCGGCGGAAATCTCATTTAACTTACAGCGGCGGAGCAGCAACAGCTCGGAGGGAATACCGGGCCTAAATTAACTTAATAGGTGAGCATGGAGTGCTCAGACAAGAGGAATCCAAAACAACTGTGGAAAGTTCACAGAGAGCAAAGGGATTTATTACAATAAAGGAATTATTCCACCACAGGAGTTCAATCCCTTTCAAGTTTTTCTTATTTTAGTCATTAAAATCTGTTAAAATAGTTAATAGCTATGTATTTGTAATGGGCAGAGGGGTGGAAGCTAATCCTATTTTCTCCCCTTTCCTGAAGCTGCTGACTCTAAGTTAGGGTACGGTTCCATGTGGGGCCTGCGAGTTCTCCAATACCTCATCCATTCTTCATGAGTGATCTTACATGATGAGTAGAATCAAAGAATGATACAGCACAGAAGGAGGACATTCAGCCCATTGTATGTGTGCCGGCTCTATGAAAGAGCTACCCAATTAATCCCACTCTCCTGTTCCTTCCCCGTAGCCCTGTAATTTTTTTTCCTTTCAAGTATATATCCAATTCCCTTCGGAAAGTTATTATTGAATCTGCTTTCACCAGCCTTTCAGGCAGTGCATTCCAGATCATAACATCTCGCTGCGTAAAAAAGGTTTTTCTCGTGTCGCCGCTGGTTCTTTAGCCAATTACCTTAAATCTGTGTCCTCTGGTTACCGACCCTTCTGCCGCTGGAAACAGTTTCTCCTTATTTACTCTATCAAAACGCTTCATGATTTTGAACACCTCTCTTAAATCTCCCCATAATCTTCTCTGCCCACAGGAGAACGACCCCAGCTTCTCTAGTCTCTCCATGTAACTTAAGTCTTTCATCCCTGGTACCATTCTAGTAAATCTTTTTTGCACCCTCTCTAAGGCCTTAACCTCTTTCCTAAAGTGAGGTGCCCAGATTTGGACACAATACTCCAGCTGGGGCCTAACTAGTGTTTTATAAAGGTTTAGCATAACTTCTTTGCTTTTGTACTCTATGGGCTGGATTTTGATACTGGGACGGGTTGGGGTCGTGTTATCCACCCGACTGCAATTGGATGTGGGAGATTGATGCGATTTTCACCTAATTGGGCAATTGAGTTCCAGCATGTGGGAACCCATGAACCAATTAGTGTTTTCAGTCTGAAAGTCGCCTCTGATGATGTCATCATTACTGCTGCATTGAAGGTCTTCAGAGACTGCCTGGCCTTTACTGTGAGAGGACCTGGATGCAAAATCAGCAGCAGCACCCCAGACAGACAGACACAGAGAGAGAGAAAGAGAGAGAGAGAGAGTAAAATCACAAAGGCCTTTCAAAATGGCATTATAAAGCCAATTTAGTGCTTGTTAAGGGCCTTAACAGCCTATCCCGCCTCTTAAAGGCGGGACGGAGTCGGGTCCAGCAGACACGATTTAATGAAAATTGCGTGGAGGTAGGATGGAGGCGGACTTGTGCCCGCCCGTCACTTTTCGCAATTTTAATCCCCCACACGCCTCCAAACCCGCCTCCACGGGTCAATGAAAATCCAGCCCTATGCCGCTATTTATAATGCCAAAGACCCCTTTTTGCCTTTTTAACAGCCTTCTCAACTTGTCCTGCCACATTCAAGGACTTGTGTACGTGCATCCCCAGGTGTCTCTGTTCCTGCACCCCCTTTAAAATTGTAACATTTAGTTTATATTGCATCTCCCCATTATTCCTACCAAAATGAATCACTTCACAGTTCTCTGCGTTAAATTTCATCTGCCTTGTGTCTGCTCATTTCACCAGTCTGTCTACGTCCTCCTGAAGTCTGTTACTATCCTCCTCACTGTTTACTACATTTGCGAGATTCATGTCATCTGCAAACTTTGAAATTATGCCCTGTATACCCAGATCCAGGTCATTATTATATCTCAAAAAGTGCAGTGCTCCTAATACTGACCACTGCACACTTCACCCCAGTCTGAAAAACAACCGTTCAACACAACGCTCTGCTTTCTGTCTCTTAGCCAATTTCTTTATCCACACAGCCATTGCCCCTTTAATCCCATGAGCTTCAATTTTGCTAACAAGCCTAAGATGTGCTACTTTATCAAAATGCCTTTTGAAAGTCCATATACACAACATCAACCGCACTACCCTCATCCACCCTCTCTGTTTCACCAGCTGTCCACCCAAGATGGGCACTTCAGCCGAGGCCAATTTTGCTCTCATCCCAACAGCTACACACCGGCACCTTTCCAGCACAGATCACTGGACAATAACTGAGAGCGGCATCTTTGGCTGATTTTTTTCCCACCTTTCCTATCAAGGGGCATTGAAGCAAATTGTAGCCATCTCACTGGAGATCAGTCACTGGGTCACCAGGTGTTTTTGTTCTAGTCATATTTAATATAATGAATGCAGTCGACATTTTCTGGTAAAGCTTCAGTTCAGACTTTAAAAAAAAACAGAATTCTTCTGACATTCTGGAAAAAAAAATCTTAGAAACGGTCACTAAAATGTTTTACAATTGCTTCAGAGAATTTTTCACAGGGCTTTAAACTGCCTAGATTCAAGACAGCGTTACAGGAATTATTAAGAGCTTTTTGATAGCCTCATTGTAATTCATTATCAGTGACCAAACACTTACAGTAACTGTGAGGGGGGTGGGGGTGCAATGGTCACATTAAAGGCCACAATACATTTGTTCAAAGAACAGTTGCAGCCAGAATGACTGATTTTAACAACTGAGATGTGAAATTACAACGAAAAATATGATTGTGAGTCACATTTCATAAATTGAGCCCCAGCGGACAAATAAAATGCACCGCCAACTGTTTGGGTCCAAAGGATTAGACTGACTTGACTATCTGAATTCTCGATGAACAAACCCAAAAACCAGGCCTCTCGCTATCAAAACCTTTCAGCAACTGTGATGTTCATTTAATTCACTGCTCACTAGAAATTCATCCTAGATCCATACACTCCCCACAGGTTGAATACATAGAATTACATAGAATTTACAGCACAGAAACAGGCCTTCAGGCCCAACTGGTCTATACCACTGTTTATGCTCCACACGAGCCTCCTCCCACTCCTCTTCATCTAACCCTATCAGCATATCCATCTTTTCTTTTATACCTCATGTGTTTTTCTAGCTTCCCCTTAAATGCATCTATGCTATTCAACTCAACTACTCTTTGTGGTGGCGAGTTCCACATTCTTACCACTCATTGGGTAAAGAAATTTCTCCTGAAATACCTATGGGATATATTGGTGACTATCTTATATTTATGGCCCCTAATTCTGGTCTCCCCCACAAGTGGAAACATCTGCTCTACGTCTACCCGATCAAACCCCTTCCTAATTTTAAAGAAAAGAGCCCCAGCCTGTTCAGTCTTTCCTGGTAGGTATAACCTCTCAGTTCAGGTATCATCCTTGTAAAACTTTTTTGCACCTTCTCCAGTGCCTCTGTATCCTTTTCATAATATATAGAGGCCAGAACTGTTCACAGTACTCTAAGTGTGGTCTAACCAAGGTTAAATACAAGTTCAACATAACTTCACTGCTTTTCAATTCTATCCCTCTAGAAATGAACCCCAGTGCTTTGTTTACTTTTTATGGCCTTATTAACCTGCGCCACTACTTTTATTCCTCCATAACCCAAAGGGCTGAGGCCAATCCTAGCACTCCTGCTATTGTCGCAACTCGGGTGAGCATATTCAGCTGAGACCAGGGATGACTAACATCTAACTTTAATTTATCATTGAAGTTCATTCTTATCTATCTACTCATAGCCAGAGAATCACCTGCAATGGCTTCTCTTCCCGCTCCTGCATTGTTACCTCTGGCGTCCCCCAAGGATCTATCCTTGACCCCCTCCTATTTCTCATCCACATGCTGCCACTTGGCGACATCATCCGAAAACACTGCGTCAGTTTCCACATGTACGCTGATGTCACCCAGCTCTAGCTCACCACCACTTCTCTCGACTCCTCCACGGCCTCTAAATTGTCAGACTGCTTGTCCAACATCCAGTTCTGGATGAGCAGAAATTTTCTCCAATTAAGTATTGGGAAAACCGAAGCCATTGTTTTCAGTCCCCGCCACAAACTCCGTTCCCTAGCCACTGACTCCATCCCTCTCCCCAACATCTGTCTGAGGCTGAACCACACTGTTCGCAACCTCGGTGTCATATTTGACCCTGAAATGAGCTTCTGACCACATATCCGCGTCATAACTAAGACTGCCTATTTCCACCTCCGTAACATCGCCCGTCTCCGCCCTTGCCTCAGCTCATCTGCTGCTGAAACCCTCATCCATGCCTTTGTGACCTCTCGACTTGACTGTTCCAATGCACTCCTGGCTGGCCTCCCATACTCTATCCTACGTAAAAATGGAGGTCATCCAAAACTCAGCTGCCCGTATCCTAACTCGCACCAAGTCCCGTTCGCCCATCACCCCTGTGCTCGCTGACCTACATTGGCTCTCGGTTAAGCAACGCCTCGATTTCAAAATTCTCATTCTTGTTTTCAAATCCCTCCATGGCCTCGCCCCTCCCTATCTCTGTAATCTCCTCCAGCCCAACAACCCCCCGAGATATCTGCGCTCCTCTAATTCTGCCCTCTTGAGCATCCCTGATTATAATCGCTCTACTATTGGTGGCCGTGCCTTCTGGTGCCTGGGCCCTAAGCTCTGGAATTCCCTGCCTAAATCTCTCCGCATCTCTCTCCTCCTTTAAGACACTCCTTAAAACCTACCTGTTTGACCAAGCTTCTGGTCACCTGCCCTAATTTCTCCTTCTGTGGCTAGGTGTTAAATTTTTTGTCTTATAATACTCCTGTGAAGCGCCTTGGGATGTTTTATTATGTTAAAGGCGCTATATAAATACAAGTTGTTGTTGTTCAGGGTATTCCTCAATTTCGTTTAGGAGTGGGGGAAATCATACGTTGGGGTTACAATCATCTGTTTTACGCAGCTCTTACTTTCATGTATTCACATTTTTTTTCTTAATCACCTTTCGCCTAACTCCAGCCCTGCGATTCTGTGTTCACTTAACTTGACGGGTGGAAAATCAGGTGCAGCTTGTGCCCCTATTTTGCGACAGCTGCTCCTGGCAGGCAAGGTTCTTGCACCCGCACACTGAAAATCTGGGCCGTTACCTTTGAGTCTGTTTCTCCCTCCCTCTCCCTGCCCCGCCAGAGTAATAACATTCAAAATTCACTGCAGGCATCAAACAGTGTCCTTCTAGTAAAACTACCAGATAGCTGTCTTGGGAACAATCAAGTGCAGCCTTATGGAACTTTTCATACCAAGCACGTTCCAAATGGGGAAAAGGGGCTTTCATCTAATTTTCAGAAAGCAATACCAACTGTCGCAAAGGAAGTATCTCATTACCACCCCCTTTTGCCTAGCACCATCTTCACTTTTGTCATTTAATCACGCCTGCCCTCCACCCTTTCACAGACCTTATTCCTTTCCTGCCCTCCCTGCCTTTTCCCTGGCTTTGCGCTTGCTTAAAAGCCATTCGTCTCTCCAATTCTGCTGTAAGATCATCGACCTGAAAGAGGCAATTTTAACCTAAAGCGCCAGTCGGGAATCCGACGGGATCAGGTGGAACACTGGATTTACAGAACAGGCTCGATGGGCTGAATGGTTTACTCCTGTTCCTATGTTTACAAGCGGCCCAATATAACTCTCCACAGGGGTTGTAAAGCCAGCATTGCACCTGATCCCAACAGTTTCCAGACTGGCGGGTTGGGTTAAAATTGACCTCCCCCCCGCCCCCCCCCCGTTAAATCGATTTCTCTCTCCACAGATGCCGTCTGACCTGCTGAGTGCTTCCAGCCTTTTTTGCTTTTATTCCAGATTTCCAGCATCTGCAGTATTTTCCTTCTGAATAAAAATATCTTAGGCTCCCTTTCTCTGTGCCAGCGACACATGGTGCCAGCCACTGATCTCCACCACTCTCCTTGGCTGTTAAGACCACAATTTAAGGACCCGCTTAAGCATGGCAGCGATTTTAGTCTCAAAATTATTTTGTAATGAATCAGCTCCTCAGCTGGTTATCTATTTGCGCTGGTGTTGAGGAGTGATCAGTTCGTTGCTGGAGAACAGAATGTTTTCTCACTCGGGGTCACTTTGCCCTAACAATGGGCCTTCATTGCCTCACCACCTCCACCACCTCGAATGAGTACCTCCCTGCTATGCCAATGTGGCATTTAAATTTTCCCCACCTGTCTCACGGTGTAGTTGAAGCATCATTACAATGAGGCTATCAAAAATGCTCTCACCAATTACTGTAAAACCGTCTTGAATCTTGGCCGTTTTATTCCGGACTAATTGGCACTAAGTAGAATATGTCTACTCTGGAATACGATTTGGATAGAGGCTGCCCAGACGAGCTGCAATTAGACTCCTTGGAGCCCACAGAGAGAAAAAGCGGCTACTTTTAATCGAACAGTTTGGGCAGGATCCATATCTATATCCCCAAAGTGAGGGAATTGTTTTTCAACTCATTGTACCATGCAGGCTCCCAATTATGATCTTTCTGCAAAACAATAAAAAGATGTAAAAAAAAGGTCTCTCCAACTAACGTACTTAAATGGCTGATTTATCCAGATTCACCCTGCACTCATCGCTGGAGAAGCTTTAGTTGTTAGGAGTCGAAGTGATAACAGAAAACCTAATAAAAAGTATTTTTATACCTCAGAAGCTTTAATGCAACTTTTATTTATGATTTTAGCCCTGCTTAAAAAGTACAGAAAGAAAGACTTATCACATCAGAAGTGTCTTCAACTGCTTATCCATATGTCGAATGACTATGAAGTGCAGTAACTGTTGCTTTGTAGGCAGAACATGTATTAATGGACCTCGCATGGAATTTGATAATGGCAAGTTGGATGGTACGTTACTGTATAACAACAGGTGCATTTTTCGGTGTAACGCACAATGTATTATACTGTTGCTAAAGCTGGAGCTGTGTTTAAGCTATCCTGTCTCTTTAAGAACATAAGAAATAGGAGCAGGAATAAGCTACTTGGCCCCTCGAGCCTGCTCTGCCATTCAATAAGATCATGACTGATCTTGGGCTCAAAGCCACTTCCCTGCCCGCTCCCCATAACCCTTCACTCCCTTATCTTGCAAAAATCTGTCCATCTCCACTTTAAATGTATTTAATGACCCAGCCTCCACGGCTCTCTGGGGCAGAGAATTCTACAGATTTACGACCCTCTGAGAGAAGAAATTCCTCCTCATCTCAGTTCTAAAAGGGTGACCCTTTATTCTGAAACTATGCCCCCGAGTTCTAGATTTCCCCATGAGGGGAAACATCCTCTCTGCATCTACCTTGTCGAGCCCCCTCAGTATCTTATATGTTTCAATAAGATCACCCCTCATTCTTCTAAATTCCAATGAGTATCGGCCCAGCCTGCTCAAACTTTCTTCATAAGTCAACCCCCTCATCTCCGGAATCAACCTAGTGAATCGTCTCTGAACTGCCTCCAATGCAAGTATATCCTTCCTTAAATAAGGAGACCAAAACTGTACGCAGTACTCAAGTACTAAGGCCAGAAAATCTAGTTGTTATAAGCAAACGCAGCCTGAGGTTATTCAAAAATGTCACTGGTGTTTGGTGAGGGAAGTTTGCAGATGGCAATTTGTCTGTAAATTTCCAGATTCAGGTCAGGAATAAGAAACACCATCAAATGACCAGCTTTCTTCTTTTTAATACATTTGACACTCTGAAGTGTGACCTCTGAAATGCAAGGTAGTTCTCAAGCCTAGATTCTCAGCTTCAGTGGAATTAGAGTGAGCCTTCAGGTTCCACTGCATTCCCTGCCCCAGTCGAGTGGAAGCTCTAGGCCAACATACCTATCAGGCAGATAAACGCACATTATATCTACACATTCTGAACAATATTAGTCTCAGTAGTTGCTTTTTTTTGACAATTTCTCAACTAAAATATTTGCTCTTGGGCTACACATGTGAACGCTCCCACAATGTGCTACTATCATGCACACAAGTGATTACATTGGAAAGAAGTCATTTTAAATGTTTAATGAAATCATTACTTTTTGAGCATTTTATCATCAAAACCTCTAATCTGCTGTAGACAGTTATGTCATGCAACTCGATATAATGAGATCTGATATATTGTGACACTCTCCGGCTCTGCTAAGCTTCACGCACTAATACTCTTTAGCCATTGGCTGCTGCACAAGTGGGCGTTGATTCAAAGAACCAGAAAGACTGCTCATACACTAACTTCAGCTCTTTGAATCAGGGCACCACATATACTAATAGTACACAGGGGCACAAGATCTCTTCCACTATTTATACAATTCACATGGCATATGGATTAGATAGACTTTAATCAATTTGGTCATTATCAATTAAAAGGCATTGATCTGCACGTCCATTATTTTGGCCTACAGCCACATTTTTCTCATTCAATACTCTTAAGCTCCAAATACTCCATCGCCTCATGCTCCTCCCATCCTCACTATATTGTAACCAATGCTCACCACATCCTTTCCTACTCTGAACTCTTCACTGCCTGAAAGGGTGGTGGTAGCTGATTCAATAGTAACATTCAAAAGGGAATTGGATAAATTCTAGCAGCGGAAAAATTACAGGGCTATGGGGAAAGAGCAGGGGAGTGAGATTAATTGGATAGCTCTACGAAAGAGGCACAGGCACGATGGGCCGAATGGCCTCTTTCTGTGCTGTATCATTCTATGACTCTATTCTCTTCCTCCTGCATGCTACAGGATTGTAAAACCCAAGCATGGTGTCACTTAGTCACTATTTCCTAGTCTTTTCATCCTTGATGCTCTCCTGTATTGCGGGTCCTGATCTTTCACCCAAGTTTCTCAATTTCTTAAAAAGATTGTAAACTCAGATACTGAAACCCTTGATAAAAAATACCTTTGGTTTCACTGTTAGTATTGAATTATAACTTAAGTTATCAGTAATTTTATTCAACATTATTTTACCCATTTTCCTGGCTTCCCACCACACTGTCCTCATTCAGCCAAGCAGCAGCATGAGCCAGGCCAAGGGCTTCTCTATGTCCATTCGCAACTCCTCAGATAACGAAGCAGTCCGTGCGCACATGCAGCAAGACCTGGACAACATCCAGGCTTGGTCTGATAAGTGGCAAGCAATATTCATGCCACACAAGTGCCAGGCAATGACCATCTCCGACAAGAGAGAGTCTAATCACCTCCCCTTGACATTCAATGGCATTGCCATTGTTGAATCCCCCACCAACAACATCCTGGGGGTGACCATTGACCAGAAACTTAACCGGGCCAGCCACATAAATACTGTGGCTACAAGAGCAGGTAACAGGCTGGGTATTCTGTGGCGAGTGACTCACCTCCTGACTCCCCAAAGCCTTTCTACCATCTATAAAGCACAAGTCAGAAGTGTGATGGAATACTATCCACTTTCCTGGATGAGTGCAGCTCCAACAACACTCAAGAAGCTCGACACCATCCAAGACAAAGCAGCCCGCTTGATTGGCACCCCATCCACCACCTTAAATATTCGCTCCCATCCACCACTGGCACAAGGTGGCTGCAGTGTATACCATCTACAAGATGCACTGCAGCAACTCACCAAGGCTTCTTCGACAGCACTCCCAAATCCGTGACCTCAACAACCTAGGAGGACAAGGGCAGCAGGCGCATGGGAACCCCACCACCTCCAAGTTCCCCTCCAAGTCACACACCATCCTGACTTGGAAATATATAGTATTTCCTTTATCGTTGCTGGGTCAAAAAAGACAAATTAGGGATGGACAATAAATGCTGGCCTTGCCATTAATGCCCGCATCCCGCGAATGAATTAAAAAAAAAATGTTGTTATCTGTGTTTTCCCACATCAGATGACTAGAGCAGGATAATTCTTCACCCCCACTCCTGCCCGCCACCCACCTCCCATCCCGCCCCCCCCCCCACCCACCCCCCGCCACATCTGTTACCCTCCCAGAAATAGAGTGCTCTATTGCACACTTTGATTTTTTGTCCCAGAAACCCATACTTCAGGTACCAGCAAGGTTTATTGAGTAAAAGACAAGGACAATCGTGGTCTAATGACTAGGCGACATCAAGCTCGGGCTTTAAAACCCAGAAGATTGTAGGAGAAAGGAGACACATTGAGCGGAACCAAGGACTTTTAGATCCTGTGAAACAAAATGAATTAGGGGATGGTATGGTCAGTCTTAATTCTCATAACTGTGAGAAGAGGAAAGAGGAAGAGTGTGAATGTTTGGAACTTAAGGAGCAAGAGTAAAAGCTCTGAGCTGTATTGAGAATCATAGTACCAATGAAACGGAAACAAGAAAGCTACAATAGTGCAAGAGACTAGAAGTGAGAGGGGTACACCTATCAGCGAACAAGCTTTTTCTTGAATTGAATAATTAAGCTTTCATTATTCGCTGAAATATTGGAATGTCTAAACTTGAAATTGAGAAGATTGTTGAAAGCGATTTGAAGATAGTAACCTATATAATCATGATATCTAATAATGCTTGCATTTACATAATGCCTTTGCAGATCAGAACTTCTCAAAGCACTTCACACAGAGAATTTCTATTTGATGTGCGGTGACTGTTGTCATGTAGGGAAATGTGCCAGCAAAATCTCACAAATAGCAATGAGCTGTATGATCAGTTAGCAAGTGAAAGAGGAATCTCCAGGCCCCCAGAGAAGTTTCTGTTATCCCTGGGATCTTTAATATCTACCGAAAGAAGCATCTCATTCTAAGGGCAGTGCCTTCGACAAGGCAGCTTTCTCTCAGAACAAGCCAGCAGTGAATAGAAAGCATTCCATGCAACTGCTGCAGTGTTAGCCTATTCAGTATATTACAGTGTAAAGCAATGATTAAATTCTTTATATTATCCTTAGCTTTTAAGCGAATTTCTGTTAACAATGTTCAGTTAGTGAAAGGGATTCCAGTCAGACTGTGTTTTAATTGATATGGAGAGGCATTAAAACTATTTCTGTTAGCTCTAGCTTTGAAAAGGCACCTACGCTAGATTTGGACAATTCGTGAGGGAGTCAAGTTCTGGGGAGTTATTCTTCTAAAAACTGAAGTCCAGCTAATTGGATGAGATAATACATTTAAGCATGTGGATTCTCACAAAGCCAGAGTGAAAGAACGCATGTTGCAATGAATTCTCCAGTACCCTGTACCGTAAATGTCTGAAATATATAGTAATGGTTATCATTGTATATGTGTAATCCGTGCCCATCTTTCTCCGAACTCCAAGTTTGAATCCCTCCAATCAGATTACCATCCCTGCCACAGTACCGAAACAGCTCTTATCAAAGTCACAAATGACATCTTTTGTGACTGTGACAAAGGTAAGCTATCCCTCCTCTTCCTTCTCGACCTGTCTGCAGCCTTTGATACGGTTGACTACACCATCCTCCTCCAATGCCTCTCCACCATCGTCCAGTTGGGTGGGACTGCGCTTGCCTGGTTCCATTCTTATCTATCTAATCGTAGGCAGAGAATCACCTGCAATGGCTTCCCTTCCTGCTCCCATGTTGTTACCTCTGGTGTCCCCCAAGGATCTATCCTTGGCCCCCTCCTATTTCCCATCTAAGTGCTGACCCTCGGTGACATCATCCGAAAACACTGAAAAGAAAGAAAGACTTGCATTTATATAGCGCCTTTCATGACCACCAGACGTCCCAAAGCACTTTACAGCCAATGAAGTACTTTTTTTTTTAAAGTGTAGTCACTGTTGTAATGTAGGAAACTGCATCAGTTTCCACATGTAAGCTGATAACTAAATATTGGGAAGACCGAAGCCGTTGTCTTTGGTCCCCGCCACAAACTCCATTCCCTAGCTATCGACTCCATACCTCTCCCTGGCAACCATCTGAGGCTGAACCAGACTGTTCGAAACCTTGGCATCCTACTTGACCCCGAGATGAGCTTCCGACCACATATCCGTGCCATCACTAAGACCACCTATTTCCACCTCCCGACTTGTAAAATTCGCAATTATCGCCCATCCAGATACATCAATACGCAAATTCCCCACGGCTCTACAATGAGAGAGCCATTCTCGGGTGATTACGTCAGTATTCGAGGAGGCCCCAAAACCAGTCAGGGAGACTCCTAGCCGGTTCGACAATGGGGAAAACATTAACGGGTAGTTGGCCAGTTTAAGGTGCTACCAAAACCCATTAAAGGAAAGAATCGCCCCATGCTGGGAGTTTTGTGCACCAGCATTTCACAAAGGACAAACATTAAGATTTGAGCGGGAGATAAGGGAACACAGCACTATAACTATAGTGAACAAATGTCCATCGGTCTCTTGATTCGACTCTTGACTCGGGCTGAACTCTTGCTTATTATTCTCTTATCTGGCTGATGACTGTTGAACTCTTATTCGCTTGCCACTTCATGGACTCGCTTGACTGGTGAGCTTTTGATTGTCTCTCTGGACTTCTACAACCGTGTCCGAGCACTGTCGAGTTCTTCATGACAACGGGGAGCCCAGCCTGCTAGCCGGAGCAGAGAAGATAAACAAGTGGGGTACAGAGACCCCTTCAAACACGTGACAGTCAGGCGCTGCAGCGAAACGAGCCGAGTGCCTCATTTTAAAATTCTCCGAAGTATCACGAGTGGTGAGCATGTTTCACGATCCTACAAATCTAGATTAGTGTAGGTATTGATAGGGGAGGGTGGTTTTATTATGGATAAATATAATGTGTTCCCCTTTTTACGATGTGCCGGGCGTTCCTCATTACCCTAGACCAAGTTTTATGAATGTATGTATACTTGTACTGTCATTAATTTGTGCCTATGACATGTACTTCATGATTTTGGACGTTATGCAATAAAGATTTCCATTTCGTACTATTCAACCGGGTCTATTTGAGTTTTTCTCTGCATTACTGCTCTCGCACCTAAGTCCAGTGTTAGAACCGTAAGGGCGAGTGGGTCGAACCACTCACAGGTGCTTATTGCAACAAGGCTGGCTGGAGACCAGAGCAAGCAATAGTATTAGGCAACAAAGGCCTAACCCCGCACAAGCACCTACGACCGAACCCCTTACAGAAAATGGCGACCGCGGCACGAGACTGGCAGCGAGAGAGTAATGTTTTAGACCCTGGTGTGAATAGGCGAAATGTGATGGATGAGAGGGTAGCCGACTATGTGTTTGGGAAGGTTAACTTAACCAAAAGGTGGATAAGTGACCTGCTGATGGATAAGCGTCCGCTAGACGCAGCCATCAAATGGACAGACAGTGAAGAGCATAAGAAGTCGGTAGAGAAAGCGGTCTGGCTGATGTGCTACAAGAAGCAAGTCCAACTTTCGGACCAGGTCATTGTGGCACAGGCAGCTCAGATCAGGGAATTGGAAGTTGAGATGGAGGAAAAGATCACGGGAGGACAGAAACTCATTGCATGCTTGAATGCGTTACATCAGGAACGCCAGATAGTAGCCAACCACCATGAGGCTAAAATAGAATGGCCCAGAAATTAAAGACGGAGCCTTCGTGCAGGGGTAAGGCTTCCCCGCGATATCTCACTGCGCGCCTGCCTTTTCATTCCGAGCTCGCACGAACTTGATTTTCTAGACAGCAGCTGTGCAGTGCTTCCATATCCCACAGGCGCAGTTAATTCGTGCGAGCTGTGGGATCACGTGATTAAGTTTGAGCCAATGGCAGCACACCATCTTTCATTCATAGTTTTCACATCAAGTGCTGTGAAAGCTATGAATCTATACCCCCTCAAAAGAACAGCTAAACCTCAATTAATTTTTTTTTTTAAACCATCGCATTAATAAAATAAGTATAGTTAAATAAATTAACCACTTTAAACAAAAAATTAAATTTTTGAAAAAATTTAAAATCGTTTAAAAAGTTATAAAAATAAACTTACCTTTCTTTAAAGTCTCTAAAAAAGATATACCTGTTGAAAAAAATTCAAAATAATACTTAATTAACTACTTACCTTGTTAAAAGAGGGTCTCACGCCTCCTTTCTTTATGTACAAAATCTTCCATGCTTACCTGCGCGTTCAAAGCACTAAGTGCACTGCGTGCGCGCAGCCTGTAGCGCGCACGCGGTTCACTTAGGAACCGCCCCCTTTTGAAATCACCAAGTGCCGGTTTTCAGCGCATGCGCAGTGCATGCAGAAAACCGGCAATTGGAGACAGAATACGCGAGAGTACACAGTGCGTACTCTCGCGTAGAGACACTAATTTTTGGGCCATTACCTAGAGTGTCAGGTCACGGAATCAAAGTTAAACGAGGGTAGGATTAGAGAACGGTGTATCCGCCTAGCTAACCAGATAAAAGCCCAAGAAGAAAGCTTGCTGGGAGTTAGGGCGGCATATAAGATGGCCCTCGAGGATAGGCATGAGGGAGCCGACCACAGTGTTTGCCAGAAGGAGATAGGGAACCTAAGAGAGGCCCTGAATAAGGCAAACGGCATGGTGTGCCTCATCAGCCCGTCAGCAAACCAGCCACAGGTGGGTAGGGAATTCCCAAAATCCCTACCAGACAAAGCAGAGGAGGTATTTGCCACTGCACCCTCCGCGCCACCCAGCTATTCGGCAACCTGGGTAAGGAAGGAAGTGGTGGAAATAGAAGAGGAGGTCCCCGAGGTAGGACAATCCCTAGAGGTAGTGTCGAAGCCGGGACCGTTGTGTCCGCTCACAGGTCACAAGAGGGGCCCGAACGGAGCCAATGGGGAGGACGGGGATGTCCTGAACCAGCTTGTGTTGCCTCACAGCTCACACCAGCTGAGAGCAATGATTAGTCATGTACGGAAGCTGTCTGAGTCAGACGACCCTTCCGTACACTTCAGGGAGGTAGAACAGACCGCAGCAATTAATGGCTGCGACGATGCGGAAAAGACTAAAATGTTGCTGTTCTCGTTAGAAAGCTCGATCCTCCAGTGTCTCTCAGACGAGAGCAAGAGGGGAAATAATACCTATGAGAGGTTAAGGGACGAGGTCCTAGAAGTGTTGGGGGCGGACGACGAAGGTCCGTTCGTTAGATTGGGTCAGACAGTTGAGATGGAGGGAGAACCCCCGAAGGTTTTCGCCGACAGGCTGTGGCCAGTATACCAGCGTAGCTGCCCAGGTGCGCCAGCGCGCGCCTATCTGGACGGTGTCGGTTTAACTCATTGGCTCAGGTGTTTAGTAGCCAACAGTTTGCCAGCCGTGAGGGAGCAGGCCAAAGCGTGGTTTGATCCCACTAACCCCGCCACTACAGAGGAGTCGGTCCTAAATCGACTCACGATAGGGTATCGGAACACTAGGAGCACGGGAGCGCGTCCCCTTAAGGGAAAGGTGCATGAGGCACGGCCCGCAGCCCCGGCTCAAAAGGAGTGGCATCAGGAGGGAAACCGCGCCCCGCAAGCCAGTGGTGCTTGTTACGGGTGCGGGAAGACAGGTCACTGGCGTAAGAACTGTAGGAACCCCTGGAAGGACCTCAGGGATAAAAATCCCGCAGCCCGAACCCAAGCGCCTGTCTCTGAGAGAGGAGCTGGTGTGCCTATCCATCCCGATGCGATAGAATCAATGTTAGGAGCCATGCGGTCTCTTATGATTTCGCACGGGGAGGTAGCAACAGCCCCATACCACCCAGGCTTCTGACTGGAACCGGTGCAGCCTGCCTACCTGTGTCCCTCTGAAAGACACGCACAGGAGGGGGTCTCCTGTAAGGAGGCCAGGTTAAAAGAGCAGGCCTTACGGGAGGAGAACGCCCGTTTAATGGGGAAAGTAGACGGGCTAGAAGGGCAGCTTAGAGACATAAAAGCAGCCTACAGGGTAGCCAGGAGCAGGGAGTATGAGGATTTAAAACAGGATAGAAATCTGCAGCCTCCAGCAGGTGAGATTTCACAGAAACAAGCAGGGGCGGTGGCCTGTCTTAGGGGAGGGGCCAGACCTGCGAGTGGGGACTCTCAGCCCCAAGCAGGACAGCAGGGCACACAGACCGGTAAAGCAGCCTGCTTGAGAGGAGAGGACATTCTAGAAAAGTGTAGGATCTTTTCTTGGGGTTGGGATTCCGATGAGGAAGAGCTCGAGGAGCTCGACCAAGATAGTGACCCGATCGGAGAGGTGCTGAGATCGGAGGAGGAAAGGTTCGTCCTCGACTCAAGCTTAGGGGAGATAGGGATTGCGAGTGGAGATCCACACAGGGTGGAATCAGAAACTGCAGGTCCCGAGTCCAGGGGGGCGGAGCTAGGGGAGACGGAGCCAGCGGCTGTGGTAGGACCACAGGTCGTGACGGTGGAAGTCTCGGAACCCGGTCCGTCAGCCCTGGAAGTCTTGCCCTTGGGGGAGGTAGGGATTGCGAGTGGAGGACCAGATACTGGGCCAAGTAGGGTGGTACCAGAAACTGCAAATCCCGAGTTCAGGGAAGCGGAGCCAGGGGAGACGGAGCCAGCGGCTGTGGTAGGACCACAGGCCGTGACGGTGGAAGTCTCGGTACCCGGTCCGTCGGCCCTGGAAACCTTGTCCAATGTAGCCCTCCGTAGGTCAGGTCAGACACCCCAGCCCAGGAAGGCGTGGTCAAGTCCCCCGTACGCCCCCAGGCGTAAGTTCAAGGTCAAGGCAGCCCAGGGAGATCCCAGTCCCAGCGCAGCAGCGACAGGCTGCAGCAGATCAAAGGAAGGGGTCAGTGCCCTCCCACCATTGGGAAAAGCTTGTGGCAGCCTTCGCAGAATTTAGGTAGGCCGCCCTGGGAATGGGCGGCGCTGTACAGTTTATAAGTTTAGGATAAGTTTATAAGTTTATAAGTTTAAGTTTATAGTTTTAAATCAGGTTAAGTTTGTAGTTTAATTTTTTAACAGAAAATGGTAAAATGATGGGAGTTAGAGATAGGAATAGTTAAAGTCTATCCAGCATACATGTCTTTTTACGTGAGACGAGGTCAAGGGACCCGCTCACCCTTCACAAAAGCCAGAGACTCTTGGGAGGCTGGCTACAGCATTTTATCTGATCACAGGAACCAGGAAAGATGGAAAGGATTCTGATAGTGCTCGCAACGATCGGATATCGATTGGCCTATCGGGGCCTCACCAAGGATGTCGTTGTGTTTGGTTGCTCCGGGGACACGGCCCCCATCGCGACGGATGGGACCGGGAAGCGAAAGGCTGAGGAGACCGCCACTTATTTCCACAAGGGAAGGTGGCCGGGATGGCTGGGAATGAATTCAACGGAATACTCCAGTGCATCGGGATTTGCCTACAAAGAGACTTCTTTACTGTGCCCCAGAGTGAGGATCATTGCACCCAGAATCAGCGTCACCGTCGGCAAAAGGATTTGTTTGACATGCAATGGGAAGGTCCCATTGAGCCGATGGTGGTTACGGAAATTGAGCAAGAATATGAGAAATTCCTCGGTCGAGTGGGAGCGATTGGGTAACAATACCCATCGGACAATTACGGGGACTAACGGACAATTGAAAGTCTGTTGGGACAAATGGTGGGAACCGGATGAGGGAATTTATGTTTGTATGTGGGGATCGAAGTACGTTTGCCCCAAGGGTATATCCATATTTTTCGTAAACCAGTGGCAGGATAACGGGAAAGGGATGAGGTGGGATGTCAGCACCAGGGGGTGCGGAGCTCCATACTCCCCGATCCCGGTAAACACCACTGAACTCATCACGTGCCCACGCAAGGCCCCGCCCACGATTCCGGTGGTTTTGGCTCAGGAGGAAGGGTGCCCTAAAACCACTAAGGGGCCCAGGAATGGTTTGGTACTGGTCCCAACAGACCAGATACTATTTCAGGGGGTACATTATGCGGTGGCCTCGGTGATTTTAAATCTCACCAAGGTGCGGTTGCCAGAGTGGTGCCCCAAAGAGACGGAACAATTGTACCAGGTCCTGTTGACAAACATGTTCAGACAATTCTACGAGTTTGATTTTGCAGAGATTGACAAGACAAGCTTGTACACCACACCACACAAAGTTTTGGGTCAGGTGGGGAGACAAAGAAGGGGTATTGTGAACGATATGTTCACCGCCTTTAATACAGGAACATCTGTGGTCAACGCTCTAGACAACGTGGAGCTGCAGACCCAGATCAATGGTTTAAAAACACAATTAAAAAGCATCCTCACAAGCGAAAACAAGGTAGTAGGGTCTGAGTTACATGAGGACCAGGCCATGACACTACACTTAAAGGAGATTATAGCAGAGCTGGAGAAACACGCGAGAACGATAAATGCCCTGATTAGGGAAGATCGGAATGCATCCGATCAAGCTGCGCAGAACGAGGTGTGCGTACTATACGGGGCGTGGTTACTGGGCGAGGGCCGCAGTAATTTGGAGGATTTAAAACAAGGTTTGGTCCCGTCCTGGATAAGTAACAGACACCTGCAGGCGCTCCACCCTTTTCAGAACGCATTAAGCCCGTGCCAGCTCAGGCTAGCCTCAGAGGCGTACCCAGTCCCCGTGGACTGCGGACGGTCAAACCATACCATCATGGGTATAGTATTACGTATGCCGGTTTTGGGCGACACGGCAAAGCCCGCCCCGGTGTATCGGGTAGAGAACATTGGTGTCATTCAGGGGGGAGCCCACATTCGCTACGCAGCGGTCCCACCTTACGTCATCCGCTGGGAGCAAACGATGACAGGTACCGATCTCTCGGGTTGTCGTGGCCGGGGAGCACACATAATACTGTGTCCCCAGCACTTGAATGCCTTTTTAACACCACAATGCGGGTTCAGAACGGCTGGCGCCAAGCCCATGAATTGCACCATGGAGGCAATGACACAAGATCATGTGCCTCCGCAGGTGGCATACATAGGGGGTGGAACATATTGCGTTACCACTGCAGCGCAACACTACCAGCATGGAAACCGCAGCCGGTGAGTGACAGCAGTTTCTGTTTTAAACCCAGGGCTGAAGTTCAAGTGGCACAGCAGCGAATTGTCCCGATCCCTGAACCATCCACTGTTCATCTAACAGTAAAAGAGAATTTCACCGACTTGCAGCGATTCATCGCGCATTTCGGATACATCATTCCCCCTCTCCCTGAACTCCTCACCAAGCTTTTGAAAGCCGTCGCGGTATCGCAAAAACATTTTTACACCCTAGAACAAAAGACTGTCGAAATAGGGACAGAAATTCTAGACATAGTATTCCCACCGTGGTGGGACCTGTTCACCAATATTGAAGTGCCTTGATGGATCAGGATAGCCTCCCACATTTTAGTTGTGTGCCAAGTAATAATTGTAGTGTACCTATTGGTCGTGCACTGCAAGAGAGGCAAGCGCCTCACAAAGCAGGAGAACACAGGAGAGTGGAGAGAACGTTACGTGCGCGTGCACAAGGAAAGCGGCGCGTAAACGGCCAGGATGACGCCGCTCCATTTTACCATGTGTGTTTTTGTAATTGATTGTTAGTTATGAAGATATGTAACCAAGTTTGGAACTTTGTATTTTAAAAGAGTGGTTCTTGATTATTTTTAACTTTTGTATTTTTAAAATGGTTGTTTGATTATTTTTTCCTTGTATAATAAAATACATATACAGGTGCTGCGAGAGGCATCGGCCTGTTGCACCTGGAAGATGTATACGCGATGTAAGTTTAAAAGGCAATACTGCCTACAGTTTTGTCCAAGTTTTAGACAAAGTAATTTTCCCTGGGAAATGAGGATGGCATGGAGACCCTAGATAGTTTAAGTTAAGGGAGAGTTTGGATGTGGAGAATCGGGATAATTTTGCTCACCACCACTTTTAATTGATACGATAAGCGGAGTTATTCGCATCAACAGGAGGGACTGTAAAATTCGCAATTATCGCGATTCGAAATAACGAGATAAAGCAGATTCGTTTCATCAGTTTTATTTCAACTAAATGCTGTCATGATTAAACAGCACACAGAAGCCTGTAAAATGGCCGCCGCGCCTCGTGGCAGAAGCTTCCAGAATTTTCAGTGGGCAGACAAAATGGCGTTCGAATAAACATTTATAAGTAATACGCAGCAAACACTGATAAAGACAGGATGCAACCTGTCTGCATTCGACACAATAGCAAAGATATAAGTGCTGGAATCATTTTCCATGCACAAGTAAGGACCATTGTACTGGGCAATCGAAGGCCCATCCAGATACATCAATACGCAAATTCCCCACGGCTCTACAATGAGAGAGCCATTCTCGGGTGATTACGTCAGTATTCGAGCAGGCCCCAAAACCAGTCAGGGAGACTCCTAGCCGGTTCGACAATGGGGAAAGCATTAACGGGTAGTTGGCCAGTTTAAGGTGCTACCAAAACCCATTAAAGGAAAGAATCGCCCCATGCTGGGAGTTTTGTGCACCAGCATTTCACAAAGGACAAACATTAAGATTTGAGCGGGAGATAAGGGAACACAGCACTATAACTATAGTGAACAAATGTCCATCGGTCTCTTGATTCGACTTTTGACTCGGGCTGAACTCTTGCTTATTATTCTCTTATCTGGCTGATGACTGCTGAACTCTTATTCGCTTGCCGCTTCATGGACTCGCTTGACTGGTGAGCTTTTGATTGTCTCTCTGGACTTCTACAACCGTGTCCGAGCACTGTCGAGTTCTTCATGACAACGGGGAGCCCAGCCTGCTAGCCGGAGCAGAGAAGATAAACAAGTGGGGTACAGAGACCCCTTCAAACACATGACAGTCAGGCGCTGCAGCGAAACGAGCCGAATGCCTCATTTTAAAATTCTCCGAAGTATCACGAGTGGTGAGCATGTTTCCCGATCCTACAAATCTAGATTAGTGTAGGTATTGATAGGGGAGGGTGGTTTTATTAAGGATAAATATAATGTGTTCCCCTTTTTACGATGTGCCGGGCGTTCCTCATTACCCTAGACCAAGTTTTATGAATGTATGTATACTTGTACTGTCATTAATTCGCACCTAAGTCCAGTGTTAGAACCGTAAGGGCGAGTGGGTCGAACCACTCACAGGTGCTTATTGCAACAAGGCTGGCCGGAGACCAGAGCAAGCAATAGTATTAGGCAACGAAGGCCTAACCCCGCACAAGCACCTACGACCGAACCCCTTACAGACTCCGTCCCTGCCTCAGCCTATCCGCTGCTGAAATCCTCATCCATGCCTTTGTTACCTCTAGACTTGACTATTCCAACGCAGTCCTGGCTGGCCTCCCACATTCTACCCTCCGTAAACTTGAGGTCATCCAAAACTCTGCTGCTTGTGTCCTAACTCGCACCAAGTCCCGTTCACCCATCACCCCTGTGCTTGCTGACCTACATTGGCTCCCGGTTAAACAACACCTCGATTTTTTAAAATCTCATCCTTGTTTTCAAATTCTTCCATGGCCTCGCCCCTCCCTATCTTCCAGCCCCACAACCCTCTGAGATATCTGTGCTCCTCCAATTCTGGCCCTTTGAGCATCAACAATTTCAATTGCTCCACCATTGGTGGCTGTGCCTTCAGCTACCAAGGCCCTCAGCTCTGGAAATCCTTCCCTAAACACCTCTCCGCCTCTCTACCTCTGTTTCCTCCTTTAAGACACGCCTTAAAACCTACTTCATCTGCCCCAATATCTCATTATGTGGCACGTGTCAAATTTTGTTTGATAATGCTCCTGTGAAGCGCTTTGGGATGTTTTACTGCATTAAAGTCGCTGTATAAATCTAAGTTGCTGTTGGTAATAATAGTTATCATTGTATGCTTAATTCCTATGAGAGCCACGAAATGCCTTTGAACCCTATTATCTAGTGGAATAACTTATAAATTTAGTAAGAATATCTGTTCCCTAACATTAGCATTTCTGAAATGGGAAGTAGTTACTCCACAAGTTACACGTACTTCATGGTTTCTATAGCCTATAATCAAGTCTAGTTCTTGTTGCAGTCCATGACTGTTTGAAGGTAGCACCTTGCTGCTTTGTCCTGGATTGGTTAATTGCACTGTACGGTTATCGCCATAGTCTAGTACCAGATTCAAACTTCATGCCGTTGGCAGAACAGTACAATTTGAAATGCAGTGTTTTGGGAGGGAGAGTTACCAAATCATTCATTAACTGAGATGTCCATTTTAGGAAGGATCACTTCCTATACAGCTTGATTTCAATTGGGAGAGGGATCCCAGAACCTTGTTCCAACCAACTCCATTTCTATCATTTGAGTCTACATTAGACTTTTTACACAAGTGTTAAAACTAATTTGTTGAACGAGATGCAACCCCAGTACCTTTAGCACTTTTCAACGTCAGTTGCACAATATAAGACATCTTGGCTTCTGCGAGCTGTAGTGCTCAAAATAACCCCTTGGCTTTTTGCCCGGACCAATATTCTTTCACCCACTGTGATGACAGACTGTGTTACCCATTCCCTCATGACCAATTAGTGAGTCAAGCTCATGAACGCTTGTGAGAAAACACAAAGAACGAACCCGGGGCTGCGAGTTACAAATCATCCCATAGAAAATGTGTATGGCCTCAGATGCTGACAGATAATATCAAGGCAGGTGCTTGCTGGAATATGACTCATAATGGATGAGTTTGAGCTGAAAAAGTTATGAAACAAAGGTTAGACAAAGCTAGAACTTGATAATATTTTTGTTCACAGTTCTTTTCTGCCTTATCCTGTGGTTTTAAATTGAGTGTCATTATCTTTGGATTCAACAGATGACGTGTGTTTTTTTATTTCGACTTCGTCACTCTGAACGCACGGGAATACTGTTTGTTACAAAAGGTCATATCATAGACCAACGGCATGTAACAAGTCTTCTGGCAAACAAGGCTAACTGCACTGTATCGGTTCAAGTTAAGTCAGGAATAAGCTGAGAGTTGTTAAAAATGGGCTTCGATAGGAGTTGCGTTTACAGGTCATTTTTCCTTTTAATCCACTGCCTTCAACCAAACATTGAATTTTTTTTTTTCAAATTACAGCTCTGGATCCAAATTTCTTGGTAGCTATAGAAAACATACAAAATTGACGGGCAGGAAAAGACCAGCTGATCCATCGAGCCTGCCCCACACACCATGAAGGCTGGTGCGTCATGGCCGCCTAGCAGGCCGTAACCTTCTGGGAGAGAAAAAACAGAGAACAAACCCAGGGGTTAATAAGGGAAAAAATTAATCAATGGCTGTTCCACAGTGATTGTATATCTTAGGTATTGAATCCACCAAAACCTCCCTGTCTTTTTCAATATCTTCCTTAACTATTTCAATATCCCACACGGAGTACTTGTTACTCATTTTTATTACTATGTTTAGTACTTTACAGTTGTCTATTAATTTTCATCCTTTTTTTTTAATTCGTTCATGGGATGTGGGTGTCGCTGGCAAGGCCAGCATTTATTGCCCATCCCCAGTTGCCCTTGAGAAGGTGGTGGTGAGGCGCCTTCTTGAACCACTGTAGTCCATGCGGTGAAGGGAGGGAGTTCCAGGATTTTGACCCAGCGAGGATGAAGAAACGGCGATATACTTCCAAGTCAGGATGGTGTGTGACTTGGAGGGGAACTTGGAGGTGGTGGCGTTCCCATGTGCCTGCTGCCCTTGTCCTTCTAGGTGGTAGAGGTCGCGGGTTTGGGAGGTGTTGCCAAAGAAGCCTTGGCGAGTTGCTGCAGTGCATCTTGTAGATGGTACACACTGCAGCCACGGTGCACTGGTGGTCGAGGGAGTGAATGTTTAAGGTGGTGGATGGGGTGCCAATCAAGTGGACTGCTTATGTGCCCACTTATATTGTTTTTAATTTATTCATTCACGAGGTGTGGGCATCGCCGGCAAGGCCAGCATTTGTTGCCCATCCCTAGTTGTCCTCGAGAAGGTGGTGGTGAGCCGCCTTCTTGAACCGCAGCAGTCTGTGTGGTGAAGGTACTCCCAAAGTGCTGTTAGGTAGGGAGTTCCAGGATTTTGACCTGGCGATGATGAAGGATCGGTGATATAGGTCCAAGCCAGGATGGTGTCTGGCATTATGAATACACCAATCTATAACACCTGGCAGTACAAAACAATAGGAGAGTGATCCCCGAAACATCCTCACACACCTCCCAGCAGCCAGCTCAGAGCTGCATCGAATCGGGCCTGGCAGCAGCTTACCCAGACTTGCAGCGTCCTGCCAACTGGTTTCAGAGTGGCACTGGCAGAGGCTTGGTGAGTCACCTAAGTCCCTTCTCAGCCATACATGCTGCATGGCGTGGGGATAAGAGGAAAAATGGACAATTAATTTCAATGTGGTTAGGGTCTATAATCAATCAAGGCCTGAACTACAGATTCCTCAGCCATAGACAAAGTCTAAATTGGCATCATATTTGTGCAACTGCATATGGCATTTCTTTATGCATGCGCTTTTTTTTTGTTAAAAACAAAACTTTAACCTGTAAACTAGTATATTTTGTTCAATCATTTTGTAAATTCCAAGCTACTTCCTCAGATTGAAATGCTTCTTCTAGAATCTCCGTGGCTTGTGACCCCTCTCAATGAAATTGACAATTCACTCCCATTAATGTGGAAATGTTTTCTGGTACAGGGTACAAGGCACTCAGGTTTACATTGGCACAGCCCAAACTCAATGTGCTTAGGACCCTTGCTCAAGTGTCAAATCAGTCTGGATGAGCTTTGCCAGAGGTGAAAGTTCTAACCCATTGGGACCCATGAAAAAAAGACACACACCTTTGGGTTCATTACTTAGTTCCTGCACTGTCTACAACTGTGGCATCTAAAACTACTGTTCCAATTGAGTCAAAGTTACTGCTGAATCTGAGGGCAGGACTCCTACACACTGGGACTGGGTGAAGGCTGCCAAAGGAAACTCAGCAATGACAGGAAGAAACCCTGTTTCACGAACCTTGATTTTATGGCATGTTTACCGTCTTATAATGAAATCTTTATATTTGGAGGGGGAATATTGTAAGCCAGGTTCTTGGAATTGTTGGTGTTGGAAATTCCATCATATTGGTGACAAGGGATGGAAAGCTCAGCAAATGCAGCCAAATTTTTATTTAATTATTTTGAAGACAACTTAAATATCTCCAATGCACAGTGACTGCATCACCTATAATGTCATAATCCACTTATTAACACCTTTATTAATGTCTTATATCACAGTTTAAGAAATCAACAGTTCCTTTGATCCTCTTTCGACCCCTCCATTGTCCCTGTACTGTCAAAGTGCTTCTCAAACATCCAGCCTTGGATGAGTTTCCAATGTGTAGCTGGAGCAAACTGTAGAGGCCAAAGCCATCATCTTCAGCCCATGCCACGAATTCCATACCCTTGACACTGACTTCATTCCCCTCTCTAGCCGCAGTCTCAAGCTGAAACCAATTGATCGTAATCTTAGTGTCCTAGTCAACCTTCAGTTGAACTTCTGATCCCATGTCCTCTGCATCACAAAGACCCCTTACTTCCACCTCCATAAAATTGCCTGCCTCCACCCCTACCTCAGCCCCTCTGCTACTGAAACCATCATCCATGCCTTTATCACTTCCAGACTCGACTACTCCAATGGTCTCCTGGCTGGCCTCCCAACCTCCGTGCTCTGTAAACTTCAGGTCACCTAATACTCTGCTATCCTGCTCACTGACCTAAATTTGGTCCCGATTCCCCCAATGCCGCAAATTTGAAATTTTTATGCTCAGGCTTAAATCCTTTCATGGCCTTGATTCTTCTTGTATCTCAAAGCCCTACAACTCCTCCCCAAAAACCTTGCAAGCCCAACAACCCCTTCCCAAACACTCCTTGCTCGGACTTTGGATTCTTATGCACCCCCACTCCCTTTGTTCCACTATTTTCTACTGTGCCTGCAGCCCTCCCGCCTTCCCTCCCTAAACCACTCCACCTCTCCAACTCCTCCTTTAAATCTACCTCTTTGACCAATATGTTGGTCATCCCTCCTAATTTCTCCTTCTTCGACTGAGCATCCATTTTCTTTGCGTCGCTGTGAAGCACTTTGAAATGGTTTTCTAAATTAAAGGTGTTTATATAAGTGCAAGCTGTTGTTGGTAAAAATAGTGTTTAATGCCCATGCCATTCATCTTTAATTAGTTTTCAGTAATGGATCCATGGGAGCTATCACGGAGCAGTGTTATATTTACAGCAACTGCTTTGTTTACTTTGGAATCTCAAAAGCACCTTATCCCCAATTATATGAATCAGGCTATAAAGCTTTATGGTCTCATCATTTTTGAATGGGTACAAGAGCATCATATTGATCAGAGGTCCTACACATTAATGATGCGCATACTGTGAGTTAACGATTATTGGGAAACCAATAGAAGTGCCAAGGTCTACAGTGCAGCATGCCACCAAGGTTAAGAAAATAAAAAAGAAGATAAATGAGGAAGTAGTGATACGGTGACACCAAACTTAGGTTTTAAAAGCTTGAAAATTTAAGCAAAAGGAAAGACAGTGAGGTAAATAGTTCCACAAATTTGAAGTCCCAGAAAAGAGTGACAGTGTGATTAATTTTAATTCAACACAGTGGTGGTGCAGGGTGGAGGAAGGTTGTATAGGACAGCAGTTTTTTTGTTGGACCTCAGCCTTCAGGCATCTGTAGAGCTGCTTTCTTGCTCTCAAGTTCTGTTGCTGTTTCCAGATCAGGAGTGCCTTGCGCTTGCGGCTTATTAGCTCCTGGATCTTCCAGGACCTCAAACCCAGCACCAAGCTCATGGTCTACAGAGCAGTAGTGATACCCTCCCTCCTGTATGCTTCAGAGACATGGACCATGTACAGCAGGCGCCTCAAAGCACTGGAGAGGTACCACCAATGCTGCCTCCGCAAGATCCTGCAAATCCATTGGCAGGATAGGCGCACCAACGTCAGTGTTCTCGCTCAGGCCAACATCCCCAGCATCGAAGCTTTGACCGCACTCAATCAGCTCCGAAGGACGGGCCACATTGTCCGCAAGCCCAATACGAGACTCCCAAAACAAGCACTCTGCTCGGAGCTCCGACACAGCAAGAGAGCCCCAGGTGGGCAGAGGAAACGCTTCAAGGACACCCTCAAAGCCTCCTTGAAAAAGTGCAACATCCCCCACTGACACCTGGGAATCCCTGGCCCAAGACTGCACAAAGTGGAGGAGAAGCATCCGGGAAGGCGCCGAACACCTCGAGTCACTTCGCCGGGAGCAAGCAGAAGCCAAGCGCAAACAGCGGAAGAAGCGCATGTCAACCCAAGCACCCCACCCACCCGCCCCTTCAACCACCGTCTGCCCCACCTGTGACAGAGACTGTATGTCCTGCAATGGACTCATCAGTCACCTGAGAACTCATTTTTAGTGTGGAAGCAAGTCATCCTCGGTTCCGAGGGACTGCCTAAGAAGAAGAAGGACAGCAGTATGAGTTCAGAGAAAAGGGTAAGGAAAGTTCAGAGGAGCACTGTCCACCCAGGACAGGCTGTACTCCCAGTGTCCCGGCCAACAGTCCGCCCTTGGCCAACACCAGCAAAACAGATCAACTCGCCATTCATCTCATTAGCTGTTTGTGAGAGCTTGCTGTGTGCAAAATGGTTGCCATGGTTGCCTATGAAACAACAGTATTTACACGTCAAAACAGTAATTCATTGACTGTGAAGCCCTTGCGATATCCTAAGGATATGAAAGGTGCAAATAAATGCAAGTTCTTTCTTTCTAATTATAATTGTAATAACCTAGGAATTCCAATTAACAGCAATGTAAATATTATTATGGCATTTTCAATTTGACAAAAGCTACACTGAAGAGGAGTTTAACTTCTCTCATTTTTCAGTGGTTACCTATGCAGCAGTGATGAATTATGCATCTTCATGTAAGAAAGAAATAAAGACTTACATTTATATAGCATCTTTCACAATCTCAGGACGTCCCAAAGTGCTTTACATCCAATGAAAGACTTTTGAAGTGTAGTCACTGTTGTAATGTAGGAAATGCAGCTATCAATTTGCGCATAGCAAGCTCCCACAAACAGCAAAGTGATAATGACCAGATCATCCGTTTTAGTGATGTTGATTGAGGATAACTATTGGCCAGGATACCAGGGATAACTTCCCTGCCCTTCTTCGAAATAGTGCCATGGGATCTTTTATGTCCACCTGAGAGGGCAGACGGGTTTAACATCTCATCCGAAAGACGGCACCTCCGACAGTGCAGCGCTCCCTCAGCACTGCACTGGAGTGTCAGCCTAGATTTTTGTGCTCAAGTCCCTGGAGTGGGACTGTGAACCCACAACCTTCTGACTCAGAGGCGAGAGTGCTACCCACTGAGCCACGATTGACACTGGTAATGAATATCAGACATATGTAATTTTAGAATTGTTTTGTTAGTTATGGCTTCTTCATGGTAATTGTGACCTCATGGCTGACACAGACGGTTGCGGTAATTACTTGTGGAGTGTGGCTAATTAAAAAGTTCGAAAGTTTAAAAATATTGATACTGCAAATCACTTATTAAGAAAAAACAGAGAAAGTAATTGGCTCTGGAGAAATCATGGGTAGCACAGTAATGGTGAATCCTTTTTTCATCAGCGAACTTCAAAGTGATTTGTTGTGCATTAATAATCAATTGTAATCACATTTTCACCCAGTGTAATTAACATTGGTCCCTTTATATTTCCAGTTTAATAAAAGCTAAGCGAGGCATAATTATTTCAACGCTAAGAGGTAGAGAGGGCAATGTGTAACTGAGTGAAATTTATAATTGTGAAATGCAATGCATAATTGTGTCGTTCAATGTGTAACTGTAAATAAATGTAAAACTGTATTGCATTGTGTAACTGAGAGTGTAATATGTAACTGTAAATCTAATGAGCAACCGAGTACTGTAATATGTAACTGCGTAAACTGTGTAGTGCAATGGAGATCTGGAGTGCAATGTGTAACTGTGAATGCGCTGCACAGTTACACATTGCATTACAACTACATACTGTACTACAGATATACATTTTAGTACAGTTGCCCATTGCACTAGACAGTTACACATTGCAGTACACAGTTGCTCACTGCATTTCAGTTTTCCATTTATTCAGTTATACATTGCACTGCACAATCGCACGGTGCAATGGGTAACTGGGAGTGCAATGGGCAACTATGTAGTGTACTGTGCAAAAGTGAATGCAAAGTGTAGCTGGAGTGTAAAGTGTGACTGTGATCACTTTCTACTGTTGACAGCTTTTAAATGCTTGTTTGAGACTAGGGAAAAGTGAAAATTTTATTTTTGTGTATTGTGCCAAAAAACAATCTCCACAGCCCACCACCCCAGATCTTAAGGTAAGGGGCGAGTTATGGGGGCAGGTGGAGTTGATCTATGAAAAAGGAGAGACTTGGTGGGCCTAACATCCTTTTCCTGTTCCTAAAAAAGCCCATCAGTTTAATTGTGAAGCAAATTCTCCCAAGTTTCTTTTGATTATTTAATGTGGCCTAATTGGCTGAACTTGTGCCGTCTCTTCCGCTCTGTTTGTTTCACACGTAGAGTGGATAAATGACCAGCAGGATCAAAGAAGGTATCTATTATCATCAGAGGACTATTTGAACTGCCACTATTTCTACAACACAATGAATTATAAAGTGCTTTGGGGTTTTATTTTTAAAAAGTGTTCCTGATTCAACTTTCTGATATCAAATTCTGTCTGATTACGCTCCTGTGAAGCGCCTTGGGACGTTTTACTACGTTAAAGGAGTTATATAAATGCAAGTTGTTGTTGTTTTCTTCCTTGTTTTCAAATCCCTCCATGGCCTCCAGCCCCTCCCTATCTCTGTAATCTCCTCCAGCCCCACAACTCTCCGAGATATCTGCACTCCTCCAATTCTGGCCTCTTGACCATCACCAATTTTAATCGCTCCACCATTTGTGGCCGTGCCTTCAGCTGCTGAGGCCCTAAGCTCTGGAATTCCCTCCATAAACCTCTCCGCCTCTCTATCTCACTCATCTCCTTTAAGACGCTCCTTAAAACCTACCTCTGTGACCAAGCTTTTGGTCATCTGCCCTAATATCTCCTTATGTGGCTCGGTGACAAATTTTGTTTGAGAACGCTCCTGTGAAGCGCCTTGGGACGTTTTACTACGTTAAATGCGCTATATAAATGTAAGTTATTGTTGTTGTTGTTTAACATCAGAGATATATAGAAAATCCCATTCTTGGATATTACATACAGCAAACATGCAAAGCCAGAAGACTTTCAAGAGAAAAAAAGAAAAGAAAGACTTGCATTTATATAGCGCCTTTCACGACCACCAGACGTCTCAAAGCGCTTTACAGTCAATGAAGTACTTTTGAAGTGTAGTCACTGTTGTAAAGTGGGACCACATAGGCAAGCAACAGAAATGATTCTGGAAATAAGGAATTCATGCTGCATTTACAATGCCACTTTTGTGTCGATGCAAAAGTGCATATCTATGTAAAAGTGGCAGCATAACTCAGAATACCAAATACACTAAAGCCATGAGGTGCGACAAGTCCTCCAAGGAGGTTGTCCCACACCAGCGTGAGTTTCCAAAGTGACCATATACTGCATACCATATTTATGAGGAGCTTTCCCCTCCTACATCACTGGCATGTTCTTAGCAGGCAGATTTAACAAAGTATTACCATCCATTTCCCTGATTAGAGGGCCTGGCCTTTATTGTATTAATATTGTTACAAATTTCAGGCTGCACTAGATATTCTCTTAGGTTTAATATCACTGGCCTCTACCATAAGAAAATTCCATACTCAATCAGGAGTTTACCTTTATTGCCCAATATCTAGCAATGCATTAGTGTGACCAGGGAGTCATTACAACTAAACCCCTCATTATGTGAACTTTAAAGTCTCACATCTCCCCACGTTCATTTATCCTATCTTCCGGAATGTGAACTGACAAGCACGCCAGTGAAACCAGACCGATTGTAAACCAACAAGCTGGTTCATTTTACATACTATAAATCAGTAAACAGTCTAACATTTACAGTGAATTTTAATCTATTTCATGATGCTCCTCATAACAGGGGAAATTAACATAGGAACAGAAGTAGGCTATTTTGCCCTTCGAGCCTGTTCTGCCATTCAATTAGATCATGGCTGATCAGTACCTCTCAACTCCATTTATCAGTTTTTGCTCCATATCCCTTGATACCTTTATCTCATAAAAATCTGTCAATATCAGTGTTGAATATTTCCATTGACCCAACATCCACATCCTTTTGAGGGAGAGAATTCCATATTTCCACTACCCTTTGTCGAAGAAAATACTTACTGATTTCACTTTAGGAATTAATTCTCAGAGTCTTGAAGCTGACTATGTATCAAAAACATACTATTCCTGAAATTCCACAGTAGATTTTCCAATCTTCCATCATAACTCTGGTGGGACACTGGCAGAACTCCAGGAAATTGATGTAAAACACCTCAAAATAGCAGATTAGACCATTTCTCTAAGGGTTCCACCTGTCCCCCAGGGGAGCAGTCTTCAAGCAAAGGGGCATGTCTTTATCAGTCAGAATCAAAGAATGATATAGCACAGAATGATTCAGTCCATCATGCCTGTGCCAGCTCTTTGAAAGAGCTATCCAATTCATCCCACTCCCCTGCTCTTTCCCCATAGCCCTGCAATTATTGCCTTTTCAAGTATATATCCAATTCCCTTTTGAAAGTTACTACAGTACTGAATCTGCATCCATTGCCCTTGCAAGCAGTGCATTCCAGAGCATAACTTGCTGCATAAAAGAAATTCTCCTCTTCTCCCCTCATAAAGTCATAGGGGGCGAAATTCGGTATCACCCCGTTTGGGGCGCAATTATCGGCTGGGCGCAAAGTTTAGCGCCTGGCGCTAATTATCGCCTCAGACTGCAAACTTGGCTTCTATCACCCCTGGAGGTGATTGGAGCGCTAAATCAGGCGCTACACACCTCTCTTAAGGCGCTACCGCCGAGGTGCGAGGCGTTACCTCAGAGCGCTGGCGAAGCTCATGTGATGTCAGTTAGCAATGGAACACAGACACACTGGCGCCAGCCAGTTCTTAAAGGGGAGGGTCGATCTTGCTCTCCATCCACACCCTGCTCATTGTAGCTTTGAATCTCGGCCTGGAGAGACCTGTTCATCAATTCTGCTGGAAAGAACAATGGAGAGGCCCAGGGAAAGAGCTCAGGGTGCAGCCCCCATAGTCTCTTCTAAATTGATGCAAGGAAGGTCAAATCAAAATGAACCTGCAAATTGTTGCTCAGTACCCAAAACTCCTTCACACAGCGTTGAATCTCTCCAGAAGTCTCTCTCTCTCTCTCAGAATGCATGGTGCAAAAATGTCGCCGACAAAAAAAGGCAGGAAGCAGCCGCCTTTAAATAACGTTCCCCCAGTCCCTTCCCAACTGCAAAACGTTCCCCTCTACCTGTCGTTGCTAGCGACAGGCGGAAAGGCAGGGGGCACCACTCAATATCCAGTCTGGGGCGCTACCGGGGCGTTGCACGCTCGACTGATGTCACGATCTGCGGGCACAGGATATCGTGGTGGTAGTGTTTAGCGCCGCCGCAAAATGTCTGGTCAATTTCACGAGCGGCGCAAACATCGCCGCACCCGGGCGCTAGTTGCTTTGCGCACCATTAGGGCGCTAACGGGAGGCGCAAAGCAACCGAATTTTTCCCCCATAGAGTCATAACGGCACAGAAGGTGGCCATTCAGCCCATCGAGTCCGTGTCGGCTCTCTATAGAGCAACCCAGTCAGTCCCATTCCCCTGCTCTATCCCCATAGCCCTGCAAGTTTATTTCCCTCAAGTGCCTATCCAGTCTCCCCTTGAAAACATTGAGTGTCTCCTCTTCCACCACTTCCGTCGGCAGCGAATTCCAGGTCATCACTACTCACGGTGTAAAAAAGTTTTTCCTCACGTCCCCCCTGTATCTCTTGCCCAAAACCTTAAATCTGTGTCCCCTAGTCCTTGTACCATCAATTAGTGGGAACAGCCTTTCCCCGTCTAGCCTATCCAAACCCGTCATAATCTTGTACACCTCTATCAAATCACCCCTCAACCTCCTTTGCTCTAATGAAAACAAATCCAGCTTCTCCAACCTGTCCTTGTAGCTAAGATCCCTCATCCCTGGAACCATTCTGGTAAATCTCCTCTGCACCCTCTCAAGGGCTTTCACATCTTTCCTAAAGTGTGGTGACCAGAACTGGACGCAATACTCCAGTTGTGGCCTAACCAACGCTTCATAAAGTTTCAGCATAACTTCTCTACTTTTCCCTCTTGATCTTTTGCTAATTATCTTAAATCTGTGTCCTTTGGTTACCGACCCTCCTGCCAGTGGAATCAATTTCTCCTTAGTTACTCTATCAAAACCCTTCATAATTTTGAACACCTCTATTAAGTCTCCCCTTAACCTTCTCTGCTGTAAGAAGAATAACCCCAGCTTCTTGAGACTCTCCACATAACTGAAGTCCCTCATCCCTGGTATCATTCTAGTCACTCTCCTCTGCAGAAGGTCATGGGTTCAAGCCCTACTCTGGAGACTTGAGCACTACAGTGCAGTTCTGAGGGAGTGCTGCACTGTCCGAGGTGCCGTCTTTCAGATGAGACATTAAACCGAGACCCTATCTGCCCTCTCAGATGGACGTAAAAGGTCACATGGCACAATTTGAAGAAGAAAAGAGCATTTCCTGGCTAACACATGCCTCAACCAACATCACTACAACAAATGAACTGGTCATTTATCTTACTGCTGTTTGTAGGAGCTTGCTGCATGCAAGGGCAATTAGAGATGGGCAATAAATGCTGACCTTGCCAGCGACGTCCACATCCCATGAAAACGAATTTAAAAAAATTTAAAAATGTCGTTGCTGCGTTTCCCTCCATTGCCATAGTGACTGCACTTTAAAAGTATTTCAATGGCAGTGAAATGCTTTGGGATGTCTAAAAGGTCATAAAAAGTACTACATTAAATGATTTCTTTCTTTTAATGAAAGCTCATGTCTCTGAGCAGCTAATTGAACTTTTTCTCCAAGGAGTTATTTGAAACTACATTGCAAGTGATACTTCTCTGCAAATATGTGAAAATGACAATTTTTCACAAAATACTGGATAGATATAGTTCAAAATCAATATACATCTTCAGTTACAACAGCCACACCAACTGCACCAGTAATAGATATCAAATCATTTGCCTGCAAGCAAAATATTCCTTTTTTTTATCACCGCAATCTATCTATTTGCCAAAAGGTTATAACATTTAAAAACATTCTACAATTGCAGTAGCTGTCAGCCTTTGTTAAAAACGCTGTTAATATTTCCCACAACACACTTGAGAGTTTGAACCCTACTTCAGGAATTGAGCACAATAATCTGGGCTTATACGCCAGTACAGCACAGAGAATATTGCTCTCCTTCAGATAAGATGCCAAACCAAGACTATGCTTGCTTACTCCGTGAATGTGGACGATCCCATGGCACTATTTGAATAAGAGCAGGGAGTTTTTCCAGTGTCCTGTCCAACGTGCTTCCCGCAATCAAAACCACCGAACCAGATTAACTGTTTTTACAAGCCATTGTCATTTGTGGGACCTTGCTGTTTGCAAAATGGCCACTGCATTTGCTCACAAAACCAAAACAGTGATTGCACTTCACAGTAATTCACTGTATGTGAAACACACAGACATCTGAGAAATGTAATAAGCTGCTATATGCATGCAAGTTTTTTTATTTCCTTTTTTCCCCCCACTAAGCTAGATAGATCAGAAGGTCTCAGTTGCTATTGTTGGTCTGTGCTTAGTTAGCAGGTCTCCACTAGAGCAACAGTTAAGGCTTCAATGCCATTGGCCTAGGAAGGGGAAAACAATAATTCCGAGTTTTGTCTCCTGATTGCTGTCCAGTGACTCCTACTGGAAAGTGCGCGTATGCCAAGGAAGGAAAGGATTAGTCTTTGTTGCAATGCCCTCCATGAAGCAATATCTGACCAACACTCAGTAGGTATCTAGGCCAACACATGTAGAATTGCTACGTGAGTGACATACCGTGGGCTGCCAGTGAAAGTGTACACAGCAAGAATTAGTGCCTTCAGTAGTGGAGATTGGAAGCTAGATAAGTAGAAAGAAGTAGGTTGTTGGGATATTCCAGAACAAAGAACTAGTTAAAGAACAATTGAAATATAGCGGTAGCACAGCATATATGTTTATAGTAGTTAAACTTAGTTCCCACCCTGTGTAGTAAAAAATAATACATAGTTTGGCGCAGCTGTGGCAAACCTATGATAGAATTACATTTCTTGCATTGCAGCTCTTCTTTTTGCCTCATCGATGAAAGTTATCTGGCCTGTCCATCGCTTGTTGAAGGCTACCGATAGATACTCCAATGCAAAAAATACAGACTTTTAAATACCTTCAAAAAAGTCACCAGGACTGAACAAATTTAAATAACTGTCTGTTCAATTTAAAAAAAGGTTTGCCAGTCAAATACATATGTGAATAGAGCACACAGCATGTTTGTATTTGAATTGAATGACTTAGCCTCTCGCTTGGACATCTGCCTCAGATAAGACAACTAACTGATGCAACAAACCTATCTTGGCTATGATGTGTTTTAACCCCTTATGTACCCATAACAGAATTAAAGAAGCCAATACCAAGCAAAATCTGAGGTAAAAATATATAATTTTTGTTACAGCAAGCACTTGACTGCTAGATTTCATCAACACCTCAAGCAATTTTTCATACTGATGGCAGATTGCTTTCAGCAGATCCAGCTGCTGGTGTCTGTGCGGAGCCCCATTTATACTTTATAACCTACTACCCAAGATGACAAACCAGGTCAGGCAGTCTCGCATCCTAAAGGATATTCCTGTGAGAGCTGCCCTCAGTCAGCCTGTATTCTGTGAGTGGTTATATTAAAATGACCTGCCACACCAATCAATTTTCTTTCCTTGCTCAACTCAACAAGACATTTCGATCAAGCAGATTAAAATGGCCTTTTAATTTGTGGCTCCACTCAAGAGCATTCAGGACGAGATACCACCTTCGCTGAGATCTAGTTGCAGTAAATAATTCTCCATTTCTCTGTGAGCCGGGACATGTATTAGATCATTCCCAACACTGGGAAGATTCAACCACAGAGTCAAAGTTAACTTGGAAGAGAAAAGAAATTCCTCGGCTTGTTTGGCAAGGTGGCAAGTCACGTAATTCAGGCTCCCCCAGCATTCTTAGAGCCAAATCCCTTGTTCATTCCAAGTCCAAACCACACAAGAAGCTCAAGTTTATATTCTGAAACCCTGTCATTGCGAGCGATTATCGTGCAGCAGCATTAGAGCTTCAGTAACCGCAGTGAAAATTATCCATTACAAGAGGAGATTTGTAGGAGCTCACGTGCTGAGAGAGAATCCACCCGCCTGATGCCCCCCTCAGGTACAGCGGTGAAGTTGACCATGAGGAAGGAAATATTTGACATTCGAACTGTCCAATAAAAATAGGGACTTCAAAAGTAAACTGGGTTAAAATAAATACATTCATCTTTTGAGTAACGTGCGGTCTTCACAGCGTTCAAAGTACACCCGTTTTCCATCATATGCAACAATGACTTTCTGTCGAACAGCCCAGAACTAATGATAAAGCGAGATTAGGGAAATATATGGAATAACAGGATTCAACCTCCCAGCATTCCTCTTGTTCCATTTAGATCATCTTTTCAACCATATGGCAACAGATACCATTTTCCTGTAAATTTTTGACAATGGATGGAGAAGCCACTATAATAAGCTGCAAGGTGTTCTCTTCCTCTACCGAACCCATGCCAGCAGTCTATGTTAGAATCCATCTCAATGCACCAGCTTCTTTCCTAAACTGATCGGTCTCTACCGTAGGCTGTTGTATGAGCTCAGGGCAACTGAGGTTGAGGGAATCCCAGTAACTCTAGAAGTGGGCTGGTGAATCAAGCAATCCAAATTTCTTATCTTGACAAGAAATGCGGAAGATGGATAAAATTTTTTGTCTCTAAGCATGTTGTCCTCTATTTTAGTTAATATTGCTAATAAAATCCTGGGAGCCTGAAATGAGGAACCTCAACCAGGTGATGTCCTCTCTGGTTGATTTTCTAACTGTAGAAGGCAGCCCCCAAAAGGTGCAGAATCCATAGAGCACAAACATAAGCAACACTCCATGTTTTAACCACATGGCCTATGTTTGGACTACTGACACATCAAAATTATATTTCAGTTGGTCATTTGACAACATGGTGAGGGAATGGAAGAAATATCTGATGGGAGAAACTGGAAAATATAGTAAACAGTGAGGAGGATTGTAACAGACTTCAGGAGGACAGAGACTGGTGAAGTGGGCAGACACATGGCAGATTTAACACAGAGAAGTGTGAAGTGATTCATTTTGGTTAGGAAGAATGAAGAGAGGCAATATAAACTAAATGGTGCAATTTTTAAAAAGGGTGCATCAACAGAGAGAGACCTGAGGGGGTCTGTAAACAAATCTTTGAAGGTGGCAGGACAAGTTCAGAAGACTGTTAAAAAGCATATGGAATCCTTGGCTTAATGAAGAGGCATAGAGTACAAAAGCAAGGAAGTTAAGCTAAACCTTTATAAAGCACTGGAGTATTGTGTCCAATTTTGGACACCACACATTAGGAAGGATGTCAAGGCCTTAGAGAGGATGCAGAAGAGAGTGACGAGAATGGTACCAGGGATGAAGGACTTCAGTTATGTGGCAAGACTGGAGAAGCTGGGGTTGTTCTCCTTAGAGCAAAGCAGGTTAAGAGGAGATTTAAATTAGGTGTTCAAAATCATGAACAGTTTTGATAGAGTAAATAAGGAGAAACTTTCCCCATTGCAGGGCTATGGGGAAAGAGCAGGGGAGTGAGACAAATTGGTTAGCTCTACCAAAGAGCTGGCACAGACACGATAGGCCAAATGGCCTCCTTCTGTGCTGTATCCTTCTATGATTCTATCCGTGGGGTACTGTCAGTCTGTGTAGCGTGTTGTCTGAAAGAGGGGAAAATATCCCCTACACTGAACTCTAAAATACCATTACGTTCATCATTGCTGGACTTACTTTGGTATAGATGCTCGTACATGTTTCATGTATTGATTTGTTATCTTGTTGCATCATTAGATGCAGAAATCCTGCTGCATTTTGAAAGACACATAGATCTTTGCTTTGAAAAAAGAACCAAAACACCTCTCTCCAAGTTGTTCACTATGTAACCTGCTTTCCATCAAAATTGCTGTGAAAGTTTCACGGCTCGTTTTTTATTCCTCTGGTCACAGCACGCTAAGCTCACCTATCTAGGTCACTTGAGTTGCAGTGATATAGGTTTTAATACATTGACATTTTAATGACTTTAGCTTCTAAGCCCACTCCAATTCCATCATTCATATTTGACATCTTAAGAGGTGAACTTTGTACAAGAAAAGTTGCCATGATATCACAGCTGGCTAAAATAAGTGAGTGTTCTCATCAGAAGAAATAGCCGAGGCTCATTGACTGTAATTAATTCACCAGAACAGTGATTAACGCAACAGAAAGGACAATCTCACCACTGGGGAAAAGTTTCTCTTCAGCAAATGAAGTCCTGAATATCTAACGAGCCTAAAAAAATATTTTAAGACCCAATGAAATTTGCAACATGTTTCCTGCAATTAATCTAATGTGACAGAAGAAGTGGATTTGATTGAAAGTGCAGTTGGGCCAAACCAATGTTTGAGCAGGGCCGTGTCAGCAGCAACTAAATTCAAGACAAAAAATACAGGGATCAAAGCAGCTGTACTGAGCTGCAGTAGCCTACAAGTTAGTCCGCAGATATTATGCATCACAGCAGCAGAAACGTTGTTCAATTCAAATGTCCATCAAGTTGCTCTGGGTTGCAAGAGGTATTTTTCTACATTGGGTGGATCTTGGGCAAAAGAAAAACAAAATCTGTGCGGTGTTTTCTAATACAAATTCCCCTCTCCGCTTGCCTTAGTTGGTAGCACTCTCACCTCGAGTCAACAACAACTTGTATTTATATAGCACCTTTCACATCCCAAGGTGCTTCACGGGAGTGTTAGAAGACAAAATTTGACACCGAGGCGATAATAGGGCAGATGGCCAAAAGCTTGGTCAAAGAGGAAGGTTTTAAGGAGCGTCTTAGAGACGGAGATGTTTAGGGAGGAAATTCCAGAGCTTAGGGCCTAGGCAGCTGAAGGCACGGCCACCAATGGTGGAACGATTAAAATCAGGGATGCGCAAGAGGGCAGAATTAGAGGAGCGCAGATAACTCGGGGGGGGGGGGGGGCGTTGTGGGGTTGGAGGAGATTACAAAGATAGGGAGGGGCGAGGCCGTGGAGGGATTTGAAAACAAGGATGAGAATTTTTTAAATCGAGGCGTTGCTTAACCGGAAGCCAATGTAGGTCAGCAAGCACAGGGGTGACGGGTGAACGGGACTTGGTGCGAGTTAGGACACGGGCAGCTGAGTCTTGGATGACCTCAAGTTTATGGAGGGTTACAAGGTTGTGGGTTCAAGCTTCATACCAGAACATCTTTCTAGGCCAACAGTCCAGTGTATTGCTGAGGGAATGTCGCATTGTCTGCATTGCCGTCCTTTGGACGCGATGTTAAGCCCACGCATCGCCTGCCTATTGCAGTGGCTCAGGTGAATGTTAAAGATCCCATGATGCTACATGAAGAGCAAGCAGTTCTCCCAGTGTTCTGGCCAACATTCTTCGCTTAACCAACATCACTACAAACAGATTAAGTAGTTGTTCACCTCATTTGTGAGCTTGCTGTGTGCAAATTGGCTGCCACATTGATTTACATAACAAGGGTGACTACACTTCAATTCATTGAATGTGAAGCACTTTGGGATATCCTGAGAGCTACGGTAGGGTGCAAGTAATTACTTTTTCACAATCAATTGTGACTGTAAAATATTGGCCCAGAAATTGATCTCGCTCTGTTCCCGCGGGGGTAAGGCTTTCCCGCGATCTCTCACCTCGCTTGTGCTTTTTCAGATCCAGCTCGCACGAACTTCATGTTCTAGAGATCAGCTGGGCAGTGCTTGCGTATCCCAGCGGCGTAGTGAATTCGTGCGAGCTGTGGGATCACGTGACTCAGTTAGAGCCAAAGGCAGCACACCATCTTCCATTCATAAGTTTCACAGCACGGCTGTGAAATCTATGAATCTTACACCCCCCCAAAATAACAGCTAAACCTCAATTAAATTTAAAAAAAAAACCATCACATTAATAAAATAAGTATAGTTAATTAAATTAACCATTTTAAATAAAAAATTAAAATTTTTGAAAAAATTTAAAATCTTTTAAAAAGTTATAAAAATAAACTTACCTGTCTTTAAATTCTCTAAAAAAGATATACCTGTTAAAAAAAATTCAAAAAAATACTTAATTCACTACTTACCTTCTTAAAAGTGGGTCTTACTGCTCCTTTTTACATTTCCAAAATCTTCCGTACTTACCTGCGCGTCCAAAGCATGAAGTGCACAGCATGCGCGCAGCCTGTAGCGCGCACGCGATGCACCGAGGACCCGCCCCCTTTTCAGAAGAGCAATTGCGGGTTTTCAGCGCATGCGCAGGGCATGCAGAAAACCGGCAATTGGAGTGGGAATACGCGAGAGTACGCAGTGCGTACTCTCGCGTCCCGGGATCAATTTTCGGCCCATTATAAACTGTTGGAAATTATACAGTGTAAGCCATAATGCAGAAAATCCCTCCATAATGCTGATCTGAAAATGGAGTAGAGAATTACCAAAGGGCTGAATAAGGCTCTATTTACTGAACGTGAGTGCGAATGTCTGACAGAGGACATAAGGGCCTAGAGGTGTGCTGTGATCGGGTCTCGCAAGAAATCACCAAATCTTGAAACAAGACGGAGGAAGCTCGCCAGATCCCCAGATAAACCACATAAACAGGGTTTTTGGCAATCTTTCGCCACAGTTATGGCAGCTGATCGGGACAACCCCTGAGGAAATCTTGACACTAAATCAACAGCAATCAGAGACCCAACCTGGGATCTCCCTGGCCTGGGTGGCTTCTGTACTTTTATATTATGGAGATTCTCTCTAAATCAGGTCAGATAGATGAACAAGATGACTGTGCTGTTGTTTGCCTTGAACAACATAGCCAAAAATGTTACAAAACCTGCCTCAATTTTATTGGTGCAGCTCAATCCATTTGCACAATAACAATTGTTACTCGGGCTGATTTTCCTCTTCTCTGCGCCCCAGGAGTGTTCAGTATTAATTTTTTGATATTTTCACATTGGGGATACTTTGTGCAGCTATTCTTTCATGCAGGAAGCCCTTCCAGTCGGTCCATGGACAACGGAGAGTAACACAGACATCACTGATAGTTATCATAGGTACCGGTCAGTCCCACTTGGTTTTAGGATTAGAAACATAGAAGAAACATAGAAAAATAGGAGCAGGAGTAGGCCATTCGGCCCTTCGAGCCTGCTCCGCCATTCAATATGATCATGGCTGATCCTCTATCTCAATACCATATTCCCCCTCTCTCCCCATACCCCTTGATGCCTTTTGTGTCTAGAAATCTATCTATAGAAATCTATCTATTAGCAACATTATTGTTCCGTAGCGCACTTCGCACAGTGAGAAACCATTTTATAAACAACCAGCTTCAACTGAAGGACCCCTGCAACCGTGGATAAGCAGTAAGACCAATCGTGATTTGTTGGGTGTTAAACTGGGGAAAAAACTACTGCTGGGAGAAATCAGAGATAACTCAACTGAGCTTTGGACATTGGATCAGATGAGTGAGTGGGCAGCAAGACGAATTCAGACAAAGGACAGACTTTGGATCCGGAGTAGGGACGTACAAAATCTGGATTGTCCAGAGCCAAAATAAAAGTTTATTAGGATATGAATGGTCAAATAGACCCAACGTGCAATCTCGCTTTTAATGACTCCTAATACAGGATTTACTCGAGTTGGCAACAAAACTATATCCAATGGTGTCCAGGAATCCACTGCCCGACCACGTTTTAACGAAAGCGGACGGATAATTTACCCACTCACCTCGTCCAATCGGAAATTCGGATCGAGCTCAAGGGTAAGTTTTACAAACTTGGGGGGGCGGGGGGGGACCAAAGGTTTCACCCCGTAATGTGATACGTCAAGATGGGCAATAATACGACACTAACTGCACCAGCATCAAGCCGAATGAGAAAATGAATGAGAAATCAAGTATTTTATAATGTTACTTACATTTTAGCATTCTGGCTGCAAGTTAACATATATTGATTCAGCTAAATGAGACAGGAAATCAACTTGGCTGTAAGCACAGTGAGTGCATAATGGGAAGAGGCTTCACTTTGCCTTTTTACAGCAGTAGAATACACCATAAAGAATCCCTCCTTCCTGAGCCTTTGTTGGCTGGATATTAAAAAAAAAAGTTAATAACTGGTTTGTGTATCATTTTCCACTGTGCGCTTCCTCCTCTCGATTTAGAGTAATAGGCACCATTAACGTATAAAATATTAATCATGCACAAACACTGTATTCTATAATGGTCTCAACAATCAGTATTAAAAAAAAATCGACTGATATATTTCTTCTATTCCTTTGCCTCGGACTCATTGCTATTCCTGCATATTTTTAAGAAAAAGAGATCATAAACAGCAAAAAACAAGTGGCTAAAGTCCTAAAACCATGCCGGTGACTGCGGAGTATAATTCCTTAGAGAACGCCTGCAACTTCACCATTTAACTGTGCAACCTTGACATAATCCCGTCAAACCGCTCTGTAACGGGCTAAGGAGATAGAGGGGGAAAAAACCAAACTCAGCAAATTTATTTTTTAAGTTTCTCGTGAGGAAAGGCTTGTGATGCCCAAAATTTCTGTTGGCCTGATGTGCCAAATGCCGGGAGCAGGAAATGAGCTGACTATCCGAACTCAGATGTCTCTTAATTTCAGGCAGAAAAAAAAAACTGGGAATGCTGGAAATCTGAAAGAGAAACAGCATATGCCGGAAATATACAGGTCAGTCGACACTGTAAAGACAAGTACAAAGCTGGGTTTCAAATACTCTTGTGTCCTGGGCACAGTCGGTATCACTTCAACCTCTGTTGATCACAGAACATTTGATAAAAGATGTCAGCCATTCTTTGAGATGGTTAAATTGGGTTAAATTAGATTCTAGATCATCAGCATCTTACCACAAATGTATCTAAATATAATTAATTTGCATCTTTGTATCACTTCAGCTCAGTGTGATAATTCCCAAGCACGACTGCACCTCCACTGTGGAATACTTCCGTGTATCTACCTCTCCATGACAGCGATAATAACTGTTCATTTAGGTAGGATGCAATTATGGTTAGCATAGTCACAACATGCATGTGTCCAGTGGAGTTGTCCATCCAGAACTCACAGGCACTTCTGGAAATTTTCCATAACCTCTGCTGATTGCCCAGGGGGTAAGCCCACCATCCACTGGATGAGTAGAAATTTCCTTCAATTAAATATCGGGAAGACCGAAGCCATTGTCTTCGGTTTACTCTACAAACTCCGTTCCCTTTCCACTGATTCGATCTCTCGCCCCGGCAACTGTCTCAGGCTGACCAAGTCTGTTTGCAACCTTGGTGTCATATTTGATCACAAATTGAGCTTCCTAACTCATACCCCGTTCTGTCACTAAGACCGTCCATTTACACCTTCTCAATATTGCCCGTCTCTGCCCTTACCTCAACTTATCTGTTGCCGAAACCCTCATCCATGCCTTTTTCACCTCTAGACTTGTCTATTCCAATGCACTCCTGGCCGGCCTCCCTAGTTCTACCCTCCATAAACTTATCATCCAAAACTCTGCCACCCGTGTGCTAACTCGCACCAAGACCCACTCACCCATCTCCCCATGCTTGCTGACCTGCATTGGCTCCCAGTTAAGCAACGCCTCGATTTTAAAATTCTCATCCTTGTTTTCAAATCCCTCCATGGCCTCGCCCCTCCCTATCTCATTAATCTCCTTCAGCCCTCTGCACGCCGCCTATTCTGACCTTTTGAACATCCCCGATTTTAAATGCTCCATCATTGGTGGCCGTGCCTTCAGCTGCTTAGGTCCTAAGCTCTGGAATTCCCTCCCTAAATCTCTCCGTCTCTCTACTTCTCTTTCCTCCTTTAAGACGCTCCTTAAAACCTACCTCTTTGACCAAGCTTTTGGTCAACTACCCTTACATCTCCTCATATGGCTCGGTGTCAAATTTTTTTTTTTTTGATAACACTCCTGTGAAGCGCCTTGGGATGTTTTTAATTACGTTAGAGGTGCTACATAAATATAAGTTGTTGTTGTTGTAGTAGCACCACTGAAATTCAGTGAAACAGTGGGGCCACCACTCCAGAATAATCCACCAGTAACTTGAATTATGGCAGCTTTACATCCATTGCCACACTGCACTGGAAGCACGCAATTTTTTTTTACTATTCGTTCACGAGATGTGGGCGTCGCTGGCAAGGCCGGCATTTATTGCCCATCCCTAATTGCCCTGGAGAAGGTGGTGGTGAGCCGCCATCTTGAACCGCTGCAGTCCGTGTGGTGAAGGTACTCCCACAGTGCTGATCTCATCAAACTTCAGAAGCTAAACAGAGTCAGGCCTAGTTAGTACTTAAATAAGTGACCACCTGGAAATGCCAGAGGCAGTAAGCTTGCGAGTAGAGGTTATGGTACTGGACTAGCAACCCAGGGATTAAGAATTCAGATCCTACAACGGCAAATTGTGCAGCTACATTCAATACATCTAGCAGTTGACCTGGGACTACAGTAGCTGTATGGCCTTCCCCAATTCACGTCGCCAACATTGGTCACACAGGATCTAACAATGTCACTATTGTATTCCATATGCACATCTGATGGCCCCCCCAAAGGAAAATGTATAAAAAATGATAATACAATTAAAAAAATGCAAGACTTCTTAGGATCAGGAAAAAGACAAGCCCATTCCTTTTTCATGGAGCTCAACACCACATCATCACTATATTCCTCACTCACATCTCTCGCCCCAAACACATCTAATTGCCTCTTGAACCAAGCCTGCTTCAATGACTTTCCCTGGTAACTTATTGTCCAAGTCCAGTAATGGTTGTGTGAGACTTGCCCAACTTCCCTTCTTTCTCAGAACTTCCTAATTTTCAAATTAGCATTTGAATCCTTTGCCATTGTGAACCATTTGCCTGGATGAATGTTAGGAATTTTGTTTTAAGCTTGTGTCTCCTGGTATTTGAACCCTTCACTGAACTGAACAATTGGGCGGAATGAACTGCAACAATTTCCTTCAAGGTCTTAGAAACATCCATTAGGTCAGCTTGAAACCTCTTTTTCAAAAAAAAGCATGCTGAACTTCCTTAACCTTCCCTCACAAACTTAAAATCCTGGTATGGTCTTTTGTCATTTGTCTCAGTAACACCCACTCCTCTCACCCGCCCCTCCCCAAAGGCAATAACGTCCTTTCTACGATTTGGTGACCAGAACTTCCCACAGTTCCCCCGATGGCCAGATACAGCAGTAGTGCAACCTTTTTTGATTCGTACTCTGTCCTTTGCCAATACAACCCAGTTATTTTTATATAAACAAAACACACAGAAATTATTAGAAATGCACAGCATGTTGGTCAGTGTCTGGAAAAAGGAGACAGGTATTGTTACAGGGGCAACCTTTTGATCTGCTGTGCATTTCCAGCATTTCACTTCAGAATTCCTGTCGAAAACGTGACAGCACAATTGCTGAGCATGAGTGTAGCTACAGTGATATCACTCCAGCCAGAACGGATACAGTAGCCTAGTGGTTATGGCACTGGACTCGCAACACAGAGGTCATGAGTTTAAATCCCACAGTAATCATTCAGTCTGGTAATCTGTGGGCTAGCACTAGAAAAATGCGGTGAAAGCTGCTGGAGTGTCATCAAAACCCAACTGGTTTACCAATGTCCATCTCAAGAAGGGAACCCACCACCCTCCCTGGTCTAGCCTGTGTGAGACTTAAGTGGTTGACGCTTAGTACCTTCAGGGCAACTAGGGATGGACAATAAATATTGCCTGGCCAGTGCAGTCCACATCCCAAAAACAAATTTAAAAAAATCTCATTGCATGAAAGAAAGTCAATGATATCGCCAGTGATCAATCAAATGCAATGTTACAAGTTGCATTTCACAAAAAGTTCTCCTCACTCAGAATGCTAGGCAGAGGATTTTGATTGTTGAATTTTGCTCACAATGTACAGCTCTGCTTTAAGTAGTGAATTTTAAAAATGCAACTATCCCCCCTAAGTAGAAGAGCGTGTACGGTTCCAGGTCATCATCTAGTCAACAGATTAGTGCACAAAGTGCAATTAACACAGCATCTGTTGGTTGTAGAAGACCGAAACAGTAAACATTGTATACACTGTAAACATTAGATAATGGAGCGTGAAAGGTTGAAACAGTTCTAAATAGAAAGGCAGACCTTAATTACAATTGCAATATCTACTGGACCAGGAATTCACTTCAACAATTCTGTTTGGCTGCTGGGTGAATTAGCGCCTGAAACCAGATCGTCCAGACTTTCAGAGCTGCCAACTCAGCCACTACCTGCTGTAAATCTGAATAAAGTCAGCACATCATCAGAACGCACAGTGAGCTCCATTTTCCACGGTTCACTTTCGATCAGCAAGACGTTCATAACGTTTCTGTTTCCAGAGGCCCAGTGGTTGCACTCTTGCCTCTGAGTCAGAAGTTCTTGGGTTCATGTCCAACTGCTGATACGTGTGCACATAATCTAGGCCGACACTTCAGTGCCATCTATCAGATGAAACGTTAAATGGAGGCCCTGTTTACCTCTCAGGTGGACGTAAACGATCCCATGGCACAATTTCAAAGAAGTCGAGGGGAGTTCTCCCAGTGCCCTGACCAATATTATCCCTCAACCAACACCTAAAAACAGATTATCTGGTCATTTATTTCATGGGATCTTGCTGTGCATAAATCAGCTGCTCATTTTTTCCATATTGCAACAGTGACTACACTTCAAAAAGTACTTAATTTAGGCTGACCATACATCCCTGTTTTCCGGGGACAGTCCCCGGATTAGGTATTGAGTCCCCGGGCAGACAATGTCCCCGGAAGAGTCCTCGGATCAGAAAACTCGTCCCCAAATAGAGTCTGTTTTTTTTTAAACGCAAATGTACAGAAACCCCAGGGGCGAGATTCTCAGCCCGTTCCCGCCTCGTTTGAGCTCAGGAACGGATTCCAGGAGCCGTTTGAACGGAGGGGACGATGGCGGCCCCCGCCTTCCCACAATGCAGCGTGGCGGAGAAAAGGCCCCATCGATAGCTCAGGCCGCACTGCACTCTGGGGGATTGAGTCACCTGAGCCCGTGTTCCAGCCAACAGTGACTGGCTGGAGGGCAGAACCTTTACAGGGGAAGCAGTGAGAGCTGGTTGGTGAGTGGATTTACTTTACCTCAGATTAGTATGGTGTGTCGTGGGATTTTTTTTACTGAATAAAGCAAGCTCTAAATTCTCTAATTTCTGAAACCTTCTGAGACAGAGGGTGTTTCAGTCTGTTCAGAACAGATTTAAAATTGAGAAATTAAAAGTTCGGGTATTCGGGGACGAGTATTGATGACACAGCACTATTGCCAGAACACACGCAAGATTCGAGATTCGGTGTAAAGTGAAAACGGCATGGTCTCTACACGTATTCCACTAGCAGCAGCAACAAAGTCGTCATGCCGGTTTTCTCGAAACCCGTCCTGGCTACTTTGCTGTGCTCCCAGCCTGTGTAGTCCTGGATTCGGTTTAGAAAATATGGTCACCCTAACTTAATTGGCTTTAAAGTGCTTGGAGATCATGAAAGGCTGTATGTAAATTAAAGTTCCTTCCTTATTAGCTTGTTCTGCAGCTTTGTGCTATAATTTGACCGCCCTGCTTCAGTGAAGGCTCCAAACCTCCAGAGGCGCCCAGGTCTTAGCATCAGAAATGCAGAGTAAGCAATCAAAAATAAAGTCTTTGCTACACATATTTAAAATGGAATTTTCTTCCATTAGTCAGACATTAATCAGTAATTCCTTACATGTAATTCAGAGACATGGAACAGGGAATTAGGTTTCTGCAGCAAGTTAAGCCTCTTACTTTAATACTATTTCTGCTTATAATTGAAGCACGATCAGAAACTTCGGGCAGGATTTTCCTTCTCCAGCATTAAAGAGAAAAACAGGATGTTGCACCTTGTTGCCTCAGTCCCCTCCCAACACATGACCACCAGAATTTTATTCCCAAGAGCTTCAGTGACGGGTTCTCCTGACATTTCCCACGTGTTTTGAGGAAATTTAAATTTGGAAGTGAAGAGACAGAACTTCCCTTTTTTCCTGTGTTATGAAAGGGTAGGAGGGGGGGATATGGAAGAGGCGAGATCGGAAAAACACAGCAGAAGCTTGTTTCCAACACATTGATACCCACCCCACAGGGTTTGCAGACCGTGGAAATTCCACCTCAGCTTGTCCACGAGGCACAGCATTAGAAGCCTCACTTCCCCCACACCCCCCAGATGTTATTGGGAGAGTCATTCCAGCTGTTGGCCGCAGACTTGCAGCCCAGCTCAACGTTAAGCACGGCCTGTTCAGCAACTGTTCAGCACTGAATTTTCATGCCACCAGGTCACTCCAGGCAGTCGCAGGTGACCTCAGTCACACAGGTCAATCCACAGTATACCAAAGTATTAAAAATAAGGGAGATGCTCTATTCAGGTGGGCCTCATAATTTATATCCTTCTCTATACACTCTGCAAAGCAACAAGAATGAGCAGTGAGCTTTCATTAAGTAGTAGGATTCCTCCAGGTAGAGGGAGGCATTGACGGAACTCATTCATGTTGCATTGAAGGCCCTGGATGAGAACCCACTAAATTCTAATCAACAGAAAGGTATATCATTCTATTAACGTGCAGGGAGTGGGATAAGGGTCAATGGAATGGTGGCGTAGGGGAGTGTGTATGTGGGCTGTGAGGTGCTCAACTTACCTTGACCATAATCATGAGATCATTAAGCCGTTCCCAGCACTGTGTTGCTGTTCGTGGAGTAGGTGAGGTGGCACTAGCTACCTGCGCCACTTCCCTCGCTACAGTCGTGCGCCACCCACTTACAAAGGTTTCCAATCAGAGGTGCCAATCCTTACCCCTTTCTCTGCCAATAACACTCTCGGGATTAGTGAGAACAACTGCAGATGGCCCTGCTGCTACACCTCCTTCTGCCATTACAAGCAGTTTCTGTTGTCGCTCTTCCTCCAATTCAACTGCCTCTGGCCCTTTAATCAGCTGCAAACCTTGTAAAATGCTGCAGCTAAACTGCTCCCCTCCCGGTGGCAGTCAGCCAGTCAGGAGAGGGAATGCCACCGGAAACGTACCCCGAATATCTACAAGAGGCCTTCCTCCAGGACAGCGTTGTGCATTCACGCTGGCAGTTGGAAGTCTCGCCCACTGCTGAACTGTCAATCAGAGGGAAATCCAGCCCTCCGTCTTGGCAGATGATGAAGAATGGGAGTTTCAGCCAACCTATCCAGCATAGTCTTTCAGCCCATAGGGGGCAAAATTGGGTCATGCCCCCTTTGGGGCACTAACTTCGCCAGTACGCAACTTTTAGCGCCCCGAAAAAGTTAGCGCCCCCCCCGCCCCCTGCCCGAAATTCACTGGTAGCACCCCAAGAGGGAGGCGGGGCGCTTCTAGAAGCGGCCCACCTCCCTCTTGGGGCGCTGCGAGTGGATATCGCGGCGCTACATGCGCCACTGTACTGCAGGCCTTCCTCCCCTTATTAAAGGGGAGGGGCCTAGCACAACGCGACCCGGGGCACAGCTGGGTCACCAGGGATCGGAGTGCCAGCAAAAGAGCCCGGCATTCAAGAGAAGTGCCGGGCTCACGGAGCGTAGCCGGCACCCCGCAGGGGGGCTGCACAGGAGGCCGGGGGCAGCAATGGGGGCAGCAACAAAAATGGCCGCCCGGCACCTCCCCTTTAATTTGCGCTGTCCCGGCCGCAGGTAGGCCCCCTTGACCCTGTCGGACATAGCGTCCAGCAGTAAGTCAGGGGACGCTACCGAAGATCACGGCCGGGGCGCTGCGCACAGCGATGAAGTCATCGCCGGAGGCGCAGCACCGCAGGGCGCTGATGGTTATCGCCGCCGCTAACGTCCCACTGAATTTCGCGGGAGGCGTTAGCGGCGCCGCGCCCGGGCGTTAGTTGCTTTGCGCCCCGTTAGCGCGGAGGCGCAAATCAACCGAATTTTTCCCCCATAGTTCTTTATGTTCTAGTGAGAGCAGAAGTGGAATTCAATATCTGAACAATGACAACTTGTATTTATATAGCGCCTTTAACGTAGCAAAAGGTCCCAAGGCACGTCACAGGAGCAATTACCAAACACAATCTGACACCGAGCTACATAGGGAGATATTAGGGCAGATGACCAAAAACTTGGTCAGAGAGCTAAGTTTTAAGGAGCATCTTAAAGGAGGAGAGAGAGGTAGAGAGGCGGAGCGGTTTAGAGAGGAAATTCCTAGATTAGGGCTTAGGCAGCTGAAGGCACGGCCACCAATGGTGGAGTGAAGAAAATCAGGGATGTGCAAAAGCCCAGAATTGAAGGGCCGCAGATATCTCGGAGGATTGTAGGGCTGGAGGAGATTAGAGATTGGGGGGGGGGGGGGGGTGAGGCCATGGAGGGATTTGAAAACAAGGATGAGAATTTTAAAGAAAGAAAGACTTGCATTTATATAGCGCCTTTCACGACCACCAGACGTCTCAAAGCGCTTTACAGCCAATGAAGTACTTTTGGAGTGTAGGCACTGTTGTAATGTGGAAAACACGGCAGCCAATTTGCGCACAGCAAGCTCCCGCAAACAATAATGTGATAATGACCAGATAATCTGTTTTTTTTGTTATGTTGGTGGAAGGATAAATATTGGCCAGGACACCGGGGATAACTCCCCTAAAATCGAGACGTTGCTGGACCAGGAGCCAACGTAGGTCAGCGAGCACAGGAGTGATGGGTGAACGGGACTTGGGGCAAGTTAGGACACGGGCAGCAGAGCTTTGAATGAGCTCAAGTTCACGGAGAGAGCACTGGAATAGTCGAGACTAGATGTAACAAAGGCGTGGATGAGGGTTTCAGCATCAGATAAGCTGAGCCAGGGCATGTTCTGGACAAAGTTCAGTCAGTGAACACTTTTATAGCATTTCAGGCCCTTCACTTTACGGAATAAATAAATTCTCTGATTTCTCTGTGCCTAATCTGCTTATAGCATTTCCGCTCCTCAGTGACTACTTGACTGTCGCATTTAAAATCCCCTGAGCAAGACTCAAGTAGAACCATTTGGGGTTTTAGAGCGCCAGCTATGGCACTTTAATAATTAGTCACTGAATCACAGAGACGTACAAGTCTGTGCCTGGACTGAACAGCCCTGCAAAGACATTCAACAGTTCATTCAAAAGGTAGTACAGCATTTTCCTCTGTAATGGGATGTTGTAAATGAAGCTCAGCCTCTCCTTCCACTGAAGGCAATGCCACGATCTGCAGCTGCATTAACTCTGCAGTCTCTCTAACTGGTGGATAAAAATAAGTCATTACTTATTTACTCATCGAGCACTGTGTTATTTATCCGACACATGCTTACAATGAAAGGTTGCACGTATGCTACTACTCCAACTACTCACCACCACATCTACCTGGAGTGTAGAGCGGTATTTCTTTCTGTTACTGTCAGTAATGGTTTTCAGCGACACCACTTTACTCTTGCCTTGTTTATTGCGGGCTTTTCCCACCCTTTTGAACTTATTAAACTACTTCCACAATATCCACTGGTTTTGAGGATTTAGCAAATTCAGAGAGTATTTTTCGCCCAGTTATTTAAATCCCATTTGATGTAGACAAATGACTTTTTGAAGTCATAAAATTCTCTATCCTTTTTATCGATGTCTTTCACAAAAGTTTGAAGGATCATTGTTACAAGTTTAGGATCTTGCCTTCTATAACTTCGCTGGTTCAGTGGCCCCAGTCCCTGGTATAAGTGGGCCCAACGCCCCTAATGTGCCAGAGTAGACCCACACTGGCCAATACCTACTTGTACGATAGTGTAGCACGTGCTGTAACAGTAGCACCCCATTGTGATCTGACCCACACATAAAGAAAGAAAGACTTGCATTTATATAGCGCCTTTCACGACCACCAGACGTCTCAAAGCGCTTTACAGCCAATGAAGTACTTTTGGAGTGTAGTCACTGTTGTAATGTGGGAAACGCGGCAGCCAATATGCACACAGCAAGCTCCCACAAACAGCAATGTAATAATGACCAGATAATCTGTTTTTGTTGTGTTGGTTGAGGGATAAATATTGGCCAGGATACCGGGGATAACTCCCCTACTCTTCTTCGAAATAGTGCCATGGGATCTTTTACGTCCACCTGAGAGGGCAGACAGGGACTCGGTTTAACGTCTCATCCGAAAGACAACACCTCCGACAGTGCGGCACTCCCTCAGCACTGCACTGGAGTGTCAGCCTAGCTTTATGTGCTCAAGTCTCTGGAGTGGGACTTGAACCCACAACCTTCTGACTCAGAAGCGAGTGTGCTACCAACTGAGCCACAGCTGACAAAGCAAGTCTTCCACATGTACAACCATGTACCTCTCCAATCATTTCGGGTGACCTCGGGTGACTGTCTGTGTGGAGTTTGCACATTCTCCCCGTATCTGCGTGGGTTTCCTCCGGGTACTCCGGTTTCCTCCCACAGTCCAAAAATGTGTGGGTTAGGTTGATTTGGCTATGATAAATTGACCCTTAGTGTTAGGGGGGATTAAATATGTGGGGTTATGGGGATAGGATGGGATATGTTGGGGGAATTAAATACGTGGGGTTACGGGGGTAGGGTGGGATATGTGTACTGTGGGGATTAAAGCAGGGACAGGGTACTGGATTTGGATGATCAGCCATGATCGTATTGAATGGCGGAGCAGGCTCGACGGGCCGAATGGCCTACTCCTGCTCCTAGATTCTATGTTTCTATGTTTCTATGTTTCAAAGGCAAATGGAGAAAACACCTAGTAAGACAAGGCCTGATACAAGTTATTAAGCTGCTTTAATTTCACAGCAAGTGAACATACAGAGGAAAAGTTATGGTTGGATTCCATTCAATCAGTACAACTTATCTTTGCATAATAAAAAAATAATGAACATTCCACGCTTCTCCACATTAGTGGGTTGCCTTGCTTCACTGAAACAAAATAACCCCTAACTATCCTTCTGAGCCCAACCAAAGCTTGCCCTAGAAGCTTTCTGTTTAAAGCCTGAATGACTTCACAGCCTTTGCTCAACCTGATTGTCAGTAAGTGTTTCTTTCTGTCTCTTCGGCGGTGATTTTCCCAGCCCTGGGGAGGCGGGTATGGAGATGGGACTGCCAGGAAAATGGCAGAATCTGGGAGGGGGTACCCATCCCGCCCCTAACCCGCCTCCGTGCCATCTTCCCAGGAGGCGGATACCCGACCCACACCGGGTCCCGTCTCCTCGAGGCGGGAAGGGGTTTAGTGCCAATTACCTGCCTGTTAACAGGTAGTTAACAGGCAGCTCTTTGGCTAATCCCTATTTTGAGCCCTATAGTGTGGGCTTCCCGACGGCTCTGAACCTCGCCAGGGTCAGCGAGGCAAGCTGAGAGTCTGCGGGGGTTGGAGGGGCCGAAATGTCCAGTGTGCAGGTGAGTGATGAGTGCAAGTGTGGAGAGGTAAGTGTGTGAGGTGAGTCTAAAGTGTTTTAATAAGAATACTTACCTTTGCTTCTTCCTCCAGGCTTCATCCCTTTAGGCTGCGGAGCTGCCTCATCTCACCGGCAGAGAAAGCAGAATGGCCGCTGCATTCTTAAATGCAGCAGCCTTTTGCTTTCTGCTCAGGAAAGCTTTCTAATTGAGTCTTGAGTACAAGGACTCACCAAAGAACAGAGATCGTCAGTGTTTGACAGCTTCTCAATTCATCTGTCAAAAATTTTTGACAGCTGAAACGTCATGCGCTGACGTTCTCTGTCACCGGCTTTCCCTTAATTGGCCGGCTTAACAAGGCCAATCAAGGGAAAATAGCGTGGGTTGGCCAGACGTCGATGGAGGCGGGACTAAAACCCGACAAGCAGCTTTCCCGCCTCCATCACGTCCCCATTGATAAAATCATCCCCTTCGTCTCAGTGTTCACAGTCAGAAAGCAAAGTCTGTTAGATAAAACCTTGCATACTGCCCAGACCAAAGACTTCCCAACACATTGGGTGTGAGGTGTTTATTGAATGCCAAGCTAATGAATTGCTTATTGTTTACAGTCTTTAGGGAAAAAACAACTTCAAGGTTTGGTCTATTAGCATATAAATCACTTTCTGTATAGGTTTGTTTATTTTAAACTTTCATGAATGCACTTTGCTTTAAAAATCTAGCATTTAAAAGCAATTTATTTTCCAATCCTTTTCTGTGGAAAAGTGGTCAAAAAAAGTCCTGAAACCTGATGGTCATTCTCCCTAAAATGCCACTTCGGGTTTAGTGAAATTTGGAAGGACAGTTTGCTTCAGTTATAGCCAGTGTAAAATAATCATAGTCATTGACAGAGGCCAAGTTGGTCTGTTCTGATCATGTTATTGTATATTACATCCCACTGGATGGTTTTACAGGAAGTTAACATGCACAAAAGCAGTAAACGGAGCATTAACTGTTCAGTGGGAACTGTGTATAATTACTGTGCATACTGTCAAAACCACCTTAAAAGTGGCACGTCGGGCAATCCCATACAAGAGCTCTTGACCAGGACTTATATAAAATACAACATTCTTGACATGGTCGATGTAACTCATAAGCAGCCAACATAATCCAATAAGTTCATTTCTATAAACATCTGTCCCAGTACGCATCTCTATATCAAATCATAAAACTACATGTCTAATTTTGTGCCAAGAAATTTTGCTTCTATAGTTTCTTTGCCTATTATGCACATGGTTTATTGCAAGCTATTGAGTTCAGTTACTAGTTCAGATACTAAGGGGGGAATTTTGCCAGCCCTGGGGAGGCAGGTATGGAGGCAGGACTGCCGGGAAAATGGCAGAAACTGGGAGTGGGTACCGAACCTGCTCCCAACCCGCCTCCGTGCCATCTTCCCGGGAGGTGGGAAGGGGATTAGAGCCAATTAACTGCTTGTTAACAGGTAGTTAACAGGCAGTTTTGAGGCTTTTCCCCATTTTACCCCAGGAAATGCGGGCTTCCCGATGGCTGCGAACCTCACCAGGGTCAGTTAGGCGAGCAGTGGGTCTGCGGAGGTGAGAGGGATCGAAAGGTCCGCTGCGGAGGTGAGTGATGGGTGTAAGTGTGGAGAGGTAAGTATGAGAGCTGAGTGTAAAGTGTTACAAAAAGTTTACTTACCTTTGTTTCTTTCTGCAGGCTTCAACCCTTGGGGATCCGGAGGTGCCTCATCTCAACGGCAGAGATGACAGAATGGCTGCTGCATTCTCAGATGCAGCAGCCATCTGATTTCTGCTGAGGAGAGAGGTTTTGGTGAGTCTTTGTGCAAGGGCTCACCATAGAACAGAGATTGTCAGTGTTTGACATCTTCTCAAAGCTGTCAAACGCTGACAATTCATCTGTCAAAAATTTTTGACAGATGAAACATCATACGCTGACGTCCTCTGTCACCAGCTTTCCCTTAATTGGCCGGCTTAACAAGGTCAATCAAGGGAAAATAGCGTGGGTTGGCCAGACGTCGTTGGGGCGGGACTGAATCCCGAAAACCAGCAGTCCCACCCCCAACGCGCCCCCATTGACAAAATCCGGCCCATAGTTACTGACGTTATCATTAAGCAGACAGGCATCGCTTATGTCTTACATTATCAAACCCTGGGGTTGTCTCATGGTGATTTGTTCTGAAGGTATCAAATGCTAATAAAGAAAGAACTTGCATTTATCATCACTTCAGGACGTCCCAAAGCGCTTTACAGCCAATGAAGAACTTTTGAAGTGCAGTCACTGTTGTAATGTAGGAAACGCGGCAGTCAAATGTGTGCACAGCAAGCTCCCACAAACAGCACTGTGATAATGACCAGATAATCTGTTTTAGTGATGTTGTTTGAGGGATAAATATTGGCCAAGGGAGGAGAACTCCGGGGAGCTTTTATTAAAATCAGGTTTTAGTAAGTTAAACTATGGTTTTCAAGATAGTAAACAAGATATCCCAGAATTTATTATACATTTTAACATGAGCAACGAAGGAGGACAATCAAACAGTTCCATTTTTGAACAGTCGTATGTAAAATATTAGAGTAAACTTATCCATCAGGATCTTGTTTTGAAATCTGCAGCACTGGGTGCCAGCAGTGGTTTGGCCCACTGCTCTTTGACCTCAGATCTGGGTTCGAATCCAGCCACCAAGATGAAAGTCTCCAACAGCCACTGAGGATTCTAAATGAAACAAGCTTGAACAGTTTCTGCCGTGCTCTGCACGGATTCAATTTCACCGCCCACGAGAAGCCAACAAGCTGTCCATAGTCAGCCCAAATCGGGCAGTTGCTAATCCCGAAAGGTCTAAGGACAGCTGGTGCGGGAAACTCAAATGTCAGGTGGGTGCAGGGGGGTCGAGTTAAGGATCACGTTTGGGAATGTGCAGTGGGAGCTTTAATCTGTCTGTAAACGCTCTATCCTTTACCTGACCTGGGAATAATTGATGCAGGGTTGGCACTGGAAACATTAAAGGTAGAAAAATGTTTCAATTACTAGGATGGACCACTCTACAACTTGTTGATAGTAAGAATTCCATCTCACTCAAGTTCCCCTCCCCCAAAAAGAAAAAAAATGCTCCATAGAAACATAACCATATAACTTGCATTTATACAGTGCATTTAACGTACAGGTAGTAAGAAGTCCCATGGCACTTCACAGGGGCGTTATCAAGCAAAATTTGACACCGAGCCACATAAGGGGATATTAGTGCAGATGACCAAAAGCTTGGTCAAAGAGGTAGGTTTTAAGGAGCGTCTTAAAAGAGAGAGGTAGAGAGGCGGAGAGGTTTCGGGTGGCGGGGTGGGGGGTGGTGGTGGAGTTGCTTAGGGTCTTGGCAGCTGAAGGCACGGCTGCCAATGGTGGAGCAATTAAAACCATGAATGCTCAAGAGGCCAGCATCCAGCCAATGTAGGTCAGCGAGCACAGGGGTGATGAGTGAACGGGTCTTGGTGTGAGTTAGGACATGGGCAGCATAGTTTTGGATGACCTCAAGTTTACAGAGGCTAGAATGTGGGAGGCCGGCCAGGATTGTATTGGACTAGGCAAGTCTAGACATAAATGGATGAGGGTTTCGATGCGGAGATGCCGGTGTTGGACTGGGGTGGACAAAAGTGAGAAGTCGCACAACACCAGGTTATAGTCCAACAGCTTTATTTGAAATCACAAGCTTTCGGAGCGGCTGCTCCTTCGTCAGGTGAAGTGAAGGAGCAGCTGCTCCGAAAGCTTGTGATTTCAAATAAAGCTGTTGGACTATAACCTGGTGTTGTGCGACTTCTCACTGATGAGGGTTTCAGCAGCAGATAAGCTGAGGCAGGGGCAGTCGGGCGATGTTACGGAGGTCTAAATAGGCGTTCTTAGTGATGGCACGGATAGATGGTCGGAAGCTCATCACGGGGTCAAATAGGACACCAAGGTTGCGAACAGTCTGGTTCAGTCTCAGACAGTTGCCAGGAGGAGGAATGGAGTCGGTGGGTAGGGCACGGAGTTTGTGGCGGGGAACGAAGACAAGGCTTCGGTCTTCCCAATATTTAGTTGGAGGAAATTTCTGCTCATCCAGTACTGGATGTCGGACAAGCAGTCTGACAAATTTAGAGACAGTGGAGGGGTCGAGAGAGGTGGTGGTGAGGTAGAGCTGGGTGTCGTCAGCGTACATGTGGAAACTGATGTCGTGTTTTCAGATGATGTCACCAAGGGGCAGCAAGTAGGTGATAATTAGGAGGGGGTCCGAGGATAGATCCTTGGGGGACACCAGAGGTAATTGTGCAGGAGTAGATATCCTCTAGAAGTTAAGCAGTGTTGAAGTATTAAGATGGATAAAAGGTGCTCAGACTAAGCCACACACAAAAACAAAATGGAATTTATTTCAGGAAATAAAATGATTCTCAAAAGGCGCAAGCAGAGGGCAAATAAAATCGACTGCCCACACTTAAGCTTACAATTCATAAAGTATTCACAAAGGAGAAAGATAATGCCTCAGGCATTTAAGATCTCACCTCAGGAGCAGACATTGGGCCATGGATTTGGTCATGGTTTCTACACGTGTTCATTCAATTAAATACCTCAAGAGGTGGGCAATTACAACCCCACTAGTGCTTCTGTTAACGGATCCCCTGTGAATCTAAAATTACTTTTGCAACCCAGACACACTTAGGCCCTCTGTAGAGCTGTTAATTGGTGCAAAAGCCGTCGGCTTCATTTTTACCAACAGAACTTAACAATGGAAAATGCTAACCGTAAAAAGTGTTTTGTAAACAGCAAAGAAGAAAATGAGACAATAGTTTGAAAGGAATTTCAAACGAAATTTGCCTCAGCAATACAGTTTGAACTTGCTTCCTCTCGTTACTGGTTTTATTAAAAATAATGAATGAAATTGCACCCTTCAGAAAGCGAAGGTAACCATTACTTGTTTTGCCTACAGCAACGCACTGCGATTGTTAACAACTAAGTTTATGCACAGCCCTTCCGCCTGCAGTGTCAATTAATTTTCTGGTCTCTGGCTGCCTGATTCAAGGACTGCAGTGTGCTTTGTTCCTTCATTAAACTTTTAGGTGTTACAGGACAAAATATGACTGTATGTGCCTTCCTAATAAATATCTCACACAATTGCCAGCTTCGGAGCGGGTTATTTTCAGCACTGTGGGTCTTCAGTATACCGTGCTTTCCCATGCCTGTTAAACAAGTCTGGTTGGCGGCTTCTCATACGACGGGGGGATAGGTTGGATCAAGTGGTTACTTTCCTTGGATGGACAGGCCAACATCCATGGAAAATTTGTATTTAAAAGTGTAAAGGCAACATTTCCTGAGTTATTGCTAAGTACAGGGAGTGAGGGCTTGATTTGGGAAAAGGAAATCAGATACTTTTTTTTAAGCTGACTTGAAAGTGTTTGTTGTTGAGAATTAATTAAATAATGAGCAAGGTACATACTTCAATAGTAACATCCCTCTTAAGACGATGCACACACACGCATTCACTAGCACACGCACACAGCTCCGTGGAACTGGAAGTTCCATTTTAAAATTAACTTTTGAAAGCAGAACTCTCATTCAAAGCAATTTACTTAAAGCCAAAGCAACTTACTTACAACAGCAACCACTTATACAGCACCTTTTAAGGCAGTTCGCAGAGGTGTGAGGGGGAAAGAAAACGGATACCAAGCCAAAGAAGGAGAAATTATTAGGAGTGGTCGCCAAAAGGGGTGGGTTTTAAGGAGGGACTTATCAAAGGAGAAGAGGGAGGTGGGGGAGTTTAGGGAGGGAATTCCAAAGCATGGAGCTTCGGGATCTGAAGACACAGCCGCAACCTGGGTTCATGTGAGGGCGAATGCGCAAGATGCTGGAGTCAGAGGAATGGAGAGTTTATAGGGAGGTTGTTGGGCTGGAGGAGATTACAGAGATAAGGAAGGGTGAAGGCATGGAGAGATTTACTACTACCTAATTGAGAGATGGACATTTTAATGGCTCCAAAAAGAGTTGAAAGAGCAGAGGGGAAAGGGTAGTATAGTGGAGGTGACTCAATATTGTTTACTGAAGGCACTTTTACCGTGAGTCAGCAATGTCGACAGCTCCCTTTGTCGACAACTGCAAAAAAGACAACCTCTGGAGTGAAATCTGCGGTTGGAGCGAATCCTTCTGTACTTGTTAAATGTGAGGAGCCATTTTTGTTAATCTGTGTCTTGTATCTTAACAGTCACAGACCAGCTCTGTGTCAGCTCTGCATCATGAGGCATGAGTCAGGCCTGTGGGGAGAGGGTCTGTCTGTGGATTCATGGTATTTTATCAATGAACAGTTTTTGTAAGCTGTTGGTCGCAATTATCATCGTTTTTTTTTGAGTTACAGGTATCCTCAAGTCATGGTACAATACAGAATAAATGCTGCATTACAAATTACAAAAGACATGGTACATTAGAGACTATAAAATACATGGTGTCATGCACAATACACGCTGTATTGCAGATTACTCGCAGTTACAAACAGTAAGAGTTTTACACAGTTCAGCACATTAGGAGAGGTATTACTCGTTGATCGGGTCTGGGTCATTCTTTGATCGGGCCTTAGAAACAGATGGCGAAACCTCGCAGCACATTTCCCTACTCGCAGGTAGCTCACCTGCAACTGTGCTTCACCATATTTTCGGCAGCAGTTGAGAGCTAAATCCAATGCGCTCACTGCTCTGGTAGGCAACTGGTTCTGAACAGACGAAAAGGCCGATTTTACGAACGCACACTGCTGCACACATCAGGAGGTCGCAGGAGTGCTGCCCACGATTTTCTGTCCACTATTTCTCTCCGCCAGTAAAGAAAGAACTTGCATTTATATCACACCTTTCATGACCTCTAAATGTCCCAAAGCGCTTTACAGCCAATTAAGTACTTATAAAGTGCAGTCACTGTTGTAATGTAGTGTGCGTTTGGCCTGTGATGTCTGCCACGAGTGAATTCGTCGATACATAAGAACATAAGAACATAAGAAATAGGAGCAGGAGTAGGCCAATTGGCCCCTCGAGCCTGCTCCGCCATTCAATCACATCATGGCTGATCTGATCCTAACCGCCAATCTACTATCACAGAACCATCTCCTGAACCTAACAGAATTGGACACACGAAATAGGAGCAGGATCAGGCTACACAGCCCCTGGGCCCGCTGCGCTACCCACAGGGCCATGACCGATCCGAACCTAGACTCATGTCCAAATTCCTGCCCGCTCCCCGTAACCCTTAATTCCCTTTACTTCTAGGAAACTGTCTATTTCTGTTTTAAATTTATGTAATGATGTAGCTTCTACAGCTTTTTGGGGCAGCATATTCCATGGACCTACCACCCTCTGAGTGAAGTAGTTCCTTCTCATCTCAGTTTTGAAAGAGCAGCCCCTTATTCTAAGACTATGCCCCCTAGCTCTAGTTTCACCCATCATCGGGAACATCCTCCCCGCATCCACCCGATCCAACCCCTTCACAATCTTATATGTTTCAATAAGATCGCCTCTCATTCTTCTGAACTCCAATGAGTAGAGTCCCAATCTACCCAACCTCTCCTCATATGTCCATCCCCTCATCCCCGGGATTAACCGAGTGAACCTTCTTTGTGCTGACTCGAGAGCAAGTATGTCTTTTCTTAAGTATGGACACCAAAACTGTATGCAGTATTCCAGGTGCGGTCTCACCAATACCTTGTACAACTGAAGCAATACCTCCCTATTTTTATATTCTATCCCCTTAGCAATGAAAGCCAACATTCCATTGGTCTTCTTAATCACTTGCTGCACCTGCATACTAACCTTTTGAGTTTCGTGCACCAGGACCCCCAGATCCCTTTGTACTTCAGTACTTTCCAGTTTCTTGCCATTTAGATAATAACTTGCTCTACTATTTTTCCTGCCAAAGTGCATAACCTCACACTTTCCAGTATTGTATTCCATCTGCCAAATCTCTGCCCACTTACTTAGCCTGTCTATGTCCCCTTGCAGATTTTTTATGTCCTCCTCACTCATTACTTTCCCTCCCATCTTAGTATCATCTGCAAACTTTGATATGTTATACTCGGTCCCCTCCTCCAAATCGTTAATATAGATTGTAAAGAATTGGGGACCCAGCACTGACCCCTGCGGAACACCACTAGTTACTGATTGCCAGTCTGAGAATGAACCATTTATCCCAACTCTCTGCCTTCTGTTAGATAGCCAATCCTCTATCCATGCCAGAATATTACCCCCAATCCCGTGATTTTTTATCTTAAGCAATAATCTTTTGTGTGGCACCTTGTCAAATGCCTTTTGGAAGTCTAAATACACCACATCCACTGGTTCCCCTTTATCCACCCTGTATGTTACTTCCTCAAAGAACTCCAGCAAATTTGTCAAACATGACTTCCCCTTCATAAAACCATGCTGACTTTGTCCTATTAAATTATGATTATCCAAATGTCCCGTTACTGTCTCCTTAATAATGGACTCCAAAATTTTACCTACCACAGATGTTAGGCTAACCGGTCTATAGTTTCCAGCCTTCTGTCTACTGCCCTTTTTAAATAAGGGTGTTACATTAGCAGTTTTCCAGTCTGCCGGGATCTTTGCTGAGTCCAGGGAGTTTTGGAATATTATTACCAATGCATCCACAATCCCTACCGCCACTTCCCTCAAGACCCTAGGATGTAAGCCATCAGGTCCAGGTGATTTATCCGCCTTGAGTCCCATTATTTTACCGAGTACCACTTCCTTAGTGATTTTGATCATGTTTAGCTCCTCCCCCCCTATAGCCCCCTGTTTGTCCAGTGTTGGGATATTCTTAGTGTCCTCTACTGTAAAGACTGATACAAATAACTTGTTGCTTGCACAGGCATGATGGGCCTGATTCTGTGCTGTAAGATTCCACGATCCTAATAAGTAGGTGTTGGGTTTTCCATTGCATCTATGGGATACAAGATGAGTCAAGTTCAGGACACGGTATGAGACACAGAGCTCATCTTTGTTATATTACGCGGTGCTGTAGGCAGCAGGAGCATCACACTCCTGCCACTGATGGCACATTGCCAATAGCAGTGTCTTTTGATAGTGAAAGTCTGGAGTAATACAATGTTATCTCCAAGGATGCAACGACTTCTTTTGTTGAGCTGTCTTAAAAGCCGCACAATGTTTGGTTGATTGGATATGTGTGAGGGAGCACTGGGCGCATCTGAGCTGAGCTGCAGTTCCACGCACACATTGAAGATTGGTTTGAAATCCACGCCGCAAACAGAACAGGACTAGCCTAGACTAGCTCTCTGCGGTCAACCACACTGAACACAAATCCCACCTTTCATGTCAGTATTATTGCCATTGATTTGAAAAGGGGCAATGGACGAGTGCGGGGATAAGTAGAAATCCTGTGATGAAGGAGTGGGTATTCTTCAGAGGGACTGAATGAGTCTGATGCTTCCAATTAGGATTACCTTCCACCAGCTATTCCAACCCTCAAACCTGAAGAACCTGTTGCTCCCAGTAGATTAAAAAGTTAAAAAAATGTTTAAATCATAATAAAAGATCTATTAAGTTTAACAGAGCATTTTCCTTTGCAATCTTTTTATTTTATACTGATCAAGATGAAAGATAATGTATAAGCAAAAGTAACATTTGCAGACTCTCTGCAGCCTATTTAACAATCAAGCACTCGATCAGGTACAGCACAGGTTAAGTCAGGTCCAGCACGGACTGATCAGGTCCAGCACGGACTGATCAGGTCCAGCACAGATTAAGTCAGGTCCAGCACAGATTAAGTCAGGTCCAGCACGGACTGATCAGGTCCAGCACGGACTGATCAGGTCCAGCACGGACTGATCAGGTCCAGCACGGACTGGTCAGGTCCAGCACGGACTGGTCAGGTCCAGCACGGACTGGTCAGGTCCAGCACGGACTGGTCAGGTCCAGCACGGACTGATCAGGTCCAGCACAGGTTAAGTCAGGTCCAGCACGGACTGATCAGGTCCAGCACAGGTTAAGTCAGGTCCAGCACAGACTGGTCAGGTCCAGCACGGACTGATCAGGTCCAGCACGGACTGATCAGGTCCAGCACAGGTTAAGTCAGGTCCAGCACGGACTGGTCAGGTCCAGCACGGACTGATCAGGTCCAGCACAGGTTAAGTCAGGTCCAGCACAGGTTAAGTCAGGTCCAGCACGGACTGATCAGGTCCAGCACGGACTGATCAGGTCCAGCACGGACTGGTCAGGTCCAGCACAGACTGGTCAGGTCCAGCACGGACTGGTCAGGTCCAGCACGGACTGATCAGGTCCAGCACAGGTTAAGTCAGGTCCAGCACAGGTTAAGTCAGGTCCAGCACGGACTGATCAGGTCCAGCACGGACTGATCAGGTCCAGCACGGACTGGTCAGGTCCAGCACAGACTGGTCAGGTCCAGCACGGACTGATCAGGTCCAGCACGGACTGATCAGGTCCAGCACAGGTTAAGTCAGGTCCAGCACGGACTGGTCAGGTCCAGCACAGACTGGTCAGGTCCAGCACGGACTGATCAGGTCCAGCACAGGTTAAGTCAGGTCCAGCACGGGCTCGATCAAGTCTAGCAGCAGGTGTCGGATAGACATAAATCTACAATTCTCAAGCAAGCTCTCCCAAGCACAGATAAGCACGGGTTAGACGGAAAGCTCCCCAAATTTGAATTTTTCTGAAATGCTTACTTGGAGTTTTGATTGACCAAATGCCTTATCTCACCTCTTAAGGCCCCTTTACCCCAAAAATATAACTTAACCCCAACATTAAAAGAATACCCACTATTGCACCATTTCCCATTTCTCACACCAGCCATTCTAGTATGTGGGCTGAGAATCCCACTTCAATGCCAGTTAGTGTTGAGTGCCATGTAGTTTTCTGCTGTGGAACCGGGTTGAAGTTGCCCTGACCCATTTCATGCAATGCCTTACAGCTGGCAGAGTGCGAAAGGAAACTTTCACCCCTCGATCTAGAGCTGAAAATTAAGCCAGATCCCAGAGGTAGATGTTCAGTTGTGACCCATCCACGCCCAGCTGTGATCACCTGTAACTTTGACCAGAAAAAATTCAAGAGAAAAAAAATATATGAAATGATTGTAAAAGGTTAAGTGGATTTAAAATGGAACCATATCCAACCTACTGTCCCTCAGTCAGTATTGTCAGCAGCTATCTCCTGCTAAATGACTGTTTCTTCTTATTGTTTATTAATAAAGTTATGCCTTCTTTCCATTTTATTTTATGCCTTTCTTTCTTGAACATGTTGATTCTTTACTGGGATACATTTCCATCAGCCCCAGGGCTCATTCAGTCCCTCCTCCAACTGGCCATTCTTCACATTTATCCCAGACATAATCGCAGCCAACACTCCAGTGCAATACTGAGGGAATGCTGCACTGTTAGAGGTGCTGCCTTTTGGATGAGATGTTAATCCGAGGTCCCATCTGTCCTTTCAGGTGGTTGCAAGAGATCCCACCACACAATTCGAAGACCACCAGGGGAGTTATCTCGTTGTCCTACCCAACATTTATCCCTCAACCAACACCAAAAAAACCCCAGATGATCTGGTCATTTATTTAATTGCTGTTTGTGGGAAAATTGGCTGTTGTGTTTTCTACAGTGACTACACTTCATTGGCTGTAAAGCGCTTTGGAAAGTCCTGAGGTCATGAAAGGCGCTATATAAATGCAAGTCCGTTCTTTACTTTCTTTTAGACAGCGAGTGCCGTTAGCCTGCATCACAGCCGAGCCTGATCCTTAATCTATCTAGGAAATAGTTTTGTACATTTTTAAATTAATTTTCAGTCATTTAAATTCGGGTTACTGACAGGTGATGGTTTGACACTGATTTAAAGTGCTTTATTTTTTGTGATAAACCCATTTTCAGCTGTATTAATCAAACTTCGCCCAAGTTACCACTCTTAATTATATCAAGGAATATTTTTTAAAGCAAAATTTAAAAATATATTTAACGTTTTAACCTCACCCAATGCCGGAACACATATACTTCCAGCAGGGATCGCTGAACACCAATCAGGAGCAGGGATTTTGGCCAATTTTCCCCTTCCTGTCCCAAGGGCAGCTGAAGCCAAGTGTAGCGCCCCCTACTGTCACCCTGGGGGAGACCAGCTAACTCATCATGGAGCAAGGAAGGAACCTGCGTCCTTTCTGGCCCGTATAGTTTAACTACTCCCTGCTGAACCATCGGAGGATTAAGAGACTGTGAGGTGGAGCTTCCGCTTTGGGAATAATCAATCGGCGATTCAGGCGCAAATAGTGCCCGTTTTGAAAAATGTTAATTTTCCCCCGGAGTTTCCGCTCAAACTGATTTCCATATCGTCAAACGCAAAAGCTGCCATGAACCAGCTCAACTGGGCAGCATTTTAAAACGTTATATATTTTTTTTTGATTTTGCTTTAAAAAATATTCCTTGATATAATTAAGAGTGGTAACTTGGGTGAAGTTTGATTAATACAGCTGAAAATGGGTTTATCACAAAAAATAAAGCATTTTAAATCAGTGTCAAACCATCACCTGTCAGTAACCCGAACTTAAATGACTGAAAATTACTTTAAAAATGTACAAAACTATTTCCTAGATAGATTAAGGTACAGCAGTCAGTTGCTTAATAAATGAAAACAAAATTTTATTCAAAATGTTTTAAAACGTGCCTGTTAGTGTCCTTGCACCCTAAAGTTCCAGCTTAATTTTTGGAGCCTCCTCGAAGGCCTGCAAACGAGCGCAATTAGCGGAAACACCCAACGGTGATTAATTCACTCTGGGGGCGTGGCCAGTTTTGTGGGCGGGGCCAGCTTCTAGCGCGATGTTTTTCAAACTAGCGCAAAGGATCACGGAAACTGGAGTTGCGCAGAAAGCAATTTGCGCTTAAAATTGCGCGATCACGCTGATATCGGGGGAATTTCGCTGTGAAAACCAGTGCAATCGAGCAGAAGCTCGTGGCCTGTAACCACTTGAGTGTCCGCTGGTAGTTTTTTTTTAAAGATTGGTAATTGTGTTAAATAAGATTTGCCACTCTCGTCCCAATTTTCTATTAAATACAAAATGTCAAGTCACTTCTTAACCTCGTTTCATTAAATTAAATGAAAGAATACTCAAACTTCGTAAGTGCATTCCTTAATTGTGCATGTTATTTGATTTTGTAAATAAAATATTTAGTTATTTAAGCTGAGTGGTAACATATAATTTAAAACATTTTATGCTAAATTAGTGCCAAAATCACTAAATAAACCATTTCTCCTAAAATTGCTAAAGTTAATGGGTATATTTTAATTTTAAAAATCTCTATCACTTTAGCATTTAATTGGTAATATTTTTAGTGAAACATGTTCTTCCAGCATCACGTTTTGGATGAGGTTTTACCTGACAGTGCTGAACTCTGAAATGTGTTCTCCTTCCTCTCAAGATTTTGCATACCAAAGGTAAAGGGGAAGTGAAAACAGATTAAGCCACTCAGGCAATCCGGAGCTTTCACTTTTATTGAACTATTTAATTCTCACCACCGATTGGAGTTCCTTAAGCAGCAGCCTCAGACTTGCAAACAGGAAGGAGGGAGAAATGAAGAGGAGGAAATTGGATCAGTCTGTCGGAACCATGGAGAGAGAGAGAGCGAGCGAATAGCAGGGCTGCTGAGCTGGCTGTAAGCTTTTAAAAAGTGGCTGAAGTATCTCTCCATCTCTTCCCTCCCCCCTCTTTCTCCTCAGAAAGAAAAGACAGACTTGCATTTCTATAGCACCTTTCACAACCTCATAATGCTTTACAGCAATGACGTACTTTTGAAGTTTAGTCAGTCAGTGTTGTAATATAGGAAATGCAGCAGCCAATTTGCACACAGCAAGGACCCACAAACAACAATGTGATTATGACCAGATAACACTAATACAATCGCAAAATACTACGGATGCTGGAAATCTGAAATAACAACAGAAAATGCTGGAAGCACTCAGCAAGCCAGGCAGCATCCGTGGAGAGAGAAACAGAGTTAATGTTTCAGGCCTGGGACCCTTCATCAGAACTGGAAAAGGTTAGAGATGTAACAGATTTGAAACAGGTGCAGAGGCAGGGAAAGGAGGAGGGGAGGAAGGAACTGAAGGATCAAACACGAGAAGGGAAACTGAAAGCAATGAAGATGAACAAGGTTGAAGAGACAAACGGAAATCCGTTATATCTCTAACCTTTTCCAGTTCTGATGAAGGGTCCCAGGCCTGAAACATTAACTCTGTTTCTCTCTCCACGGATGCTGCCTGGCTTGCTGAGTGCTTCCAGCATTTTCTGTTGTTATTTTATGACCAGATAATCTGTTTGTTTTGTGATGTTGGTTGAGGGATAAATATTGGTCAGGACACCGGGGAGAACTCCCCTGCAGTTCTTCGAAATAGTGCCGTGGGATCTTTTACGTCCACCTGAGAGAGCAGACGGGGCCTCGGTTTAATGCCTCATCCAGCAGCACTCCCTCCAGACTGCACAAGAGTGTCAGCTGAGATTTTGTGCCAAGTCTCTGGGGTGGGACTTACTACTTATCCCTCACCTGTAACTCTCTTCCCCCATTCTCTGCCTCTCCCTACCTCGTCCCGCCCCCCCCCCCACCCCCATGTAGAGCTTGGTCCCATCCTGGAACTTTAAAGAACAGGCCAGAACATCAGACAGGCAGATAGACAGACCTGTAAAGTATTGTTCTTTTGGAGTGAGTCGCGTTTGTCTATGTTTAAAAGTATGACCTATTTTGATGCATTACACTCCTAAAAATAAACACAGTCCCATCTGTTTAAATGGGTTTGTGATCTGCTTTGTAGGATGAATCTTGCTCGTAACATTTCGGCAAAGTTGACAGCTCCATTAACAGGCGATAGTAGCAGATGTGCACTGGAAAATAAGGAGGCACATGGCTTTCTTTCGGCAAACACTAATTTTAATCAGTGACGAGAGATTTTATTCATTTTTCTTTGGGTTGAATGGGGGTTACAAAAGGTCTAGTGAAACATCATCACAGTGCACCTAATGTGCAAACGCATTGTTTCAACTGAATAGGTTAGGGAGGACCAAGGTCACACATAAGTTATGCAAGGACAGAACTAGGTTAGATGTTAGGCGGCTCTTCCTTTCCCCAGAGAATAGTGGACCTATGGAACAGGCTGCACGCTCATGTGGTGGACGCTGATTCACTGAATTCCTTCAAGCGAGAGCGGGACCCGTTTCTGGCTGGGGCAGAGATCACCTGGAACTAGAGGCAAGGACCTGATAACGTTAATCAGGGCCAGAGTGGATTAGCTTCAATCACGCAAGGGGATCAGAAAGGAATTTTCCAGAATTTTTCCTCCATAATTGGCCTGGGCTTTACATCTGATTTTTGGTCTCTCCCAGGAGATTACATGGCTCGAGATGGGGTGAGGAGTGTGTGTATTGTGACGCACTGGGCAACACAACTGTTTGGGACAGGCTGGATGGACCAGCAGGTCTTTTCCTGTCCATCATTTTTCACATGTTTGTACGAAACAAATACCTTACTTATTGTGCTTTGAGAAAATAAAGCTGAGAACTGGAAACAGCTGTGGAATAGGAAGGCCGAAGACCAAGTATGCTGTTCAGAATTGGAGACTTTGTCTATCTCCACCTTAAATATATATACGGCATACGGTTTTGGTCTCCTTATTTAAGGAGGGATATACTTGCATTGGAGGCAGTTCAGAGAAGGTTCACTAGGTTGATTCCCGAGATGAGGGGGTTGCCTTATGAAGAAAGGTTGAGCAGGTTGGGCCTATACTTATTGGAGTTTAGAAGAATGAGAGGTGATCTTATTGAAACATATAAGATTCTGAGGGGGCTTGACAGGGTAGATGCAGAGAGGATGTTTCCCCTCGTGGGGGAATCTAGAACTAGGGGGCATAGTTTCAGAATAAGGAGTCGCCCATTTAAAACTGAGATGAGGAGGAAATTCTTCTCCGAGGGTCGTGAATCTTTGGAATTCTTTACCCCAGAGAGCTGTGGAGGCTGGGTCATTGAATATATTTAAGGTGGAGATAGACAGATTTTTGAACTATAGGGGAGTCAAGGGTTATGGGGAGCGGGCAGGAAAGTGGAGTTGAGGCCAAGATCAGATCAGCCATGATCTTATTGAATGGCGGACCAGGCTCGAGGGGCCAAATGGCCTACTCCTGCTCCTATTTCTTATTTTCTTATGTTCTAATAGTATCAACAACAACTTGCGTTGATATAGCGTCATTAACACAGGAAAAAGTCCCAAGGCGCTTTGCAGAGGCATAAGAAAAAAAAATGAATGCTGAGCCAAAGGATGAGATATTAGGACGTCGACTAAAAGCTTCATCAAACAGATGGCTTTAAGGAGGGTCATAAAGGAGTACAGGGAGTTGGAGGAGTGGAGGGGTTTAGGGCGGGAATTCCAGAGCATGGGACCCAGAGGGCAGAAGGCACCACCACCAATGGAGGGACAAAGGAAGGGGCATACATAAGAGTTCAGAGAGGGGATGTGGGGCTGGAGAAGGTTACAGAGGTAGGGAGAGATGAGGCCATGAAGGGGTTTAAATACCAGGATGATCATTTTAAATCAGAGGCGTTGGGCAACCAGAAGCCAATGTAGATCTGCGAGCCCAGGGGTGAGGGATGAGTGGGAGTTGGTACAAGATAGGTCAGAAGCAGAAGAGTTTTCACTGTGATACTCATCCCTTCCATGGGTATGAAGCAAAGTTGAGTTTCCTTGCTCAACTCTACAGCTCCCATGAAGATTATTTCATACTTTAGCTTCCTCATGACCGTTGAACCCAGAAATTCCAGTTGGGCAGCTTTAACACTGGAACTGTGGTAGGGTGGAACTCCTGCTGACTAATCTTCCCTGCCCTTACTCCTGGGGTCAGGGTCATTTGCTTAAAAAGGGGCAGGTGCCCACGATGGTCCCTGTGCATCCACCCCATGGGGTCATTGGAATATCAGAGTGGCACTTCTCGATCGGGGTAGTGGATCTGTCTGGCCCAAGCAGACGTACTTTCCGTTTGCCATATGCTGGGTGGAACGGGAAGGATTTCCCATTAACCTGCAAGTCCCACCTCCAACTGTGGTCATGATGGGGAAACAGGTGCCCACTCTCTCCCCTTACTGGAATTGAGGAACATGGCTAGAAAAGGGCAGATACACTGTAGAAACTGGTTCCATCCCAGGTTTTCCTTCCCACTCAGATCGCACCATTCCAGACCCACATTTCCATTCTAGGTTTTTTTTTTGCATCTAATGATAACTGTCTTCAGGCTGCAAGAATCACGGCTAGAAACCGGAATTGTCCTAGTTCCCCCCTTTCCTGAAGAACAATCCAGGTCTAATGAATTGGATGTTCTAATCTCTCATGCTGGTGATCTCGGCTTATTCCAGAGAACCTCTCCCAGAAAAAGACTTGGGCACCAGGTAAACGTGACTGTTTTCCTTGATGGACAGTGCGGGGCTAACGGAGGCTGATTGCTGCTCCAAAATCGATCCCATTCCTGACAATTCGCAACAAGCCTTTATCCTCTGGCAATTCCCTCACACCGAGGAAGAATCTTACAGGCTAAGGAACATCTGCACCACAGCTGGTTAAAAATGCTGCAGCCTCCAACTCACATTATCTTGAAAGCAGAGGACCGCGCTAAGCTGTAGGCAAGAGCAAGCTTTCAGCTCAGCTGGGACTTTGTACTCAGTCTCTGTTATCCCTCAGCATCTAACCCAACCTGGTATTCAGACAAATGGGCTTTCCCCAGACCACACAACAACACTGTGGCATTTTCTGCATTGACGAGATAAATGATAGCCTTTCACTCTTAAGAACACAGCGCTTGAGAGTATAATAACAGGTCTGCTGCAGGAATTCTGGCCCCTAATGAAAACCCATTACAAAATAAAAAATAGAAATACATTTAAAAAAAATCTTTTGCTGAATGAAATCTTTTCAAGCGAGCATCACTCATTCACTGTCCTGGAATTATTTTATTCGCCTGCACTCCTTCTATTGGTTGCACCAGGAAGTGAATTGACTTTATAAACCAGGCCTTTGTTTACCTTTAATTTTCAGATCACATCTGCATCCAGATACACGCAAATTAATAATCCAAACTCTCAAATGGCTAAAATTTAGAGACACAAGAATTTCTATATTTCTTTTTAAAAAGCAATCTTGATTTTTCTGGAAGGAAGAGAATTGGCCATTTATTTTAACTGGCTGTGCCCTGTGAAGAGACATGGCCCATGGCATCCACCCTTGCAGGAATGGGGTACCACCCATGCAGGAGGAACAGGTTTGCCCAAATGGGGTGGAGGAATTATTGCTCCCTTGTCCGATATGACTGAACAGCCCGAGGAAAGGTTATGCATTGTGGGAGCCTACAGTGTGAAACAATGTTGAGGGGAACTGTAGACTTAAGATCGAAAACCTAGCTTTGCTTCATGTCTCTGAATGGGGTGAGGATGGTTGGCAGACTCTGATACCCTGAGGTCCCATACTCCCATCACCTCAATCTTTGCCAAGTTCCAGTAGTTCCCCAGGCCCCGGCAAATTGGTTTGAAGATCCTCAATCTTTTCCTTCAAATCTCTATGGGCTTTCCTTTGAGCTGCCCTAGCAATTTCTCCAGCTGTACTTCCCTGCACACACCCATCAGTCCTCCACCTTGGGTTCAGTCTTTGTTCCCTGCACCTCCACTCCACCAATCGTGGCTGTTCCTTCAGCCACAATGGACCTGCCCTCTGCGACTCTCTTCCCGAGCCCCTCGGCCCGGTCGCTTCCCTTCCTGCTTTCAAAAGTCTCTGAAAGCAATTCTCTTCAATCAGGTTTTCTACCCACTCCCACTCCCCAGCCTGTGTGTTTCCCAATCTCACTCTACCTCATTGTTGCTGGGGCTGTTGAAATTATATCAAGGATGGGCACACATGCAACCCACTCCACAATACTGAGAGAAAAAGGCCAAGTATATAATCATAGAATTTTACAGCAAAGATGGAGGCCATTCGGCCCATCGTACCAGTTTTGTTGAAAGCTATCTAATTAGTCCCACTCTTTCCCCATAGCCCTGCAAATTTTCCCTTTACAAGTATTTATCCAATTCCCTTTTGAAAGTTACTATTGAATCTGCTTCCACCGCCCTTTCAGGCCGTGCATTCCAGATCATCATAACTCGCTGCGTAAAAGAATTTCTCCAGGACGATTTATAAAGTGTCCCTCTTGGTAAAGGAGTCAGACCATACCAGAAATGCTTTAAAAGGTTTCCTCTGGTCATTGATAGCTGTAGTTAAATCCTCCATAAGGCAAGACTTCAGCTGTGTCCTAACATGCTAGGTTTAAAGAGGATGACTTCAGCGATTTCCATTCAGCCTGTACCTCACTGCTGATCTAGACACCTCTCCCTCACTAATACGATAGCAAAATACTGCAGATGCTGGAAATCTGAAATAACAACAGAAAACGCTGGAAAAACTCAGCAGGCCAGGCAGCATCCGTGGAGAGAGAAACAGAGTTAACGTTTCAGGTCGAAGACCTTTCGTCACCTCTCCCTCACTCCTCAACTGCTGGTGTTTTTTTCTTAAATTTCTACTGTTGAAAGACCAGAATTGTAGCTGTGGGATACTTTCACATTATATTACAGGTGTTTACAGCCAACAAAATGGAATACTAGTGCAGGGGATCATTGCCCTTCATGATCAGTCTGAAAATACATCAACATGAAGTAGACAATCACAGAAACTAAATGATAAATACACAGAAATCCACCTGGGACACACCTAGGTGGTGGTCAAAGGTATTTGAACCTGCAGGCACCTCCTCCTCCCCTTCGAAGAAGAACTATATATAAAAGCTTTTCCTGTTCATTTACAGATATAGGACGCAGTGACTTCCATCCGCACCTTGTCTCTGCCACCTCCTCCAGACTCGTATCCCCACACACTGTTCAGTCCTCAGACTCCTCCCCTCTCCTAGTCCCATCACTGGTGTTTAATCATCTTGGCCCTATGCTTTGGGGCTCCCTCCCTTAAACCCCTTTGCCTCGCCACCTCTCACTCCCGCTCTAAAAACCTTCCTGAAGCCCTCTTTTTCAAACAGGATTTTGGCCCCTCCTCCAAATCTGTCCTCCCAGTGCTTGGCATCCAATTCCCTGTCTATTACTATTTGTGAAACGCCAGGGGATGCTTTTTCCATAAAAAGTACGACATGAATGACAAATGACTCCCCAAATGTCAAAGCTCAAATTTTTTCCCCCATACAGGTAGTGCCCCCAACAGAAATACTGAATCTCAGTTCGCTTGACTGTCTGCTCGGAATCCAGACTTTATTCTCCATCACGAGTGAGCAAGAAATCCCTTAAAAGGACAAGAGGGTAGAGTCTCCACTTGAGACGCAAGCGGCGAAATGGGCGCAAACTACACCTGTTTTGAGAAGTGTTTTCTTCCCCCTAGAGTTTCCGCTCAAACTCATTTGTATATCGCTGAGCACAAAATCTGCCATGAACCAGCTCAATTGGGCAGAGTTTTAAAACGTAATTTAAAAAAACAATTTTGCTTTTAAAAATATTCCTCAATATACTTGAGAATGCTAACTTGGTGCAGTTTGTTTTATACAGCTGAAAATGGGTTGATCACAAAAAAATCAGGTTTTTTTATCACAGTGCCAATCCACCACCTGTGAGTAACTCGATCTTAAATTACTGAAAATTACTTTTTTTAAATATACAGAACCATTTCCTAGTTATATTGGGGTACAGTATCTTGGTAAATCTTTTTTAAAAATTCCTTTCGAAATGTTCCTATTGTTGTCCTTGCGCCCAAAAGAACCAGCATAATTTTTAAAGCCTCCTTGAAGGCCCGCAAACGATCGCAAGTAGCGGAAACTTGTCATGGTGATTAATTCGCTCTGGGGGCGTGGCCAGTTTTGTGGGCAGGGGCCAGCTCCCAGCGCAATTTTTTTTTAACCCAGTGCAAAAAATTGCGGAACCTCGAGTTGCACTGAACGTAATTTGCGCTTAAAATTCCGCGAACTTTCGCACCGGTTACGCCGATTTTGGCCAAATTATGCCAAAAAACCCCCCCGCAACTGAGCAGAAACTCCAGGCCAAAGAACTCAACGATAACTGGCATCAATGCAGCACTCCTCGCGTAAAGGAACCTCTCCGGTCACTTCACTGTTCGGACAGGTGGGTGAACACTAAGCAGGAGGAGGATGAATTTTGTAGGGGGTGGAGTGGGTGGCGGGGGTTGGAGACTGAAGCCACAGTCAAGGAGATGAGTTTTGAAGAGGCGCTTGAAGGCACAAAGTGGTAGAAAGGCACAATTACTTTGGGTAGCGGAATTCCAGATTGCTGAGGGATAGTGATTGGATGATCAGATCTCCACTGGTGAAGTGAGCAATCGGCCGGAATCAGAGGAGTGAGAGGGTGGCTGCAGGAGAGGACTTTGACAGGGTGGAGCAAGGCACAGCAGATTAAGTTACTGTTGTGAATCACTGGAGCAGCCTTACTTCATCATTAGCCTCCCTATAACACTGACTCTTTTATAAATGCCACATTCCCTCTCACCTTATTCAAAAAAAGGGCAGAGGGATGAACCTGACAACTACAGGCCAATCAGCCCATCGTCGGTGGTGGGGAAACTTTTAGAGCCAATAATCCCAGACAAAATTAATTGTCACTTGGAAAAATATGAGTTAATAAATGACAGCCAGCACGGATTTGTTAAAGGCAAATCATGTTTGACTAACTTGATTGAGTTCTTTGATGAAGTAACAGAGAGGGTGGATGAGGGAAGTGCGGTTGAAGTTGTAAATAAGAACTTTCAAAAAGCTTTGATAAAGTACCATATAATAGACTTGTTGACAAAATTGAAATCTATGGGATTAACGGACCAGTGGTAGCATGGATACAGAATTCACTGCCAGAGAGAAGGCAGAGATTAGCGATGAACAGTTGTTTTTCAGACTGGAGTGAAGTATACAGTGCTGTCCCCCCAGGGGTCGGGATTGGGACCCCTGCACTTTTTGATATATAGTGATGACCTGGATTTGGGTATACATGGCATAATTTCAAAGTTTGCAGATGAAACGAAACTTGGAAATGTAGTAAACAGTGAGGAGGATAGTAACAGACTTCAGGAGGACACAGAGAGACTGGCGAAATAGGCAGACACATGGCAGATGAATTTAACGCAGAGAAGTGAAGCATTTGGTAGGAAGAATGAGCAGAGGCAATATAACCTAAATGGTACAATTTTAAAGAGGGTGCAGGAACAGAGAGACCTGGGGGTGTATGTACACAAATATTTGAAGGTGGCAGGACAAGTTGATAGAGCTGTTAAAAAGGAATACAAGATCTTTGGCTTCATAAAAAAAAAGATCTTTGGCTTCATAAAAAAAGAGTGTACAGGAGCAAGGAAGTTATGCTAAACCTTTATAAATCACTGGTTAGGCCCCAGCTGGAATATGCTGTCCAATTCTGAGCACCACACTTTAGAAAGGATGTCAAGGCCTTAGAGAGGGTGCAGACAAGATTTACTAGAATGGTACCAGGGGTGAGGGACTTCAGTTACGTGGAGAGACTGGAGAAGCTGGGGTTGTTCTCCTTAGAGCAGAGATGGTTAAGGGGAGATTTAATAGAGGTGTTCAAAAATCATGAACAGTTTTGATTGCGTAAATAAGGAGAAACTGTTTCCACTAGCATTAACTGAACAGTAAATAATACATTTTTAATTAATTACATAGAATGGGAGAGCAGGTGATGTGTTACTGCTGCAATATGTGGGAGCTGGTGGACACCATTGATGTTCACGGTGAACACATTTGCAGTAAGTGTTGGCTGCTCGAGGAACTCCGGCTCCGTGTTGATGAGCTGGAGTCCGAGCTTCAAACACTGCGACACATCAGGGAGGGGGAGAGTTACCTGGACTCCATGTTTCAGGAGGTAGTCACACCAATTAGAGTAACTAATTCAGAAGTAGCCCGTGGTCAGGGACAGGAAGGTGTGACTACGAGTGAGGCAGGTACAGGGATCCAGGAGGTAGTGTTGGAGGAGCCGCAGCCCTTGCTCTTGTCCAACAGGTTCGAGGCTCTTACTCCCTGTGTGGATAGGAGCGGGGACTGCAGGGAGGATGAGCAACCTGGCCACAGCACCGTGGTAAGGGGGGCCATTCAAGTGGGGGGAGTAAAAAGAAATGTTGTAGTGGTAGGGGATAGTATCATTAGGGGGATAGATAGGGTTCTTTGCAGCCAAGAGCGAGAGTCCCGAAGGCTGTGTTGCCTGCCCGGTGCCAGGGTTAAGGACATCTCCTCTGGGCTGGAGAGAAACTTGGAGTGGGAGGGGGAGGATCCAGTTGTAGTGGTCCATGTTGGTACCAATGACATAGATAGGACAAGGAAAGAGGTTCTGCTGAGGGAGTTTGAGCAGCTAGGGGCCAAATTAAAAGCAGAACCTCGAGGGTAATAATCTCTGGATTACTACCTGAGCCACGAGCAAATTTGGCTAGGGTAAATAAAATCAGGGAGTTGAATGCGTGGCTCAAAGACTGGTGTGGGAAAAATGGGTTTTGCTTCTTGGGACACTGGCACCAGTACTGGGGCAGGAGAGAGCTGTTCCGTTGGGACGGACTTCACTTGGCCAGTGCTGGGACTAGTGTCCTGGCGAATCGAATAACTAGGGCTGTGGAGAGGGCTTTAAACTAATTAGTGGGGGGGAGGTTTCAAGAGAGCAAAAAATAAAAATGACAACAGAGAGGGTCATAGACATAGGTAGCAGTAGGGGAATCACAAATCAGAGCGTGGCAGGAAGGGACAGAGTGTGTGGAGTAAAAGGTAAACTGGTAAAAAGTGAAAAAGCAGGAACTAAGTGCCACAAAGCATATTTGAAAGTTCTCTATCTGAATGCACGTAGCATTCGTAACAAAATAGACGAGTTAATGGCACAAATAACTACATATGGTTATGATATTGTGGCCATTACAGAAACATGGCTGCAGGGTGACAATGCCTGGGAATTAAACATACCAGGTTATTTAACGATCAGGAAGGACAGGCAGGAAGGAAGGGGAGGTGGGGTGGCTATGTTAATAAAGGAAGGAATCACTGTAATACAGAGTAATGATATTGGGTCAAAAAATCATGATAATGAAACAGTTTGGGTGGAGATAAGGAATAATAAGGGGAAAAAAACATTAGTGGGCGTAGTCTATAGGCCTCCGAACAGTTGCAACTCTATTGGACGGAGTATCAATCAGGAAATAGTTGAGGCATGTAATAAGGGAACATCTATAATTATGGGGGATTTTAACTATCATATTAATTGGACAAATCAAATGGGGCAGGGCTGCCTTGAGGATGAGTTCATTGAGTGTATTAGGGATGGGTTTCTTGAGCAGTATGTAACTGAACCGACCAGGGGGCAAGCAACCTTAGATCTGGTCCTGTGTAACGAGACAGGATTAATTAAAAATGTCCTAGTAAAGGATCCCCTTGGAATGAGTGACCATAACATGGTTGAATTCCATATTCAATTAGAGGGTGAGAAGGTTGGATCTCAAACAAGCGTGCTAAGCTTGAATAAAGGAGACTATGAAGGTATGCGAGCGGAATTGAGTAGAGTGGATTGGGAAAATAGATTAAAGGGTAAGACGACACATGATCAGTGGTGTACATTCAAGGAGTTATTTTACAACTTCCAAAAAAAATATATTCCACTGAAAAGAAAAGGGTGTAAAAGAAAGGACAGTCATCCGTGGCTAAGTAAAGAAATTAAGGATAGTATTCGACTAAAAACAAGGGCATATAAGGTAGCGAAATCTAGTGGGAGGACAGAGGATTGGGAAAACTTTAAAAGGCAGCAAAAAATAACAAAAAGATTGATTAAGAAAGGGAAGATAGATTATGAAAGTAAATTAGCAAAAAATATAAAAACAGATAGTAAGAGTTTTTATAGTTATATAAAAAGAAAAAGGGTGGCTAAAGTAAATGTTGGTCCCTTAGAGGATGAGACCGGGAAATTAATGGTGGGAAATATGGAGATGGCAAAAACACTGAATGAATATTTTGTATCAGTCTTTACAGTAGAGGACACTAAGAATATCCCAACACTGGACAAACAGGGGGCTATAGGGGGAGAGGAGCTAAACACGATCAAAATCACTAAGGAAGTGGTACTCGGTAAAATAATGGGACTCAAGGCGGATAAATCACCTGGACCTGATGGCTTACATCCTAGAGTCTTGAAGGAAGTGGCGGTAGGGATTGTAGATGCATTGGTAATAATTTTTCAAAACTCCCTGGATTCCGCTAAGGTCCCGGCAGACTGGAAAACTGCTAATGTAACACCCTTATTTAAAAAGGGCAGTAGACAGAAGGCTGGTAACTATAGACCGGTTAGCCTAACATCTGTGGTAGGTAAAATTTTGGAGTCCATTATTAAGGAAACAGTAACAAGACATTTGGATAATCATAATTTAATAGGACAAAGTCAGCATGGTTTTACGAAGGGGAAGTCATGTTTGACAAATTTGCTGGAGTTCTTTGAGGAAGTAACATATAGAGTGGATAAAGGGGAACCAGTGGACGTAGTGTATTTAGACTTCCAAAAGGCATTTGACAAGGTGCCACACAAAAGATTATTGCTTAAGGTAAAAAATCACGGGATTGGGGGTAATATTCTGGCATGGATAGAGGATTGGCTATCTAACAGAAAGCAAAGAGTTGGGATAAATGGTTCATTCTCAGACTGGCAATCAGTAACTAGTGGTGTTCCACAGGGGTCAGTGCTGGGTCCCCAACTCTTCACAATCTATATTAACGATTTGGAGGAAGGGACCAAGTGTAACATATCAAAATTTGCAGATGATACAAAGATGGGAGGGAAAGTAGTGAGTGAGGAGGACATAAAAAACCTGCAAGGGGACATAGACAGGCTAAGTAAGTGGGCAGAGATTTGGCAGATGGAATACAGCACTGGAAAGTGTGAGGTGATGCACTTTGGCAGGAAAAATCCTAGAGCAATTTATTATCTTAATGGCAAGAAACTGGAGAGTACTGAAGTGCAAAGGGATCTGGGGGTCCTGGTGCACGAAACTCAAAAGGTTAGTATGCAGGTGCAGCAAGTGATTAAGAAGGCAAATGGAATGTTGGCTTTCATTGCTAGGGGGATAGAATATAAAAATAGGGAGGTATTGCTTCAGTTGTACAAGGTATTGGTGAGACCGCACCTGGAATACTGCATACAGTTTTGGTGTCCTTACTTAAGGAAAGACATCCTTGCTCTCGAGGCAGTGCAAAAAAGGTTCACTCGGTTAATCCCGGAGATGAGGGGGTGGTCATATGAGGAGAGGTTGGGTAGATTGGGACTCTACTCATTGGAGTTCAGAAGAATGAGAGGCGATCTTATTGAAACATATAAGATTGTGAAGGGGTTGGATCGGGTGGATGCGGGGAGGATGTTCCCGATGACGGGTGAGACGAGAACTAGGGGACATAGTCTTAAAATAAGGGGCTGCTCTTTCAAAACTGAGATGAGGAGGAACTACTTCACTCAGAGGGTGGTAGGTCCATGGAATATGCTGCCACAAAAAGCTGTAGAAGCTACAACATTAATTAAATTTAAAACAGAAATAGACAGTTTCCTAGAAGTAAAGGGCATTAAGGGTTACGGGGAGCGGGCAGGAATTTGGACATGAGTCTAGGTTCGGATCGGTCATGGCCCTGTGGGTAGTGGAGCGGGCCCAGGGACTGTGTAGCCTGATTCTGCTCCTATTTCGTGTGTGCAATTCTGTTAGATGCAGGAGATGTTTCTGTGATAGATAGTAGATTGGCGGTTAGGATCAGATCAGCCATGATCTTATTGAATGGCGGAGCAGGCTCGATGGG